>JAKRGL010000056.1:1586582-1939318 GCA_022392935.1 Ophiostoma cf. undulatum
AAAACAAACTACGCCCGCCATCTGCGTGCTGTTCTATGATATGCGACTATATCAAACTCTGATTGCTTCATACGACACACAGTCCCCTTTGCCACTGCCTGCACGGCACTCCATTGCCCAGAGGCACATCGCTGGAACGAGGTGCCGTTATGAAGACACGACCAGCGGCCTTCCTGGGAGCACCTTGTCCCTGGAGCAGCTTCCAAGCCTGAACTTGTTGATTCGAAAAATGTTACTGTTTGCGAGGACTCACTTGGGGAGGGAGGGGACAGTGGAGGACGTGTAGCAGCGGGCGATGATGCAGGATATTCCGAAAACGAGGAAGGGGTAGCAGGAGGTGAAGAATCGGATGGCTGTGAGGAGATATAAACAGCAGCAGCCGGCTGTGGTGGCGTTGCAAGGCTGTTGCGACTCGGCCCCTTGGGATACACGTCGTCTGGCGGTGCAGCCTGGATAGCACCGTTGCCGGCCTGGCATCCATTGCCACGGGGAGCAACAACGCCCCGTGTCGACTTGATGTCGACATCCGGCCCAGGCTGCGGGAACTGCAGGTCCGTGCTGTCGACAGTATTGCAGCTGTTGCCAATGTTGGCGGTGAATAGTTTTGGCCGCGCATTGAGAGGAGTGTGTGTTGCTCTGTCGGACAGACTACGCGGGACGTTTCCTTTGATGGTGACAGCTGCACAGTTCATGTACATTTCCCGGTTGCCGAGGTTGTTGAACCATGTCCATGCCAACAGAGCATCGCCCTGTGGTGCATCAAAGGGAATGGCAAAGTCAATGGCCGTCTGGCCAGCACTAGCTGGGCAGCCGCCTTCAATAGACTGCACAACGGTGAATGCGTGGCCGCGGTCATAGGACAGGCTGACCTGGCACGAGCCGCCGCCGTGGATGGCACCGCCGGTGATTGTCAGGTTTGCGTTCTGGCCAGCGGAAAAAGACGCGGTCGGGCGGCCGGAGGGAGTGCCTAGGTCGGCAATGTGGTAGTTCTTGCATGGGAAGTTGGTGCCGTCAGCTAGAAGAGGCGCGGTCATGGTATAGTCGATCGTGGCCGGATTTGAGTTGCGGTTGAACTTTGAGCGAAACGGCGGCGGCCAGTTCATTTCCATGTGGGCGCCGGCGAGCGAGGCTGCCAGCAGAAGCAAGAAGAAGCGTTTCATGATTTTGATATCCCGGTATGGTATTGAGCCTGTTCTATATACAAGTTTAGATATAGGAATGCGAGCACCTGATGTAAATTGGTAAGGAGCGAGAGAACATAAGACAGTAAAGAACGTTTGGTAAGGATCGTCGTTAAGGAGCGTAGTGCTGTGAGTCCAGAAACAGCAAACGAAACAAGGGAAGAAGAGGATCAGCGAGGAGGTGTCTGATTTATACACAGCATCACAAGACGGGACGGTCCCAGGCCACGATGTCTGGTACGGGCAAAGGGAGCGGAAGATGGAAGACGGACGTATTTCAGAAGAGTAGCATAATTCAGTAACATGGTATAGAATGGCAGACTTTGCTTCACAATCGTGGCTCGAGTCATTACTTTTAGCCGGCCACGAGAGGATAGATTGGAACAACATAACAGTCAATGCAGGTACATATCAAAGCTATAGGGCTATAGATCGCCATGCCGTTCTCCTGCAGGTACAGCCATTTACCAGACCGCGTCTGTGCTGCCGTCTCTCGATCTACGGCTCTATTCCACCTCCGAGTTTATGCCTGGTTCTAAAGTCTAGTCATTTACCCGCTGTGGTAGATGGCATGGATACGATGGGTGTCGGCAGGAATGGAAGTTGGGTAAACGCCGGGTAGGAGGTGCTTTGAACGACCGATGACTAATCAATTTGCACAGGTGCTTCATCTCTGTTAAAGTGCGTGCATAAGGCGTGCATACAGCTGTGAAGCGGGACAGCTGCACGATCATAGTGTATGTCTCAAGGTTGTGCTGCAACCGAGGATCACCAAAGACATAATGCATGGACACAGACAGGGTAGACGTCTGTGCACATCGTGTAAGTGAAATGGAGACTGCAGACGAGACAGGCAATCTGCCGGTTGACCAGGTCTACGACATCTCGCTGCCACTGTCTCCCGTTTCCTATTTTTGCTGCAGTCTCTCCAGTCTTTGGTGGTGGTCTGTCCTCTTGTCTGCCGGTGACGTATGCCGGTGACTGACCGAAAGCAAACATGATTTGTATATGTATTGCTTGCTCGCAGTCCTATCCCAGGACGCCGTCGGACAGCCTATCAACAAGCCAGATTTCATTTGGATCCACGGAATGAGGCGACCACTCACAGCCCTGCACCTGACCCGACCGCTTTCAAGAACTTATCATACAAGTTCTATGACTAGAGAGTAGGCGACGCCAAGTCAATCATAAGACCGTTCCAGTCATCAAGACCCTATAGACGAAACAAGGAATCTTCTAGAATCTTCATGCTCTCTGCTCCTTCTCGAAATCGATGACGACGTCCAGTCGAGGCTGGCGCGCTTGGTCGAGTTCAGCTTTGTTAAAAGGGGGTGTAGACACTCCTTGTAAGTCGAGTCGATTGTGGCTGTGGCGGCTTTCAGCCAATACGACATACGAGGATAATAAGGAGGGGTATGTATGATGAAGTTAAGCCAAACATGCAAAACATGCTAAAGAGGCAGCCGTTGGCTGAAATTTCGAAACGGCAAGGCTTTTAGTACAAGTCGGTAGGCAGAGAGTCCACAGAGAGAGGCATCTGCCCAATCTCGACATAGGATGCAAGTCTTGCATACATATTGCGTGCAGCGGAACGGGTCGGTTATGCACGCTGCGCTTTTCGTCGATGCTATTTGATGCAATTTTGTCGCTTGAACTTGCTTTGCTTTGCGCGAGTTCTATTTGCTGCTTGGTCGTCGGGGTACCTTGCATATGCACAAGGTGGAAACGATGTCGGTAGACGTCAACATGACAAGCAGCAACACGACGAGAACGAAAATAGATTGAGGCAAACCATTACGAATTGTAAATTCAAAGGGAGACACAGCAACTTGAAAGGGTGAGCGTTATTGGGACTGCCTGACGGCATTCGCCATTTCTGCACTTGTTTCTCCCTCCTTGCTGTTCCTATGGCCCTCCAAGGCTCCAGGATTTCTCAATCGTTTTCGGGGTTTTGATAAAGAGCATTCAAAACTGGTAATTGTTTTCCAAACCCAGGCGACGGTTCGTACCTCGCTGTAGCCCACCGGTATCGCCATTAACCCGATAATTCAAGAGCACAGATAAAACGATAGATAAAAGATAAACGATAGATACGTAGCACCTGCACAAGAAAAGAGACCCGGCCACGTCTACCGACGCAATGCGGCAACCCCTCGGTGAACAAGGCTCTGTCCTCCACCTAGATTTGTCCACTGTCTGTGTCTCATGACTCAACTCTCTCTTGCCACCGCTGTCGGTATATCGCATTCGTATCCTCTCTCTGCTGCTGTTCACGGTGCTGTCTGCCCGTCTGACAACCCTCCGACATAGGCTGTAGAGCTGCTGGGCAGACAGCTGTCCTACGTCAGTCTGTATAATGAGTAACTGAGGATGGCCGAAAACAATAGATAATAGGGCACTGTATATACATTCCAAACACGACTGTTGTCCTTTTGTTCTAGTTGGCTGCCTTCAAGGTGTTCCTCATACCCCCCCTCCTCTTTCTGCCGACAGCCCACCCTCTACGAGCCGCACCCGGCGCATAGCCTCGCACACGGCGACCAACACCAGTGACCTTCTTAGGGAGTCATAAACATTTTCAGTCAATAGCAGTGACTTAACTAGCGCAAAACGTAAATTGTCGCCGTTGAGCTTTGTCGGTCTAGTTGTTTATCGATTTTATTATTGACACACCTCTCCCATCTAGGCGCCTTACAGCCCACCGGGTCATATGTTCTGTAGGAGAGAATAAAGACGCCAAAGGAATAAAGAACTAAAACACACAGGCATATTAATGTTTAAAACACAGGATGCCTTCTTTTGCCGGTCTAGGAGAGCGAGAGGGACAAGGCTGTGACGGGCCTTTTCTTTGTATTTATTTATTAGCCAGTCTCCGTCTTGTCGGCAAGTATAAAGGAGTGCCGATGTCCAGGTATTTTGACTGTCTGGGATGTCTGTCTTCTTTCATAATTTACCTGCTCTTTCATTTTCCACTCCTGTTCATATTCTCGATCCTCTTGGTCATCTCTTGCCTCACTCCCTTGCCTCACGATATCATACCCTGCACTGAACAACCACGCAGCTGAACAATACACTGTCCACCCAACAAAGAAAACAGAACAACAAACTGAAAAAGTAAACATCTAACAAAAGAACCCTAAATACCATTGTGCGGATGAAACTTACAAGGCCTAGAAACAACACAGCCGGCACGACTCGTCCCCATCGACAAAGACACACATCTACACAAAGACAAAGCCGGCCCGTATCTAGCTCCCGGAATAGCTTTGAACTCGAACAACGAAGAAAAGTATTGTCTGCTGTGCGTCGAGTCTCTCTTCTCCCTGCAGGGGCAAAGCTGCTTTCTTTGACCGTGGATTCTGAGTTTGGCTCACTAACATCACCGCAGCCGTGGCAACAATAACCTTGTCACTCCTGGATTTAATATTTAAACACAGGACTTCCTCTGACTACACCAACTTATATTTCCATTGCCTCATCATCTCATCATCTCATCATCTCATCATCTCATCGTCTTCTACAGCATCTCCCATATATTTTCCACTTTATCTTCTATTCTACAACAGCAACTCTACAGCCAAGCACATCTACCCATCATCATCACAATGTCTCGCTGGGGTATCTCTTCCCTGTTCTGGCCCAACACGGCCACTCAGTCCTCACGTGAGCGCAGCCGGCCTCCTTCGGTTTACCGCTCGTACAGCACCCGCACCACAAGCACTCCTACTCCGGCTAGCTACCACTCACGCTCGAGATCGAGCGGTGCCAAGCCGCGTGCCGACTATGATGACAGACGGCACCGCCACAGCTACTCGGACAGCTATGGCAATTCCAGCTCCAGCTATGACGACTACTACGACCACGACTACGAGTACGCCTACCCGCGCTCAAACTCCAGCAAGTCCTCGTCGACCAGCTCGTCTTCGTACAGATCGATCCCCCAGAAGTCACGGCGGTCCAGAGACTCCAGAGACTACAGGGAGCCCAAGCCAAAGGAAGAAGGACGGGTGAGCAATATTTGTTACGGGGGGGGTGATGTTCATGGTCACCGCTATGTGACCACTTCATCTTCCTCCTCCTCCTCTTCTTCTCACACTATGCATGATGACAAGGATAAAAAAGCTAAGAAAACTCAAAAGCGTGTCCACTGGGCCGACGAGCAGCCGCCTATGAGCTCTGCGAGACAGTCCTCGAGATCCTCAAAGTACCACTACGATGACGGCTACTACCGGGGCAGCTCTGCTTACAACGCCGCACACGAGCCCCCCAAGTCGCCTCGGCACAGCCCCGGCTTCGGCTACTATGGCTACGATGACGAGGTCGACCGCCGCTCGCGCAAGACCAGATCCGACAGCCGGCGGTACTAAGCAGCTCAGGTAGCTGACAGTATGTTGTTTCCTTTGTATTTATTTCTTTTTTCTTTCTTTTTTTCTTGACTATTTCTTTGTATTCTTTTTGACTTGTTCACTTGTTCACTGTTCACTTGTTATTCCCCCTTTTCCTTACAGTGACTGTACTATCTTATTCACATTTCCTTTGTTACGGTGTTTTAAGTAGCGTATCTTTGTTTCGAAACTTTGAATTTATTGCTTTTCTGCAGCCTTGTAACAAGCAAATTGTGACCGTATGTACCTCCAACGTGAAGAAAGAGAATCCAAAATAAGTGCAGTACAACAATGAATCAAGTGAACCCCGCGTGTCGCTGAGCTGACAAACCCCATGCGGCTCAACACAATTACGTCACACATACTCTTCGTTCTCGTTTCGAGTGTTCTCAATTAATAGGCGACGCCAGGCAGCAGTTGATATGGCATGTGGTCACGGCAGTTGGTATTTGATGGGAAAATAGGGTACCTACGGGAGTCACACAAAATGCCAAAATCAAAATAATATGTGGGAAAAGCTGTATTTCGAGTATCAAGACATGAAGAGTTTGTGATATATCTATCGGTCTATCGGGGTAAGGGTAAAAAGTCTAGCAATTGGGTCTATGGATAACAGTAAAAGGTACAGATACAGAACTTGGAATGAGAAGGAGAATAAAAATGAAGGAAACACGGAAGAAGAATAAAATTATCATACATGACCAATCCTCCTATTCTATGGCGTAACACATGAGACAGACACTGAAATAAATGTGAAATAAAGAAAATAAAGAGAACAAAAAAAAGCTTGAACCAAATCAAACAGCTAAAAGAAAAGAAACAAGAAAAGAAATAAAAACGGAAACAAAACAATGTCGTACAACTTAAAATCAGCCACCGGCCATCAAGCATTAACCATGGCAGCGAATATCAACACGTCAATGCCAAAGGCAAAGCCAGCGTCGCACACGGTGAAACAGAATATACAACGGTCACACCCCGTCACAAGATGGAAAGTAGCAGAGACGAGATAAACAGGAAAGTGTCTCGGATCATATCAGTACATGAGAATAAGTAAAGAAAACATGATGAATACAGGGTATGTGACATGAAGGCGACAAAAGGGGAAAATGCAAAGGAAACAAAAAGAAACAACAGAAACAAATAGGAAAAGGTGAAAAGGGTATGAGTATGAGTACAGATCCGTGTGGATATAATGTAGTGTAGTTTGTAGTGTCGTGATTGGTCGTGTCAGGGGGGTATAGTGTGGCTAATAGTGAAAATGAAAACAAAATGTATCGGAAGACGACTACCGGTGGTACTGCTGGTTGGCGTAGTAGTCCTGGTATTCGTCCTGGTGGTACTGCGGTGCAGGAGGGGCAACGTAGCGAGGGTCGCGGATGCCGCCGCCCATGTTGTCGCCGCGCGGAGACATCAGCGCCGGCGGGGCAAAGTAGCCGGGCGTCGCCACGGGGGTCATGCCGGGGGGCAGAATGCCGCCGCCGCTGCCGCCCATGGTCGACCGTGAGCCGCCCTTTGGCGATGTGGACGCCGAAGCCAGAGCAAGGGCATTGCTCATCTTGGGGGTGGTTGCAGCCGACTTGGCGCCACCGGTAGAGGCACCCGGGGGCCCGTATCCTTCCATGTAGCGGCCGCCAACGATGGGGGCGGCAGTGCTCGAGCGGCGCGTGCGCGAGTTGGCGTGGGTAGATTGTGCGACAGTGCGTACGCCGCTGCTGGGCGACGTGGGACCGACACCACCAACGCCGCTGTCGACACTGGCGTTGCTGCCGTTGCTGCCCTGGGACTTGTGCTTGGAGGAGCCCGAGCCGGCGCCCGAGCCTGATCCGGCGCCCGATCCTGAGCCCGAGCCGGAAGCAGCCGAGTTGCCATCGTGGCTCGAGTGGTGGTCGAAGCGCTGCGACAGACGCTGTTTCTGGGCTCTTTCGGGGTCGCGGGTGGAGCGGTCGTCGCGGGCAGAGCGGTCATCGCGGGCAGAGCGGTCATCGCGGGCAGAGCGGTCGCCGTGCTTGCTGCCGTGGCGAGACACCTTGGCAGTGCTGTTGCTGGCGCCGCTGCTGCTGCCTGCGAGCTTTGTGCCGTTGCTGGCGTTGCTGTTGTTGCTGTTGTTGCTGTTGTTGCTGTTGTTGCTGTTGCTGGTAGAGGTGCTTGTGTTGCTGCGGTCGCCGCGGTCGCTCTTGTCGCCGCGGTCCGAAATGCCGGTGCCAGCGTTGAGCTGTTTTTCGTTGAGGCGCGCGTTTCTCTCGGCCAGGTCCTGGCGCAGGTCTTCGACCTCGTCGCTGATCTTCTCGTGGGCCTGCAAGAGCTTTTCGTGGGCGACAGTCAGCTTCTTATTTTCGGCGGTGACGGTGTCGAGGTCGGCCTGGAGGTCTTCGATCTCGGCTTTGAACTTGGATTCCTTCTTATTGCGGGCCTTTCTGTCGTCTTTTTCGTCCTGCAGCTTCTCTCTTAGAGATTCGACCAGCTCGCGCTGTTGGCTAAGGTCGTCAAAGACGGCACGGTACGCCTCCCGGAGGGCGCCCAGGTCGTTCCAAATACTGCTGCTTAGCATCTGTCCTCTAGAGTCTCTAGAGTCTCTCGAATCCGCTCCACGTCCTGATCCTTGATAGTCACTCCGCGAGACGGTGCTCGCCGGCGACGTCTCGCGGAAGTTGACTCTCCGCTCAGACATTATGCCGGTATTGGTGGAAGTGGTAGGAGTGATGGATGATGATGTAGGTGTAAATGTGGTTGGTGTAGTGATGTGAGTGCGCTGCAGGCAATGCAGTAGCTCAATAGTTGGGTATAGACACAGCAACAGTAGCAGAATCACACAATGGCAGATCAGCAAATCAAAGATTTGATTTAAGATGCTGGTGTCTCCTTTCCCACGCGGGTGCGTGCTAGTTAGGGTGTGCCCTTCCTCGGGATGCAGCGATCAATATGCAGTGTACGCTGCTGGGGAATGCAGATGCAGCAGAGTGCAGTGGTTTGTATGCGTCCTATTCCTGGTGTGTCCTATCCGGTATGCAGGTTCGTGGTTTTGGGTTCTCAGTCCTCGTGTGTTTGGTCCGTGTGGTTTGCTTGCTCTCTTTCCTGGGCTTGGGGTTGTTTCTCTCTCTCTCACTGGGCTTCTCTCTTCTCTTCTGTTTGTCTTCACTCGATCTTGGTTATGCGGTCTACTGCAGGCGTGTTTGGCTGGAATAAGAGGTGGGTGGATGGCGTATTTAAGAGATCCGCGAGGTAGTAGAGAGCGTGCAGACTGCAGCGAGAAAAAAAATGAAGAAAAAATTAATTAAAAGTGCGAGAAATGAGATGTGAGAGAGTGGGCGAAAACAAGACGAGAATAGACGAAACAGAAGAAAATGCAAGAAGCGGCAGAGGTGAAAAAAGGGAGCAGATGCCTGGCGACTGGAGATGTGGTTGGGCAAAGTCGGGTTGGGCCGTAATGCGTAGTCGGTGTGAGCGTAGTGTTTTGTGTAGTTTGCAGAAAGTGTTTGTAGTGTTTGAATGTTTGCTGTCCGTCGGTAGTTGACAACGAGGACGGTGAAAGCAAAAAGTGAGTAAACAGGAAGATTGTTGAAAGATGATTGAGTTCAAGATTGAAAACAAAATGAGCGAAGGGGGAGGGAAAATCAAGAATGAGAGATGAGAAAGAGAAAAGAGAAAGAGAAAACAAAGTCCTGCAACCGCCTATTTGCGACTGCGACTCGACTGCGACTGCGGCTGTGGTCGCCTATTGCAAACTGCAAATGCAAACTGCTACAAGTAAAGTTCAAATGCAAATCTGCACTGCAAAAGACAGCAATACTGCCTGCAGGCTGCAAACACGGGAGGGGTGTGAAGTAGAAATAAAGGAGAAATAGGCGGTGGGGAGAGAGGGATGGTTGATGCACTGCTGCCCAAAGGGGGTGTGCGTAAGGTGTACTTAATACTTGGGGAAGTATAGCAAAGCTGGTAAAATAATTGAGATAATTCAAATGCACGAGATGGGAATATGAAAAGATGAGGATACTGTGTAGATGAGAAAAGAGAAGATGAGAGAAGTGTGTAGAGGAAGCAAACTGGGCGAAGAATTTAAAGACAAAAACAACGAATGATAAAATAATAGAAGATGAGGGGGGGGGAAACGAAGAGAAAAACAAACACTGGACCGGGGGGGGAATAATTCAAGGCGACAGTCGACAGCAATAACAGAGGTAGAGGGTGATAATAGGACTTTGAGAGGGAACTCGGGATAAAAATAAAGAAAATGGCTTATGAAACGGACAGAGGTGACAGGCCACAGGAAGACAATAGTCCGAAGCAGACAAAAAAATGTAGACACGGGTCAAGTGTCGGCGAGTGGGAGGTCAGATGAAATATGCACCAAGATATTTGATACTTGATGGACATGAAAAAAATGCAGCACAGAGCGGCGCGGTTGGGCACGGGCTGTGCAGGCAGCGGCAAGGCTGCGATTGAGTGGTAATTTAGTGATAAGGATAAGATGGATATTGAAATATGAAATTTAAATTTTAAACTCAAATTCAAAATTCAAAATTGTAAGTTGGGCTGCAATAGTGCACCGTACTGCGAGAATGGTAAATATAATTGGCAGGGATTCAAGAATATATATGAATAGGTGGCTTTGAGAATGAGATTGTGCGAGCAAATAGGAAAAAAGAAAGAAAGAGAAGCAAAGAAAAGAAAAGAAACGAAGCAGAGACAAAGTGCGATTCGGTGAGAGTTTATAAGAGGAAGGAAGGCACGGGAGATGAAGAAGGATCACAGCAGGCAGCCAGGCAGAAGCACAGGCAAGAAGGTCGTTAAAAACAAAAGAAGAAATAATGTGAGAAAAAGGCGAAGCATGGAACGGCCTACGGGTTACATCGCAGTGATCATGAATAGTAGAGATCCGGAAGGGTTGAAGAGGCTTTGAAGAGCCTAGGGAGATAATATAGCCAGGACGACAAGGTGTCTCATGAGGTTTAAAAATACTCTGTCAAGAGTATAATGCATAGCAAAGACGCAAGAATAGCACAAAAGAGTGAGACTGCAGGGATGTAGACAGGCATGGACTGGCATAGACAGGCATGGAGGGAGGGCGAAGGGCTAGCTAGGGTAGGGTAAGGGAGAGTGAGAGTGTGGCCTATTAAATTATGGCAAGTCCTCTCATCTACTCAGTACAATACACCGATAAAATAAGCCACAAGTTGAGAAGAAGAAGAAAAGAAACCAAGTAATAGAGAAATTTAACGAAAAAAAAACAGCACAACACACACGCGCGCAAAAGAAAACAAAAGAGAACAAAAATAAAAGAAAGAGGAAAAAAGAAAGAAAAACTCTTACAGCACATCACACTTCATCAAAGACGTCGTAGTAATACTGATGGCAATATATATTTTGAATACATTTACATAGTAGACCGAGTGTGAGCTGTGTTTCAGATTAGACAAACAGAAAACAAACAAATACGAGGTCTGGAGGCACACCACACTACGATAAATGTACAGTACTCTACTGAGCATTGCCTGCCTGTCTTGAAAGCAAGAAACAGTACAGGAAACTACTGCAGCCGCCAGAAGAGGGTGTCCAGGTGCAGACGGCGCGGACGCTGCGGACTGTGATGTAGAAGTTGATTAGACTCTGTTCAAGGCATGTCAGTCCCTTCCTCTTCTCTACATAGTATGTATGTACATTCAACCTCCCATACGGTATGCTCACCGCAAGTGCACGCACTCTTTGAACTATGATGCACGCTCCCGCTCCCGCCCATGCGACTTGCGACTTGCAACGTGCTGCTATCCAGTTGATCCTCCCACACGTGTACTCCCGCAGTCCGGCCACTATCATAGGACAGTCGTCACGTATGAGTCATATCCTCTATTTACTCTTCGCAGTACTCGATATTCACATATTTAATATTTATCTTTTTTAATAAAATATCTGTTCATACATTTCCTTGTAGTCGTCCTCCTTTCTGGACATTTTTTTATTTGTTTTCTTTTTTTTATTATATTAGCATGTTTCTTTGATTATTTGCCCTTGGTTTTCTACCCTTAATATCCCAGCGTCTGCCTACAAGACTCTACCTGGCACCTTTTTCTACATCCTTCCGTCCTTACTGCAACGTGTCGGCCCTACTGCAGCTTCACCGTACATCCTCTCGGTTTTTTCTCTCTCTTTTCCTTTCTCTTTTTTCCCTCCTCTTCTCCTCGTTCTCCTTTCCCCCCCCTCTTCTTCTGTTCTCTCCTTGTTTGCCCCCCCTCTCGCTTTCGTCTCTTCTACACCCACTCTATTCCACCCCGTCCTTGAACCCTCCCTGCTGTATTGCATAATCTTCCCTGTTTCTCATAAACACCCGGGCCTTTTTCTACTGCCTGAATCGCCCCGTTCCTTCCATTGTTCCTTGTAATTTCCTTTTTCGTTTTTCTTTATGTTTCTCTTATTGTTGCTCTTGTTTTCTGCTTCTCAATTCCTTTCTTCCTTTCTCCCTTTTGCGCTTTATGCCCAACACCTGTCTTCCGCGTGTTGTCTAGCTTTTGTTCTTCCTTCTGCCTCTTGTGTTTCCTCCTAGCTTCCGTAGTACTCTCTCGTTATTCCTACGCTCTGCTTGATAACCCTAATAATAGACCCTACTTCTTCCGCGTAATCATCCATCCCACCACAGCTCTGCACTCTACGTACATGCACAACGTATACCGTACCCTATGACACAGTACTACATAGCACGTATGTAGCTCTTCACTCGCATCACCGCTACTGCTCAACACCCTACATCTGCCGTCGATCGTCAATGACGCCAGGGCCGTCCCGATGACCCCGCCCTGTAGAATTACTCGTCTTCTGTACTTTTGTGTTTCTGTACGCTACACTGCACTCTACAGCTCTCAATCCAAAATAGAGTCTGTACTTGCACACTTTGCTTCTGATTCGCAGGGCTGAGGCACAAACACGTCTTTTGCGCAGACGGCAGTCTTGCTTCCAACTTTCGGGACAAGGGAAGGTCAACAAGATGAACAGCGGCAATGCCCCACTTGCCGTTCCTGGAGTATAAGTCGGACAGAGTAAGAGTCAGACACGGCAAGCGGAAAGGGCCAAGGCAAGGAAAATAATAAGAGAAAAGAAACTGAAAAAGAAGAAAAAAAAGACAATTGTGCGTCTGTACGAGCGCAAACACACCCGACTCGACAGTGTACGACGCTGTATGATGACAGCAGATTGCCGGCTAGGGATGGACTGTATGACGCATCTTTTCATTTTCTTGTGCCAAATAACAAGCTCAAAGACGGCACTTGTTTTGTTTTGGTTCGTCTTTTTTTCTCCTTGTGCTTCGGCTTTCTAATTTATTCTATTTTAATTTTTAAAGTTTTATTTCAAATTTATTTATATTGCCTGCTGACATCGGCCACTTTGACCGTGCTTATTAACTGACAATTCTTTTTCTTTTTCTTTTAAAATAATATCTTACGATTTTGCATGGACCCCGATTTGGGCATATCTTTCAAACGAAAACTGCACAATAATTGTGACGGTGACGAGACAACCCGCAATGATAGGCTCCTGTTGACTTGCTTGGTTCCCGAGACTCAAGTCTGCAGCAGAGTTTGCAGCAAATGCAGTCAGCCTGGCTGCCTGCAGCCAAGGCATATTTCAGTAGGCAAGCTCATGCGTCGAGTATCGTTTCTGCGGAGAGCTATGTTGCAGGTGGCCCAATGACAATATATGGCTCCCGGTAGCCTCTTTCTCTACGCCAGGCTGCCTATGGAACAAGGCAAGGCTCTGTAAAAGATAACCGAAAACACGGCGACGGCGGCGCATGGTCGTCGGTTGAAACAGGCAGCACTCTATGCTGAATGCCAGTGAATATTATTGATTTATCGATATTATCAATATTATCGATATAGTCTATTCTTGAATACTAGAGTATCGATGTAGAACCCAAAGCCTGTGAACGCAACAGACGTGGTTGGCCTCATTGATTCACGGCCCACGGCCCACGGCCCACGGCTGCCTCTGCCCCAATATGACTGCTCACTTCTTAGCCAGCCTTGACACTCTCACCACCACCGTTGCCGCCGCCCCGTCTGCCGCGACCCCCTCCTCCTCCTCCCCCTCCAGTGCCGCTACCACCACCTGCATTGCTGTTGCCTTCGCCACCCTCGCCTTCCTTCTCACCAGTACCGCGTCCACCGCGGCCTCGTCCGCCCCGACGCCGGGTCCGCTTGCCGTCGTCCTTGTCCTTGCCGTCCTTGTCCTTGCCATCCCTACCGCCGACGCTGCCACTAACAGACGCCTTGTCCAAAGGTTCTGCTAGGCTTTGCTTTTCTTTAGCAACATCTTTAGCGGCCTCTTTGGCGTCCTTGTCCTTGGTGTTCTTTGCTTCCTGCCTGCCCTTATCGCGGTCCTTGCGCTCCAGCACCTGCACAGCTGCCTGCGCTACGGTGATCGGCGACCCTGCGATCGCTCGCAACAACCCACCAGCATCGCCGAACTCCACAAACGCAAAGCCCTTGCGCCGGTCAATCTCCACCGACACCACGGCACCAAAAGCCTGCATGGCTTCTTTCAGCAGCGGCTCCGTCACGCCCTGCGACGGGTTGGCGTGCTTGATGAAGCCGTGACGATTACCGTTGCTAGAAGGCTCCTTCTTGCGACGCCCGTCTGCCTTGGGCTTCTCTCTGGTATCTTTTGTGTCTTTCGTGTCTTTGGCGTCTCTTACATCTCTAGTGTCGTTACTGTCCTTTGCGTCTCTGGCCGCCTTGGCGGGCACAGTTGCAGCCGCGGGAGCAACAGACGCTGCTGCTGTTGGAACAACCGTAGAACCACCGGCAGGATCATCTCTCTTCTTGAGCAGAATCTTTGTAGGCACCACCGCTGCAGGCTCAGATTTGTTCTCCTTCTCCTTATTGTTACTGCTGCCTCCTCTCCCGTCCCGTGCATCCCTGCCGTCACCCTTCTTTCCTCTAGGGCCGCGCGACGACCGCTCTTCGCGGCCCTTGCTGGCAGCCGGTGGAGATACAGTTGGTGTGGTTGCTGTAGTTGTGGTCGTAGCTGTAGACGTGACTGGCGGAGACGGCGTAGGTGCTGTGGGCGATGCAGCATCATCACGCTTTCCCCGCCCACCGCCCGCATTACCAGAAGTGCCGGAAGGAGAACCCTTGGCCTCTTCTGTCGAGGCCACTTGCGCTGCTGCAGCCCGTGCTCTCCGGTGTGCATCGCCAGGGCTTAAGCCAAGATCGCGCTGCAGAATACGTGCTGCCGCCAGGATTCCGGCGCGCCGGCTCTTGGGTGCGCCGTCCTCCTTGGAGGCACTGGTGCCCGCCGCAGCCCCTCCATTGCCAGCAAGAACACTGCTCACTGCGGCAGCTGCAGCCGCCGCCTTACTCAGGCCGCCGCCGCGCAAGCCGTCCGCACCCGTGCCGCTCGCAGCGGAAGCCGAGTCGGCTTTTTTCATGAGAATTTTGACAGTGCCGCTTTTTGTCCGGCCGCCATCACGGCCGCTGCGGCCTCCATCCCTTCCACCGTCACGGCCGCTGCGCTCCTTGTCTTTGCTGTCTCTATCCTTGCGGTCACGGCCGCCACGCTCACGCTTGCGTGAGTTGTCATTGTCATTGCTGCCGTTCTTGCCCTTGCCATCCCGGTCGCCCCTTTCCTTATCGCGTCGCGATCCCTTGGCATTCGCTGCCGCTTCCCGGGCCCGCTGCGCCTTCTTCTCCCTCAAGAAATCAATCAGGGGCGTTGATGTTGCCTTTTGCTTGGAGTTATCATCTTCCGCGCCGAACCCAAACGTCTCGCCATTCGCAGCTGCGGCTGCGGAATCAGCGGCTGCACCGGCGCCCGGGTTTGCCAGCGACTCCAAAAAGGCCATAAACTCGGGGTCCTGGTCAATGGTGCCCTGTCGGCTGTCGGATCGGCGCCGGCCGCTGGGCACCTTTTTATAAATCGAGAACTCAGCCGAAGGCGGGCCGGCGAGCATGGTCTGCGATGCCGCATCGCGGGATTCTTTCGACTCGAACCAGGGTGCGGTTCGTACAGCTTCAGACAGGAGCTCGAGGTCGTGGCGGTGGAGGACGTGCAGGGTGGCAAACGCCGGGCGCGACGGCTTGGATGGGTCTTTGGAGACCTTGCCGGCATGGAATGACGACCAGCCAACCTTTCTGCCGTTGGGCTTCCAGTCGTCGCCCAGGATGGTGTGGAACTCGTCTTTGCTGAGGTTGGGGGGTAGTCGGCGGATGACAATCTTTTCGCCTTCCGGAGCTTGTCTGCGGCCATTCTTGGCTTCGGAGTTTGTAGCGGCTGAAGAAGCAGTCTTGGATGCAGTCTTTGTGTTGATGTTGGTGTTTGTCGGCGTCGTCGACGTCGTCGTCGGCTTGTTGTTGCTGGAGGTCGCCGACGACGCACCGTTCGCCTTGCGCGACGCTGTGCCCTGGTGGACCGTCATTGTCAATAGAAGATGTCGGCCAGGACCACTCACGCGTGATGCAGCAGTAGCTACTGTATGGTCGTGAGCTTGATGTCAGTCCGAAGATGAGGCCGTAATTCTCACTCTGAGGCGTTGATACTGCGATTGATAGCGAGGTCGCTTCTTACTTTCTAGCTTGTAGAGCTCATCTCTTTTGCTAGCGGGGTGCAGTTGACGTATTAGAGAGGTACTTTTGGTATGACAATAGTGACAAAGTATACTTTCCCATGCGAAAGTATAAAGCGGGCCTTTTGCCTTTAAGCGGATCAACCTATTTGCCGGCCAATTACAGGCGTCTTTAGCGTCTAGAGTCTTGAGCGCCAGCGAGTAAAGGCGGTGACAACCCACCTGTGGAGGGAAGAAGGGCGGGACGATACTGGGTGAGACAAGGGGGGGCAATATGATTGGGGTGCTCGTGGTGGTGGGATTAGGAATAGGAAGGAAGGCGTGGCAAGCGGGCATCTGAGGTCACGGGCGATTGTCAGTTGGTACTTTATCACGAAATCAGGTATCACGGCCTGCACGATCACTGCCAAAGACGACGACACACGAGCTAGACAGAACCGAGTTTATTTACAAACGCTATAGAAGCAGTGCCAGATCGGGTCCTATATATGATTAGCACACACGACTGCGACACCCCTCCGATCTACACGAATCTTTTTTTGGATCACAGTGACACAGCATCGAGGACGACAACGACGACGGCACCGACAAGGACAAACGATATCTGCATACAATCTACTCTGCGACAGAGCACCCATATACACAATGGCCGATGTTCCGCGGCCAGGGCCAGCCAAGCTGACAGCCGGCTCGGGTCTCGATGAGTGGCTCGAAGAGGCCAAACAGTGCCACTACCTGCCTGAGGCTGTCATGAAGCAGCTCTGCGAGATTGTCAAGGAGGTGCTGATGGAGGAGTCCAACATCCAGCCGGTGTCGACGCCAGTCACGATATGTGGTGATATCCACGGCCAGTTCTACGACCTGCTGGAGCTGTTCCGCGTGGCTGGCGGCATGCCGGGCGAGACGGACGTGCAGGAGCCGCGCACGATGACGGCAGTGATCACATCCGAGGACATAGAGCCACCAACGGAGATTCGCAATCCACGGCTGCGGAGAAAAATACGGAGGGGCGGTGCCATCGAGGGAAGCACTGAAGGAAACGACGACGCCGAAGACGGAGACGACGCCGACGATGCCGATGTCAGCCACAGCGGCAACACGACTGAGGGTGCATCGGAGGCAGTGCAGTCGGCCGAGACGAAGTTTGTCTTCCTGGGAGACTTTGTCGACCGTGGCTACTTTAGTCTGGAGACCTTTACTCTCTTGATGTGCCTTAAAGCCAAGTAAGTACAAACGCCTGTCATTCTCTTTGTGAACCGCTGCTGACTTGGCCAGATACCCCGACCGCATCGTGCTGGTCCGCGGCAACCACGAGTCCCGCCAGATCACCCAGGTCTATGGCTTCTACGAAGAATGCCAGCAAAAGTACGGCAACGCATCAGTGTGGAAGGCCTGCTGCCAGGTCTTTGACTTTCTCGTGCTTGCCGCCATTGTCGACGGCACCGTGCTGTGTGTGCACGGTGGCCTGTCGCCCGAGATCCGCACCATTGATCAGATCCGCGTCGTCGCGCGTGCCCAGGAGATCCCGCACGAAGGCGCGTTTTGTGATCTTGTGTGGAGTGATCCCGAAGATATCGAGGCGTGGGCCGTCAGCCCGCGCGGTGCCGGTTGGCTGTTCGGTGACAAAGTGGCCAACGAGTTCAACCACGTCAACGGCCTCAAGACCATTGCACGCGCCCACCAGCTTGTCAATGAGGGCTACAAGTACCACTTTGCCGAGAAGTCGGTCGTCACGGTGTGGTCAGCGCCCAACTACTGCTACCGTTGCGGCAACGTGGCGTCCATCATGACCGTCGACAACAACCTCGAGTCCAAGTTCCGCATTTTCTCGGCCGTGCCCGATGAGTTCCGGCACACGCCGTTCAATCGTCGGGGACCGAGTGACTACTTCTTGTAGGGTACTGTACTGCTCTTGTAATTTTGCTATCTTGCTATCTTGGGTTCTTTTCAAGTTTCTTTACATGTTGCTTTTCGTGAATTGTTTTTTCTTCCAAGCTTTGCTTTTGTCTTTTTATCCGGGCGCTCATTGTATTTATAGTATCCACCGTCCATCACGTCATGTCTGCCCGCGGAATGGGCTCGCTGTTATGTCTGCTTTGCATAGAAATATACCAAGTTGTAAACAAATTGTCAGCCATGCCGGCCGTAAAATAATTCCATTGACTGTTCTGTCGTTCTGCCGATCTCTTTTACCCGCTCTATTTTACCCGCTCTATCATATGCAAACCGCCAGTAAATTCATTAAAAAAACACTCTCGCATTTTCACCGTGTCTATATCACCCAAACACCACGGGTATCACTTCCCATCTACCAGCTACCCAAATCTACATGGCCTTTGCTCTCCGGAACATCAGAGGCACGTTGTCCCATACCAGCGCCATCTGCTCGCGAGCTAGCCGTGCCTTTTCCTCTGCTTCCTCCTTCTGCTCCAGCTCTTCGTGGTACTTGAAGTGGGCGATATCTTCGGGGTGCGTAAGGTCCTCCAGCTTGGTGTTCTCGTCGTGGTACTTTTCCCAGTGGTGAATCTCATACTCGTACTCGTCATCGCCGTGGTGGCCGGGGCCGGTGCCCAAATCAGGCAGAGTTCTGCCATCCTCGTTGTACCGCACACGCCACTCGCTGCGGCTGATGCGTCCATCGCGGTTGGTATCAAAGATGTTTAGGATGGCGGGCGCAACCTGAGAGCGCTTGGCGCCGGTCATGCCGTCGTTGGATGCATCCAACAGGCCGTATGTGCGCTCAATTTCGGCGGCCGACCAGAAGCCGTCGCCGTCAAAGTCGTGCAGAGTAAAGAACGAGTCGCCGTCAAAGTCGGAGATGTGATGCTCGCCTATGCAGTCAGTACATGTCTAAGTAGTACAGGCCTCAGATATCAATGTATCAGTATATCTATCCCGCCTATCCATCGTCGGAACCTACCAGCCATGTGCTTCGTGATCCAGTTGGCGTTCTTGTCGACCTCGGGCTTCTTGCTGGCGGCGTGGTCGCCGTGAGCCCAGGCTGTGGCCAGCAGGCCGGAAATTGCTGCTAATTGTTGTAATTGCATTGTGGTAATGTGTGATGCTTGTTGTTTTGGCTGTCGTCGAGTGGCTGGCCCCTTTATCGTGGCCTCGTAGCTATGTATGCAATATCTACACCGAGGATTGCTATCGTATAGAACTGAACACTGTAGCACTATTGCACATTGGCATCAGTGCGCAGTAAGCTCGTGCTGGATGCTACAGAGCAACGCTAGCGCCCTACGTCATTTGCGACGCGTGCGCTAGCACTGTTTCAGTGCTCGAGGTGCTGTAATTTCTAGGCCAGGATAGCTCGTAGAAAGCGTCTGGGCTTCGGTGTAATTTTAGCGCCTGGTGATTTTAGCTTACATCAGCATCACCGAGCTCCCTCGACCTCACCTCTCCTCTCCGCGTCTCTATCTTGATGTAGCAAACTGCCCTGGCAGCCCGGCAACAGTTTCACGATGAACCGCTCCGCTGACCAGGCGCTACGGTCACTTTTGCCGACACACAATGGCCCGTTCCCGCCACAGCTTGCCGACCTCGCCGGCTCTCTCCTCGCCCAGTCGCGTCACCGCGCCAGCAACCTCAAAGCCGACGAGGAGATTGCGCGGTCCTATGCTTGTGCCCACATTGCCTGCGACCGGCTGAAGACGTCACTCAACTTGCCGCCGATTGAGCCGCGTCCGCCGATCCAGCCACGCCTCTACAAGCGCCTCTATGCCTACATGAACACGGTCCTCAAACCGACCTCGACAGCAGCCAGCCGCGCCGAGGGCATCAGTCACGCGTCACCTGCCAACAGACAGACGCCTACAAAAGCCAACCCCAATGTTATGCGAACTCCCTCAAAGGCTGGCGCACCACTATCGAGAACGCCGTCGCGCATGCCTGCTGCCAAGGCATTCATGAACCTGCCACCACCACCCAAGCCGGCTGCTGGTACTTTTCCGCCGTGGCTGCGGCCGACAGTGCGATACGTCTGCCGCGAGCTCGGCTATGAAATATTGGCGCCTACAATCGTGGCTGGTGTGACAGTCATTCACCGGGAGGCTGAGGAAGCAGCCAAGTCCAAACGGCCCAAGGGATCTCGAACCGAGGAGGACGAGGACGAAGACGATGAGGACGAGGACGAAGATATGACAGAGTGGCTGGAGGACAACTTGACATCACTTGTTGCTGCACTCTACCTATACAGTGTGGTTTCGTGGCGTGGTGTTCTACGGGAACGCAAGGCGCGGGCCGAGGGCATTGAATCCACGGGCCAGGATGCGACATTGGAAGAGCGGCAGTTCCAGCTTGACGAAAAGGCCATCCTGGGCGTCTTTGACAAGGTCCGCAGTGTCGTCGGCAAGGGTAGTGGCGGAGCGAACAGCGATGCTCAACCTATGGCCGATGACGCGTGGCTCGGCTGGCAAGATCTGCAGCGGAGGACATTCCGCGACGCGCTCACTGTCGTGTCGGAGCAGCAGTGGCTGCAGAGCGACTGGTACCAGGACATCAACACCCTGGGAAGCAGTGGAGGCATTGCCGGCAACGACGACGACCTAGATGGTTATGGCGAGGGAAGTGCCTCTGACGGTGAAGGCGACGACGACGTCAATATCAATGTCCCGCACAAGGTTTGGCGTGCTGACAGCATGTTCCAGGCACGCTACGACTTTCTGAGCGAGTCTAAGCAGCGAGAGTACGACGAATGGCGGGCTGGCATGCTGGAGACAATAGCCAAAGCTCCGCCGGCGACAGAGCAGATTGCAGAGGAGTCCATGGAGCTGGACATGGCCGTTGACGTTATTTAGTCATTGCCGCCTATATACTTATTACTAATGAGAAACGACCTTTTTCTATTGCTTGCTGTGTTCTTTTATCAATGCGAGAAGCTGGTGTCGTGGCGCATAAGGCGAGTTCGGTCTCAAGCTTGAATCAAGTTCGCTGTATCTCTGAGCTAGATGCTTCTACATATTGCCGGGTAAAATAACCCGAAAAGCAATACTTTTTTGTTCTCGCGCAACACCCAGCATCCCACCCATCGTCTTATCTTTATTTCCAGAACTGTGTTATAAGTTAGATAATAAGATCTTCGGCTTTCAAGATGATTTCTTGCTGTAGGTGTCAACAGTCATCCCAATATATTGATAGCTAAATGTACCGCCCATCACGTGCTAGTCAATATCTCCAAACCTTTAATTCGTTGTCATACTCCACCAATCACAATCATGTTACTTCCTCATTTGGTAGTCGGGTCTCGTGGCAACTTCCTCAATTGCCACGTCAAGACATCGGGCTCACTTCATCACGGCGCACGCACTCTTGCGCCCGAAATGGCTTCACTTTAACCACGTTACGGCCTGAGTCCGCTGCCAAATCACACCGGAAGATCCCCCCACGCTCTGTTTGATACCTGGTCGTCCGACTACGGGGCAACTAACCGCTAAAACGCCCACTAGACTGACACACTGACACCACGATCGTCGTTCAAACGCGACTCCACTCCAAGCTCCAGTTAACCACAACCCGCCGTCAAGGCCTCGGTCTTCCGCCACTACCGATTAACTGACGACTCGCGAACTTCTTGATAATCTTCCAACGCAACCGCACATCTCTTCAAGTAGCTCTGCACTCCGGATAAACAGCATCCGCTGCCACGATACTCTGCAGACCGACTGTCGTCCGCTTCACTATCTATCTCTTGCCGATGCTGTGAAGACCCAACGTCACCAGCCCAACCCCGCGCGCTACCTTGGGTGCCGGCACCCTACCACAACAACAACACCTATCTTACTACTACACCATACCTCCGATTTCTATGTAATACGAGCACGGCACAACCACCGCAATGCCTCCACCAAACACCCCCGAAGAGTTCTTTGAGGAGGAATACCGGCAGCGGCGTAACTCCGCAGTGGCACATGCCGCCCGGAGACAGCACTTCAACCTGACGCCCCACGACGAAGATGACGGCGAAGACGAATTCGAAGTCAACTTTGGAGTGCATCTCGCCGAATCTCAGAATAGCCATAACGAAGACACAGAAGACCAGCACGCGACATTATCTCATATTATACGACGACGCACAAGTCTGGAGCAGGACCAGACACACAGCCATAGCCGAACGAGTAGCCGGAGTCACAGTCCACACCGTGCCCGCAATCAACGAGATCATGCACTCACCCGCTCAATTTCTCCAAGCACGACTGGGCCTACACCGGCGCCAGCTCGTCAGACCACGGGCCTGAACCAGAACCAAGCCACAGCACAAGCAGCCCAAACAACACAATTGATACCCAGTGGCTTCTTTTTTGAACAGGGTGTCGTTGGAGGCATTGATTTGCAGAGCAACAATGATGACGGCATAGATCCGTCGGGAGATAGAGGCGCAGAGGCACATGCCAGTTCTGGACCTTACGGGTACGAGGAAGTCGAGGTCGGTGTGCCTTTGAATCCCGACGAGACACCGACTAATGTAGAGACTGGGCCTTCGCAGCCCCGGAGAACATCAAAAGTTAAAATGCAAAAGATGGACTGGGGTGCCCTGGAGTATGTCGACCCCTACGACGAGAACCTCGACTGTCCCATTTGCCGCTCTCCGCTTGTCAAGCCGCATATTACAGCATGCTTCCATATCTTTTGCTTCAGGTGCTTGCGCAAGTCGCTCGAGCAGGGTGACCGGTGTCCCATCGACCGCAACAAGCTGCAGCTCTTCAATACCAGTCGCGGCCGCTTCCCTGCATGCCCGGCACCGCCCATCATCTCGAACCAGCTCGATAACTTACAAGTGCGATGCCCCAACCGGCGCTGCGACCATATCTCGCCGCGATCGCTCGTTGAGCATCATTACAAGAAGATGTGCCCCTTTACCAGGATTGCCTGTCCAGACCCGTCCTGTGCCAAATTTGTGACACGGCGCGAGAGCGAGGACGGCAGCTGTCTGCACAAGGCAGTCGACTGCGTGTACTGTAGTAAGCTAGTCGAGCTGGCTGACCTTGACGACCATTACGACAACGACTGCAACCAGAAAGAGCTCATGTGCGAGCACTGCCTTGCAGCGGTCCCACGTCACCGGCATGGCGCACATGTGACTGACTGTGCGGAACGGCGACTCGAGTGCAAGTACAGGCCGTCAGGGTGCACTTTTACCAGCCGCAAAAAGGATTACGGCGACCACGACCGCACGTGCCTCTACGGCATGTTCATGCGCTTAGACCGAGCATGCCGTACCGATATAGGAGGGCTGTCGACTGTGGTGCAAGACTCGCAGGACCGCGTGCGCAAGCTTGAGGACCAGCTCAACAGCCGTCCCGCATCGGAAGGCCAGCCACGAGAACAGCCACTGCCGATGCCCGTATTCACACCGCTGCTCGAAAGCACTGGCTATGATACATCGACGGGCGAAGTGCTGCCGGCTGTTGGCCCCATCAATATTGGCGATGAAGCCGGTGGTGCGTCTCGGCCGAGTGTCCCGCCATCTGGCGGCGTATGGTTGTCATCGGACGCCTTGCCGACTTCTACAGACGCCATTGCCACTACCCATGGAGTCGAAACTGCCGCTGCAGCTACTGTCGATGCAACTACTGTCACTGCAGAAGACAACGACGACCGTATGGACCGCATCATGGCATACATTGATGTATTCGATGCCAAGGTAGAAAACCTTGAGCGCTATCTCGGCGAGGTTGATGCCCGCCAGGCACAGCTTTTCATGAATGAGCTGAGCCCGCTCCGAGACCAGATGCACGAGATACACAATACCATGTGCCACATGGGCATGCATGTACGGTGGCTTATGGAGACGTTCAAGCAAACAGCAAAGAGGTCCGTCGGTCTGCGGACCGGCATGCCTGGCATGCCTGGTCCTGCCGGTGGTGTCTCGGGTACAGGCACCCCCGGGGGCACTCCAGGAACAGCCGCAGGAGGAGGCGACGAAGATAGCAATGCCGGTAATACATCTACAACAGCCGGGACAGCACCGCCCGGAGCAGCATCGCCGATGACATCATCGACACCGAACCAACGCCCACCTTCATCCTCCATGCCAATCAGACCCAGTCCCAACTTTCCACCCACCAACCTCCGAGGCCCTGTAGGTCACATGAATATGCCTATGAGGCGGATTCCCGATCGTGAGAACCCGCCCAGGCTATAAGACATTAATCGGTCCATCTACACCCTTCTCATCTTCGTTTGTCATTGTTCTTATTATTTACTCAATATTCCCACCTTGTTGCATCACATCCATGGCGTTTAGGACACTTCTTTGAAAGGGCTTTGAAAATATTATAAAATTACAAATGAATGGCTATGTTAAAAACAAAAGGTTAGGCCGTGCAAATAAGCGACTCTCAACTCTCAACTGGTCATTCACTCGTTGATAACCATGGTGACAATAAGAAATAGGCTGGCCTCATTGGCGTCTAGATACACTGTGGCAGCTGTGCTCAGTGCCCTGATACACGGCAGAATTGTCTTTAGCGCCTGTATCATTCATTTATTACTAATTCGCCAGGCTGCTGTCCTTCTGTGAGATTCCGTGCAGCTTATATAAAGTGGGGCTGTGATGCCCGGCGACTGACCGCCTTAGCTGCGAGACCCGTTTCCCTAGCTTTAGTGGCGCGGGGCACTATCTACGCTCAAGGCACTCTATCATCGCGCCTTCCTTGCCTGTCAGCTCCTGTACATGGCTCCTTCGCTGTTTCCGTTTGCTGTCTGGCTTTCTTCCCATTTTTGATCTTTTGAGACAGCCGCCCCCAGGACCAAAGTATTACCAGGCCGTATCGATACAGCCAAACAACCCGAAGCGGCCCTTTGTTTGTCACACAATATCACTAATTACAGGCCAGGCCACCAAGCTGTATTCGTCAGCCGTTGGAGCTCCTAGACGCCCGGCTCTCAGGCCCACTAGTCACCAAACGTTCCCAACAAACGACGGCAGCTGTGATTTGATACCTGCATCGCATCTGCATCCCTTCACCTCAACATCCAGATCTCGAGTACGGAAGAGAGACTACTGCAGCCGTCAATACTACGACGATGGATCCAAACGAAGAACAGCCACCGCCGGAGCCCACGCTGCCCAGCGCGGAGCAGGTACGTTAGCTGGAAGGGCCATTCACTTGACGACGACATGGCCTCGGACAAGGATCCGGACAAGGCCCGGGCTACATTGGCATGTGATGCTAACCATCGTATAGATGCGTGCTAGACGTCTGGCGAAACTTGGGGGCGCAGCGACGTCATCATCGGCACCGGCCGAAGGTGCCTCGACATCTCCCACCTCGACAACCCCATCGTCACCACAAACACAACCCATCACGGCGGGCCTTGCCTCCCCTGCTGCCTTTGCCTCTAGGGCTTTAGCCACCCCGCGCCCACCATCATTGGCATCGCCAGCACCGTCATCAACAGGTAAACACCAAACCCCCAGTCTTCCTACGAGCGACTCTCCTGCCAGTCGCAACCGCTCGCCTAACAAGAGAGCATGGCTGCAGGACCCCGACGATTCTTCTACCCCTGCTAACGCTGCACCATCAGCACGGCAACCGGGCACTGCTGCTGTCGCAGCTTCAGCACCAGTGGCATCGAAACCCAAGCCGGCGACACCAGCCGTTTCCCCAGAAAAGGCTCTGGCAGACTGGACACACACTACAATCTCCAGCCACGTGCGGGTAACTCTGTCATCGGACCCTGGCCAGCAAGATCACCGAGGCCACAAACTCGTCTACCTGCCAGAACTTTGTGCCGAGATTGAGGAGTCTCGTGGCGGTGGGGAGCCACGCTTTGAAGTAGATGACATTGATGGTGCACTGCGCGAGGCATGCACCCTGTACAGCACCGACAAGCCTCTGATGTCATACCTTTTGCCCGTGTACAAGTCGATTGTGCATGCAAGCAAGGCACGAAGCTGGGCTCCAGAGAGACTACAGGTGTTGCAGGAACTCAAGCGATTGTGCATGAGCAACATTGTGTTTGCACTGACTATGCCAGAGTATTTCGGGTTAGTCCTGGTAGAAGTAACTGTGATGTTCTAGTATCAATATGGCCAAGCTAACATTTTCAGTCGGGATCCCAACGACGCCCATGATACCATTGTGCCTGGGCTTTTGCTAGGCGTGGCCTCGTCCGACCCGCACAGCATCGACATGGACTTTTTGAGCGATGCCGTGTCTCGTTTCGAGGATGATGAGGAGGGCTTGTTACAGGGCATCTTCGTCAAGGCCATGGTGCAAATCAGTAACAAACTGTCTACCATGTCGATGAATGACCAGTACTTGCCATACGTCGAGGCCCTCATGACATACACGCGCTTCAAGACACTCATTGTTGCGGTGGCCAACCACCCCTCGTTCCACATGGCGCAGTCGGCAGCGAACATTGAAAAGTTCACCATCTTGGGCCCCTTTTTCCGTCTGTCGCCGATGCAGGCCGATGTGTCCAAGTCATATTTTGGAGGGCACCGAAAGACAGAGTTGCAGCGCAAGGAGAGTGTTTACGGTGCAGTTCAGATGACAATTAACACACATCAGTCGAGCCTGCACCAGATTGCTATGGCGTTTGCCCGTGCGGGAGACGGGCCGCGTAACAAACTGTTGGACTGGTTCGCATACATCATGAACGTCAACCACAAGCGGCGTGCGTTGCAGGTCAACCACAAGGAGGTGTCGTCTGATGGGTTCATGATGAACGTGGGCTCTGTTCTCGACCGCATGTGCGAACCCTTCATGGAGGCCAACTTCACACGCATGGAGCGGATCGAGGTTGAATACCTGCGCCGCAAACCACGTGTGGATATTACGGACGAGACAAAGCTCAACGCCGACCAAGCACAGTCAGATGCGTTCTATGCCAACCAGGCCGAGGGCCAGTCCAAGTTTGTGAGCGAGCTCTTCTTCCTCAACATGGCGTCGCATCACTACGGCATGGGTGGAGTAGTCCAAAAGTTCAAGGACATGGACCGGGAAATCAAGCAAATGGAGAAGCAAGCGGCCGAGCTAGAGCAGCAGTATGAAAAGTATCTCGGACAGGGCGTAAGTGGACAGCCTATGGCTACCATTCAACGGAACCTTAAGTTGTACGATGAAGCCATTGATCGGTATGTGGCGTACAAGTACTCGGTGGAGGCAGTTCTGCTGGACGAGAAGATGCAGCAACGCGCACTCATGTTCATGCGGTACGTCTCGGTGTGGCTGCTTCGTATTGCGAGCAACACAGACTACGTTCCCGAGAAGCAGTTGGACCTGCCACTGCCAGAGACACACCCCGAAGCGTTCAGCTGCCTCCCCGAATACGTGCTGCAGAACATCGTGGATCATTTCAAGTTCTTGTTTCGCCAGGTGCCGCGGATCCTGCCGTCTGCAGTAGGTGAAGAGACCTTGGCTCTATGCATCACGTTCCTAGAGTCGTCTGACTACATTCGCAACCCATACCTCAAGTCGTCGCTGGTGTCGCTGCTGTTCGCGGGCACGTGGCGTATCTACCACCTGGCCAGTGGTGTACTGGGCGACTCGCTGAGCAACAGCAAGTTTGCCAACAAGTACCTGCTGCATTCTCTCATGAAGTTCTATATTGAGTGCGAGTCAACGGGCGCACATACGCAATTCTACGACAAGTTCAACATCCGTTACGAGATCTTCCAGGTCATCAAGGCGGTGTGGCCCAACGATCTGTACAAGCGGCAGCTCACACAGCAGAGTCGGACGAACAGGGACTTTTTTGTGCAGTTTGTCAATCTCCTGCTCAACGATGCCACCTTTGTTCTGGACGAAGCTCTGTCGCGGTTCCCAAAGATTCATGAGCTCGAGAAAGAACTCCATCCCGCTGCACCGACACCGCTGACTCCCGAGCAGCGGCAACAGAAGGAGGCGGAATTAGCGAGCGCCGAGTCACAAGCGCAATCGTATATGCAGCTGGCGAACGAGACAGTATCCATGATGAGATTGTTTACAGCAACACTGGCCGAGGCTTTTACAATGCCCGAAATCGTGTACCGTCTGGCAAGCATGCTCGATTACAACTTAGTGGTACTGGCGGGGCCGACATCTCGCAATCTCAAGGTCAACAACCCCGAAAAGTACTATTTCAGCCCGAAGGTCCTGTTGCCACAGATCGTGGAGCTGTTCTTGAACCTAGGCGGTAAGGACGCATTCGTTGAGGCCGTGGCCGCCGACGGTCGGTCGTACAAGCCCCAGGTCCTACATGACGCGACTCGTATTCTCACGCAAAGGAACTTGCTTGATCCTGAGCAGCTGCAGGCGTGGGAGGTTCTCAAGGCCAAATTTGCAGAGGCCAAGGCGGTCATGGATCAGGCTGAGATGGACCTTGGCGAGTACCCAGCTGAGTTTGAGGATCCCATCATGGGTGACCTGATGAAGGACCCCGTTCTGCTGCCATCGAAGCATGTGGTAGACCGGTCTACGATTGTGCAGCATCTGCTGTCGGACCCCAAGGACCCATTCACACGGCAGCCGATGACGGTACACGATGTGATACCTGACACGGAGCTCAAAGCCAAGATTGAAGCGTGGCGAGCTGAGCGCATAGCCGCAGCAAAGCAGGCGAAGCTGGCTGCCCTTGGGACAGCCGAGGCCGCCACGGAAGGCAACCCTGACGCTATGGTGACTAACTAGAAGCACTAGCTGGTGTGGCCGTCGTTGTCAGCTGCTATCATGCTATTGTCTCTGTTTCCTTTTTTTCTTCTGTTTTTTTTTTTCCTATAGGTTTTTTTTATTATTTTGAAATTACACTCTACAATATTTATGCGTCTCTACTTTGTGGCCACGGATTGAGTCAACGTTGCTGATCAAGCACTTACCAAACGCATAAACCAATCCCAAGGATGGCGAGGGATCGCTATCCTCGAGGTGGAAATTTATATCGAAGGATGATGTAATGGACGTGCTAAAGAAATACGTAAATGATGAAGGAGTAATGTCGAATACAGACGAATGATATGCAAGAGCTGAGTCTTCCCAGCTTTGATAATGGCCGTGCCAACCATGCTGGGTCGATGAACTGGACAAGACACGAAGGAATAGGATTCTCACACAGCATGCATGTTCAGTTTGATAGCAGCTGTGTGTTATATGCGAGTGCGAATGCAAGGTGAAACACTGCCTTGTAACGGCTTCGACGTGGGTGGTATGCTGGTACTCCTGTGAGCAACACCTTGCAAGCATGGACTTGGCCGGAGCTGTTTCGATGAACTCTTTTCTTGGTATATGATAATAAGGAATTATGATAAATAGAGAACAAGAGTCTACGGATGGGCAGGTAACGTTTATATCTCGGTCGTGTTGTTTTTTTCAGTTCCAGTTCGGATTACAAATTACAAAGTTCGGACATCAAGGACCATGATTTTGGCCGTGTGTCTTATTTATCATCATTCTGAGGAATAAAGTCGTGCAAAATCGGATAGATTCAACAAGGCCAAGCCGCAGAGCATGTAGAAGAGGGGGCAATGGCTACGGAGAGGATGCCACGAAATCAATAGAAACGAGAAACGAGATGAATGAATATTGGCATCTCGGTCGGAAGGCACGCGTGTTTGATTAGGGTTGGCGAACGAGTGGCTCAAGCTTCTGCCGCTGTTTATCACGCTCGAACTGTGTCTGTTCTCTATGTTTGCAGTCTGTGTCAACACACGGATTCTACAGAGGGGGTCTGTGGTTGATGCGCGTGTCTGCGATACCGCAACAATGCGCAATCAATAGCAAGCACGATAGCAGTGCTCCATAGACAACTAGCGAAGAACAGAACGGGAATGTGGCACGAACCGATGGGGGCCAAAACGGAGACTCGGGCTTTGGGGGCCTTTGTGGCGTTGTTCTGTTGGAGCGGTCCTGGAGAATCAATATCTTCTCTGCGCCTGTACACTCTATAATATTGTGTGTCATTTTCCTGCTTTTTTTCGATGTGGGTTTTCTACTCCGTATAATTCTATATTTTACTCCTACGTTGTATTTTGTTTTTGTTTTTACATACATAGTATGTTTTATTTACAGAGTGCTGCATATCTACATCTTGCTAAATCTACCCATAGCCCCCTTCTTCAAAGCTGCAGTGATATTCTTCCGCTCTGATCATTTCCTAGTCTGTCTAGACTTGGTTCACAGGTGTTCCTGTTCTACATAGTAATACTGCGTGCTGTCGAATCTGCCCTCCTTTTTGCCTGCCACTCTGCGTCCCTCTTGCCTTTTGCCTGCCAGCTGCAGCCTGCCAGGGACGTGCGAATGTAACCTCACGTAACGGTATTGCATATTACAGTAGTCTATTAAGAGGAGACAAGGCAACCGATACGGGCTGGGAAATGGAAAATACGGCGTAGAGAGGCGTCGAAACTTGACTCGAAGACTCGACCCCTCCCCATTGCCGCTGCCAGTGCCACGGCCACTGCCCCCATGCCCCCAATGTCTGTCTCCACGCCTCTGTCATTTGCCCCTGCGTCGAATGGCTGGCCTGGCCCGGCCCAGCTGCAGAGATAAAATGGAGCAAATCCAACTCAGTTACACTGTTCGAAGCCTGGAGCCTGGAGCCTGAGTCGGAGTCGGAGTCGGAGTCGGAGTCGAAGTGAGTACTCTGCATGCGCGAGGGCAATATGCTTAAGGCTTTACGAAGAAGAGGCATAGACTGAAAGGATTCCGAGGAGTACAGATGCATTGCAGATGATCCTCAAATCATCGCCACGCCAAACAGAAACAGTACACTCTACACAAGACACCGCAGCTGGATGGTAGTATCAAGAACCAATAGATCACGTCCCTTCTATTTATCCTCATTAGAAAGTATCGATGGTCAGTGATCAATGTGGTGATATTGTTGAATCTAGAAGTCGAGGAGGGAGGGCACAGCCGGGTTTTTACACTGGATTAATGGGTCAACTGACGGGTAGATGATAAGTGAGGTATCATGATAGCACAGAACATCGCAAGCAGGGCAATGTAAATATACAATACATGCACGAGGCTGGCGCAATCACGGCTGTAACGTACTGCAACGTACATAATACAGCAAATCATCCTTCAGATGACCGCCAACGTGCCAAGTAGTTCACATTTGCAGCAGCCGCTGGTGCCATCACTAGCAATAGTCACGACGATGGTCACAACGGCTCGACTTAAGCATGATAGCATCGCCACAACGGTCACCACGTGGCCAGTTTTTCTGCAGACTCGTGCGGCTAGTTTTGCCTCCTTCTCTCCCTCTCTTCTCGCACTCGTGTCTTTCTTCATTCTGTCCCTCGTTCTCTTTTTCGTCTTGTGTTTTTCCCCTTCCTCATGATGGCATGCTACTCTAGCCTGCCGTATCTCTTTATAGGACAAGACTTATAGCTGTCGATCTCTCGTCTAATCCAGTCATCCGAGGAGTTAACAAAAGAGAGGGAGAGTAGAAATAGTCGGAATAGTACATGGCAAAAATAAGAATGCCCAGAGGACAAGGCCGTCGTCGGTCAGCAGAGAGGGCAGGAGGCCGTTTTGGATGTTGATTATCGGTATGATGCATTAATTTGAGATACCAAAGTAGATTTGTATCAATTGAGTCAGTGAATCTCTGGTCATCAACCCGTTGACTCAGTATATCAATAGTCAAATCGTGATCAGCAATCAGCAATCAGCAATCAGCAACCGACTAACACCAACTACCATCTCCCAAACTGAACATACTTTCCATCAGATAAGCTGAGTAACATCGTATTACTTGTGACCCAACTCAATTGAGGCTTGCCTTGCAGCATGATCGACTTCCCACATCGCGCTCAGACATTGCATCTACAGGCATGCGCAATGATTGTTACCCCGTGTCCATCGGCAGCCGTTGATCCTATCTATTGTCCATCTACCGCAGGAGTGTCTCCCACTTTTGACTCTTGTTGCATGAACCTTTCCTCAACAAGCTTGTGCAATGAAATATCATGCTTTCTTCTTCTCTGCTTCTTACTACTATACTACTCAGTGTCTCAGTACTACCGAGTCCTGTTCTATTATCCCGAGTCCTCGGCCGACATCATGTGGTGTGAATTTCCCGCGGCCATGCATCTGGGATGCGTAGAATCATTGTCAAATCATAATAATAATAATACAAGAGTCCAACATTACACACTTAATAATGGCATCTGTGGAGGGGTGTATCTAGATTGTAGTATGGATGCAAGTGTAGAGGTGATATTCAACATGTAAACGTGTGGCACAGCATGCCTCATCTCGCCTCATCTCTGCTCCTAGTTGCAGTCCCAGTTGCAGTTCCTCTTGTGGTCCCGAGGCAATCCGGTTGACAATGTTATCGGCGCGGGATGAAATTCGCCACTGCAGCCTCATGGAACAGCACCGTATTGATCGTATCAATCGTCGTCGTCGTCGTTATTTTGGTCGCTGCAATCTCATTTTAGCATTTAGTCTACTACTTTTTGTTACTCACAGATCATTGCCTGACTGGCCATGACTTGTTACTTTCGACTGCCGGCTACATATGTTGCCGGCCACGGCGTTTGTAGTATTCTCCTTTCCCGGGGGTAGCATCCAAATAGACCCTGATACACAGAGGAAGAAAGCAATACGGATGCAGATATGATTGTCAGATGTCAAATATATGCTCATGGCTCGTGCTGCACTCCCGCGCTTTGCTACGCTGTTAAGTGCAAACACAAAGTGCAAATTGCAAACATGAATGCAAACACCTCACATTTGTGATGCTGCAACTGCAGCAACTGCTTGCGACATTTACGCTGTACTGCTGTGGCGTAGAGACAAGTCTGTTTTTACATTGTTGATGCTATAGTCAAAGCTCAAGCATCCCCAAAAGCATACGGGGCAGCGTTGTGTTACATTCGGTCTCGGTCTTTAGATTTATCCATTCTCCTTATATTTAGGGGCTGTCTAGCCACCCCTGGGCTCCATTATTAACGGGTCGGATTTATGTAAGCCGAAAAGTGACTTCCTCCACAGTAAGGGTACAGGCAAAATGAGGGGTACCTGTACGGCTTACACTAAAGTAGCGGCGAAGAACAGTAGTACGCACTGCACTTACTATTGTAAGATACTTACCACTACTACAAAAAAAAAATCTTTAAAATACCGACAGCATACCTCTTCTATTCAAGCCACCGCCGCTATACATCGGCTACCCTACGATCAAAGCACACAAAAGTTCCGTCATTACGTATTTAGACTATCCGTACAGGTATCTCTTCTTATACCTTTAATAAAGGAAGCCACTTTTCGGCTTATGTAAATTTGACCCGCTAATAAAATAAAGCCCGAGGTGACCAGCAGACAAACCTGGGTAAACTGATAGACAGTCCCTATATCCTATGCATCAAATGCCGCCGATCGTCCTGATAGCCGGTCCCAACAGGCATTCAAGGTTTACGGCAAACGGCAAGCAATCCATCGGCCACGGCAGTGGACGGTAGTAGAGGGCAGTGGCAGAGTGGCAGGGTGGCAGAGAGGCGGGCAGTGCACAGTCTCGTGCAGATGATCATGCCGTTTCAAGATGTGTAGTATCTAGATATATAATACTACAGAGTACAGATCCTATGTATCAAAGAAACTGAACAAGGATGGAAATTAAGTGTAAACAAAGCGCTGGCTTTCGTAGCTTTGTCGGGGCTTTCATCATTGCAGTGATGATCACAGACGATCATGCCGTATACGCATATGCCGCAGAAATATGCCGTATTTGGTCGACGATGCCCTCAGATCATAGAGTCAAAGGGTCACGGATGCCCTTCACGCAAATATACAAGACTAGTTGCCTCACATAAAAGTAGCTAAAATGCCCCGAGATGCTAGCAGTGCCGTATCGGAAGGTTATGCCAGTAACGATTGTCAAGAACAAAGACGAGGTAGGCATGATTGACACGATAGACTAGATTGCCAAACTGTCGAAACTGTGTAGATTGTCAGGAGACCGGTGGCATGGTAGCCCTCGGACACTTTAAACCTCAACAGTCTACTCGTCATAATCAAATGTATATTATTTCCTTTGGTATCATAAACTTGACCGCAAGGGTGGCGATACGACGACGGGTGATATGCAACTTCAAATAATAGTTATATTTCAACGAGGTCAAAGATCAAGGCTTAAATGTCTAGTGTTTGGATTCTAGACACATCACCATTTCAATAAATAAATAGAAAGAATCTCCCGGCCTCATACGCCAGTCCAGTCTGGACATGATCGCCAGTGACAGTCCATGTTCGTGTCTACTCAATCGCCATTTGTTGGGCTTGTGTTGAGACCTGAAACGCCACGGGCAAACGATGTAGTATCTGTTTCTAGATGGTCTCTCTCTAGATGCAAATATTCCGATAGTTGGATGCGATGGCATGTTCCAGTATTATCCAATACCACGCACACACCGTTGTAAGTAATGATATTGTTTTATTTGTATTAATAAACCAAACACGGCTATTCCGTGACGACAAAGATTGCAACGTGGTGTCTCTGGCTCACTCCGTCTGGCAGCTCTTCTCTTAGGCAGCTCGCCTTGGCTCACCTTATATCTTGGCCAGGCTCACTATTGAATACCCAATCTCGAGCCTCGAATACGATTCATAAAATCACTCCTATCGGTCTTTACTAGACGCACTTGAGGCATACTCCAAGGCGTACATGACCAGGGGCATAATGCGAGGCTTGGTCAGAGCTTGCGAGAGGCACGTTCCGCTGTATCAATACTCTTCGACGCCGCAATGTTGAGATCTCATCCCATCTCAGTACTGTATCAACTCAATGCCGCCTCTAGCCCCATCTACTGTTGTCACAATATACATTAATTGCTTAGAGTCTAGCCAAGAGCACTGTTCTCGACGCTTGCTATTGCGCAAGTGCGGGCCGAAGAGAGCAGGGGATGAGTTACGGTATGCTACGGAGTTGCTGCAGACCGGCCAGGCCGAGCGAGACCCTGACTGGGTGATACTGTAGAAGTCTAATACAGCCTCTACTACTCCGTAAGATACATATCTCTTGCTTTACTGAGTAATACATAATCCATACAAGCTGCGGCACCAACCGCGTCGGTCAGCGGTAAGCGAAAAGATAGTCTTTCTACTTGTCTCCTGTACGTAGTATATTATTTATTGTATAATCGGGCATTTTTTTAAACCCCAAATTGGGCAGAATACGAAAAAGATAGAAAACTCCAAGTTCAAAAAAAAAAAAAAAAAAAAAAAAAAAACTGAACTCGTTGGAGGGGAGCGATGATACGGAGTCGCAATGACGTATCGTAAACTTGAAAAAGCCTTGATTCCTCCACCGAGGCTGCCGACGGGGTCTAGCACATTGATACAAGTTCGAAAATACACAAAGGCTCGGAGTCCTCCTGTCTACGACGTAGTCCGTCAGAAATTTAGTACATATCGTGGAGCTGAGCTGGACCCCCAACGAAGTCCAACAGGTTCCACAGAAGCAGTTGCATAGCTGGTCGATTGGTCAATTGAATGAGAAACCCCTTCGCTTATCGACTTCTTTGGGGCCGTTGTTGGCAAGCTCCATGACGGGGGCTCATCGGGCACCATCCGACAGCTAATCGTGTGGTCTAGTGGACTTCTAGACGAGGCCAGTCCAGCCAGGCATAACGACGAGGTAGACTGCTATGGAAAGGCTAAACTCCTATCGTAGCAAGAATAAGGCCTGTTCTGGAAGACTGTCATGGGCATTTTAGAGTCTATTTCGATCTGTCTGTGAATAGTTGCGTCTTGCTATTACATACATAGTGCAGTAGATAAACATACAATCAATTATCACTAGAGCGTGTTCGAGACAGCTGAATCAATGAGCATGCAGTCCATACCGTGTCCTTCTCCTCTTCGGTCCTTCTCCTTCTTCAGCACAATATATTACAGTGCAAACTGGCATAGCAAGGAAATACCAATCAATACTATCAAAGTATACAGTAGTCTATCTATTTTTACAGTATTGTCCAGAACGTTCGGGATGTGTAGAATATTTAGAGAGATGTAGGCGAATCTTGAACTGTGATACAGCATACATCTCACAGCACCAACACCAGCCAGCTCATACTCTGAAGCCACGCTTTACCATTTACCAACTACTATGTAAAAGAATGTCATCGAGCCAATGAGCTGGTTCGCTCGCATTCGCAATAAGGCTAAATCTCGCATCTGCTCGCGCATCTAGTCTCTTGGTAGTTTACGTCTTCACTCGGATAACCGGGATGTCTGTTATCTAATGTTCGAAGGATCTGGCAGTCTCGGATGTGTAATAACGGCGTAACACACAAGGCTCACACTCGCACACTAACAATCCCAATATTCTGCAGCAATGCTAGCAGCTTCTTATCTTGGCATCAGAGCGTGCCGGTTTGCCTTTGTGCCCAAAAAGCCCAGGCGCATACCCCTGCATATACTATCCGACTATTCTGCAATCTATCAACACTGTGAGACGCTGTTCAGCTTGCGTCTTATTACATGGTATCGGAGATTTTCTTCAGTTGTATTTGCGGACAGTACTCGCGTGATCGCGGGTACAACTTTGTAAATGTAGGAAGGTACTTTAACGTAAAACGATAGAGGAAAGCAAGAATAAGGAAAGCAAGAATAAGCAAAGAGAGAAAGAGAAAATGAAAGCCAAGCTTATTCGCAGTGCGCACATACTTAATCCTTTCCGAGCACTAAAGTAGCGACTCCGTTTTGCTACCGTTGTAATTACTTGGCTAAGCCAGATAAAATTGCGCACTAAGCCATTTTCTCTCTTGTGCATGAACTATCCAAAGACGGCGGACAGCCGCACTCCATAGAAGAGCCCTCAGAGTCCACAGAACTAAAAATGATATCGAAATATGCCAGAAGCTCCGTCCGAGATTACCATATGGCATATGGCAACGACGGCATCATCCTTGTGAATTTTAAAACTTCCGCGGTAAATGTTTCTGTTGTCTTGGATATAGGGGGGTGAATAGAAACCGGATTGTCATGTAGAAATTAAAACAAAAATGTTGATTTGAGATAGCAAACATACATGTCAGCTGTGCTTTGGTATTGCATTTAAACAACTTGCCGTGTAGATAATGGGAGCTAGAGTACTCCATTCTTACAACAAGCTGTCAACTATGCCAACAGCATCTTTCACATCCGGGAATATTTTTCTACAGCAGTCATGTACAACAAGAATCGCCACGGAGCTAAGGACAAGCACTCAATTCAACACCAGAAAAAATGATAGCTTCTTCTTCGTCTATCTTTACATCACCAACGCGAGTGTTGCCATCGTTTGTAAAGATCTGTGTGTCCACGTGTGACAGGGTCGAGAGGAGGACATTGTGTATTTTTCTGTGATTGTCCACGATTAAGGCGATAGTGACTAGGCACGACTAGAAGACTAGAATTCAAACTATCAATGTCCACAAGCGCCACATTGTTTTAGTAGTCTTGGGAGACATGGTTGAAGGGGTGAAGATACGCGATACTCGTGATGGTTAATGTTTTTGGCGTCTTGATTGTTCTACTGTAGGAATGAGTGTGACATCTTTCGGCGTTTGATGCTTCAATGCCAAGTGCTGCCGGCCAGTATGATGTAAAACATATTGGCCAGGGCCGCAGATGGCTGTTTGTAAACATCTTCCGTACTCTGGAGGAGGAGCAAAGAGCCACAAGTGGGATCAATCGTAGGTGAGCAGCCCGCGGCACCCGGACATCGCCTGGCTAGATTTTGTTCATGTTTCCGTTACTTTTATTATTCGATTTGTCCGATTCAAATGTTTCCGGGCAGTTTTGATATTAATTTTAAGCCAATTTGTCATGTCACGAAGTGAAGTGAGATTAGAACAAAATAGTAAGATCTGACAATTCGTGCAGCCTCCAGGGTTTTATCTGTTTTCAGCTGGACTATTTAAACGGCTTTTAATAGTTCTTGATATCTTTATAAAAAGAATAGAAGAAAACAGCGAGAATAATCAAAATGGAGAGAAGACTAAAATACTAAATCAACTGCAAAGTATAACTAAATACTCCAAAATCGTGGACATGAGAGCTCGCTAAACACGTAAACTAATTTGCTGGTCGACGGATGCCGCTTAGCTATCCACGTGAGCTACTGGAAGCTATTATTTCGATCTTTTCTTTGACTACTTCGCCCTCTTTAATCGTATCCTCTCGTCTACTTGTTGGCTATCTGCTTACGTGGTTGGCGATGCCATAGAACCGAATAATATTGCTGTCTTGCTCTTTGTCTTGGTCCCGCATCACTCTGTGTTTCTTCTCTTCCGATTCCATGTTGCTCTATACATATAACTACTTCTGATCCTCCTGCCTTGACTGCGGCTGACTCCGGATTCTGAAAAACTGCATAATTTGTAAATGTATGGTCCCGAGATGGGCATTGAGTGAGTCCAGAATATTTGTAATTTCTCAATCAATAGCAAAATCGTAGCGTTTTCCGTTGTTTGAAATACGTCAAGTAAATATACGTAATAGCCTCGTTTGAGCCTTGACAAACGAGGCTGCATTTCAATCTATTCAAATTTATAAATGTCAACAACATGGCCGTCACATCGGCCACTGTCGTAACCGTGACGGGCTGTGAACATGGTTAATATAAATAGAGACAAACATTCAATATCGACAAGCGTCGGCGTTGAATTGTGTTTTCGCGTTTTCGTTGTGTGACGAGGCGTTGCGATAACGGTCAGTTGTTGGTTTCTTACTCTATTTGATTATCCCACGCTCATCGTTTCTTTCTTTCTGTTTCCTGTGTTTCTTTGTATCTTTTTATGTTCCTTCGCCTTTCGGGGTTCGTTCCTTTTTGTCTGCTATAATCACCGCTATCGGCAATACAACGTCGTGGTGATATCGCCTCTCCAGGTGGGTGACGAAATAAGGGGTATGCAGAAACAGCGGGCAGCCCCTGAGCGAGGCAACTGTTTTGCAAGTCGTCACAACCACTGTACAGAGAAGAATACGAGTTATCTATTTTTATCTCTGTATCCTGTTGCTTTCCACTATTATTCTGCAATGTGCTTACCTTGAGAATCAACGAAGCTTTACTATGTAAGCGACATTGTGATGGCGCGCAAAGAGACAGTATTTCTGTTGGTATTACATCGTCTCCAAGCATCTGAGCAAAATAAATATGAATATACATAATGTGTAAAACTTTATGAACTTTTATAAAATAAACATATACTTTTACTCGGTGGATAAACGTTTGATATCTACACCAATGAAACCCGAGAGCCGATCAAGACGATGTATGTGATACTTTTTTTTAGAATAAAAAAAACAAACAAATGCCGATTTCAAGTGAAAGTGCCAACGTGAGTGAAATGCAGTATGTGGACTGATTTCTAATATCAGTCAGATGACCGTCTCCATATCATCACCAACCTGTCTCTATCACTAACTATCAAGGTACATGTCCATCACAACCCCACTGATGCTCATGAATAAAGGTGCATGCTGCCGTTGCATTGGTACACAACTCCCGGACTATGCACGGCCGCCCTAGATCTCAATAAGAATTTCTCAAGGAGTTTCTTAAGAATAAGAATTATGAAGGTTTGGTCCTTTGTGCGGGGACCAATAAGAGGGCGACACTTGCTCAACTACGGAGTACGTTTGATTGTTTGAGTGAAAGGAGCGGCCCACTGAAGAATAACGTAATACTGCGTGGCTATGAAACTGTCGATCCTGTATGAATAGGGTTTGTGTGAGAGTAAGAAGAGGAACAAGAAGCTGGGCGATGCTGAAAATCTTCACTCGAAGCTGAAGCTGAAGCAGATGATTATATTTACGTATATATATCTATATAAAACAATCATAGCACCACTACGAGTATGTACGTTTCAAAGAGTTCTATAGCTCCACCACACCTGTTTATCCTTTCTTTATTACCAAGCGATTAGTGCATCGCCGTTGCCCAAGTACTTGGCTTTTCTTTCTCTGGAAAGAGTCTCGGAGCTTCCAGTAAAGGCTCTTCTTCATGATCCTTCTTCTTTCGCAGAACATATTACTACTTTGCTCGCCTAGTGCCGGTGAGCTATTCAGAGTTGGCGTAGTTTCATGTTGTCCCTTGCAAGACACCAAACAGGGCATCAGCTTGTCTCCCACTGTTGGCTGTTTATCTTTCTTACAAGGACGCAAGCACGGGGGTACTACGGCTCATATGCCCGACTCTATGGAGTCCTATATCTGCATCTCTAAACCTCCTGCCTTATTCGTCTCTCGACTGCCGACACCGAACCGGCTATTACCCGCTCCCACACTTCCATGCTTTCGCACGAGACACGAGGGCATAAGACACGAGGCAGGGTAGCATGATGTGTATTTTGTTATGCAAAGTAGAGATGAATTTGTTATCAATATTATGCTGCTACAATATACGAGAACGGGGCTGGGAAACAATATATTCATGCCTGAAAGCTACTCTCTCTCTCTCTCTCTCTCTCTCTCTCTTACTTAAGCCCGCACGGGATACCGTTTACGTTTTAGTGCTATATCAAAGCTTCCAAAGGCCGGCCGCATAAAGAGTACTACGATTTACGGAGTACATATATTCATGTAAGGCTTCATGCTTCTGTTCATCCATATATCGATAAGTCACTGAAACGGAGACCTGCCAAGAAAAAAAGTAGAATAACGACCAACATTGGCTGCAATCACCTGATCTTTGATATGATGCCTGTCCTCTTATTTACGAATGTTTCGAGTCCGTAGGAGAGTAGAAGAATGTAGTGACTTTTGTTGATTTTCTACTCTATTATGTATGTACCACAGTAATATTTATTCTCTACTCGATGTGTTGACCTGTCTGATTTCTCCCGCATCGATTACCTTTTATTTTGAGATACCGGTCTCTTCCGTTTTTAGGCAGGAGTTTAATGTACAGGAGATCATACGCAGGCAATCGGCAGAGTAGAGATATTAACAAGTCGATAAATGACAGGTATTGCATAGTCGAAGCGGAAAGAAAACAGAAGAAGACAACGCAGAAACAAGAATAGGAAAGAATCTCGAGGGATAAAGCAATAAAGGATACCGAATTCATGCATCATCGCCACCATTACGGACATGACTCCGGCTACAGCTAGTTGCACAGGAATGCTTGCAGGATGCTTGCACCAAAATCAAAGAGCCCAGGCAAGGCCGCCAGTCAAGATATTAGCTCTTGTTCTCACTTCTGTACAGTAATTTTGATACTTCTACTTTCCACGTTTCTACTGGCAAGCTGCCCAGGCCGTACGAGCTGCTGTTGCAGCGGGCCTATTCTTCTTTGGAGCATATCTTTCTTGCAATATAGTCCCGAGCATGAGCATCTCATGTCGTAACAAAAAAAACAAGGGTGTTGTTATGTGATGGCGGCTTTTGCTTGTACTAATCGAAAGATGTGAGATAACAACAAGGCCGCGAAGGAGTCACTCCGAAATAGTGATTCTATCGGTCTAATGTTCGGTGTAAAAAGGGAGGAAAGGTTGGGAGGAGGAGAGAAGGTGTGCATAGTAGGCCACAAGTAGACCAGCCCAGCTGAGCTCGTACATATATGCGAGTTGTCTTCGGTCTTGTCGACAGTTGTGGTTTCAATGTAGATATGTACTACTAAATCAGTCAAGTGAAGAAATCAAGTAAAAGTAAAACGAGATCAGATCAATGAACGTGTCCAGTAGCATAGCAACGGAGCGAACTCTCCATCAGGAGTCGGCCACTGTAGCTAGATATGCCTCCTCTGCACTGCTATTATATAAACATAAAGCAGGCAAGACGTAACAGAAACAGGGATACCAACTTCTACCCAGATGCAAAAAGGCAAGGGACCAAGAATAATAAAAGCCTAGTTCATACGCAACTCTCTTGCCTGCCCGCATTGCCCTGCCAGCCCTGTCTCTTTACAACCTAACCGTGTCTCTGTGTAGAGTATGTATTAATACACTGCACCTCCCCTGCCTGCCTTCTACTTCGTACTGCCTACTATGTACATCGGAGAAACTGGCAAATAAAAACAGAAGATTCAATATGTACATATTTACCTTCCGGGACCATCAACCAATGGCAGACGAGTGTCTGCAGTGTGCCTAGAGGCAGTCGCTAGTCAGTATCAGTGCTAGTATTGTGTTTGATTTGGTGCTAGCACCAGTTTTAGCATCAGTGTTAGTGTTGATATCTAGTGTTCTTCAGGCTTCTATGCCTCTACTATGGAGATGCACTATGAGAGGCGTGGTGTGTCGTCTCCGCAGGGCGTCGGCCCTATTGCCCTTTCCGTTTCGCTGCCCCTGTCTCGGGGTGAACGAATGATGTGTACATAGTAGACGCAGTTGAGGAGCCTCTTGCCTGCATTCTGATTTGCAGTTAGCGAAGAGCGAAGAGCGAAGAGCGACGAGGAAAGAGGGGAGAGGAGAAGCATGAATAAGAATGAGATGGGCTGTCTCAATCGCAGATAAACCCCGAGGATCAAGCTAAGGTGTAAAATCAAATCAATAAATAAGAATGCTCCGTAATCTAAAATTCACAACTAGAAGATCCACGTTGTAGAGCTAGGAGAGTAGGAAGCATCATTATGCAGTACTATGTAGAATGAGGAGGCAGGAAAGCAGGAAAGAAAAGCAGCGAGGTATCGAAGATCTGAAATGAAGACGAGAGACGCGATGGATCATAAGTCCAACAAGCTCGGATGTTGCCGAGACATTCAGTTATCTTGGGAACAGAAACATTTTGTGGGCAGACATTAGCAGTCTCTGTACTATGTATCTTAGTAGTACTCTGTACTAGTCCTGTGAGTACTATTATTATTAGTGCGGAGGTACATTAGTATTATGAAGTATGTAGTATTGTGTCATAATATCAACTACAGCGAGGGTGAGGACAAGGGTGCGGGATCTCAGAAATACAGGCCCCATAATAAGATAGGTTCAAATACGTACATAGTAGTGGAAGCCTGAAAGAAACAGCCCTGATCCTTGCTCGTAATTTTTTGTTGTGCAGAACGTGGTCTATCATTTGAAATTCTTCAGCAAGTTACGCGACATCATGCAGTTTGGCCTGGCCTGGTCAGGATTGGCCTGCTTCGACGTGGTTATTTGTACAGTAGTTTATTACTCACAAGTTTGTCATCCTATTAATAGACGCGATTTCTGGCCTCAACAAATTTGGTCGAGGCTGGCCGAGATGGTCGAGAGTCACAGCTTGTCTTGTGCGCACGGCTTCGAAATGCGGAAGAGGGGCGACAGGCGACGTAGGATGTCCATCTTCTACAGAGACTAACTAAAGCGTACCAAGGATATTATTTCGCAAACATCGTACGACCAGATAGGCCTGGCCGATCCTTCCACCTATTTTATATTGTCTCCTCATGTTGTATCGGTACAGAGTACTCTGTATATCGGGCGGCCGTGATGATCGGGGGTCCGGAAGACTGCCGGGCGCAAGCACCCTGCCGAGATGTAGTCTCAAGCTCGATGCAGCGGTCTCCTTTGGTCTGTCCTCGTGAGTGTCACCCCGTATCTACTTTAGTGATTGATGAGCAATGATACTGGTAGCATTGTGGCAGTGGATCCAGCGCCTTTTCTTGCCCTTTTTGGGTCACCAGTGACCTCTGTACTTGCAGAGTACTGCCAGTATCTTCCTCTCTCCTGCTCTCCTATGCTAGGTGATGTAGTCTTTCCGCCCGAGTTGACCCAAGTTGGAATCAAGACGAGTACAAAGTAGGCCGTTAGAGTTTTGGGCCCAGAGATTACTCTGTACGACGTAGATTACGAGGGTTAAACTCCGTAGTAGCGGTGAGATTGCAAAGAAAAAGGGTGCCTAACTTCGGCCAGCTTGGAGGATAATCCTGAAGTTTGATAACATAGATAAACTATTCCAAAGAAATCATATTGTTTTCAAAGACAGTTCGTAAGGTGTACAACAATCAAAAACGTGCACAAAAGGATAAACATGAACGGTCAAAAGCTTGTCATCAACACAGGGCATCCTTGTCCGGATGAGCACGAGAAATGGTTATGCACTGCATAATAGCATCACAAGAACAAAAACAACAACACACTACATAGTACATCTACAGACGAGATCGCCAGAATCTGGACCTCTAGCCATGCTCTGACTCTGTGCTCCGTTGAGTTTGTACCCCAGCCGATTTCTACAGCGGTGTGGGGTCTTTTGGCCTGCTGCTCAGCCTTTTTTTCCTGTCTCTGCCCCTTCTCTGATCTGCTCCATATCCTTCTCTGCAAACTAACTCTGTATTACAAGCTACCCACTCCTCAAGACCGTGCGCATACCATCGTCTCAGTTGACACGCGAAAACTACCCCAGGCAGAAGAACTCTCACAAAATAAGAGGACCTCAGCAAAGCTTTCCCTAATTGGGTGTGTTACATTGAAAAGTCAAAACAGGTTAGAGTGATAGACACTGAGAAGAGAGAAAAGAGCAAGGCCAGTAAAAAGCAAATAGCAAAGGGTCTGCCTCGTCTCGCCTCGCTCGCTGCCGGTCTCCTCTTTGTCAGAAGTCAATTCCGTGCCGGGCAAGTAGAATAACTTTTTCAATAGCCGACAAAAGTACTCTGTATTGCAGAAATACAGTGTACCTCTCAGAAGTACACCGTACAATAACACAAGTACGAGCAAACGACAGACCTTTCATTGAGCCGTGCCAGACGGATAGAATACGGCAGTAACAACGTCTTCATAGGAAACAAGATGCAGATGTACCTGCATCCATCTATCATACTATGTAGATGAATCATAGATGACATGTAACAGCAGCACGTTGCATCCTACTGGTATTCTCTTACAAAACAACTCATGTCTTGGTCATAGATTTTTGTCTTGGTCATATTAATTATTATATAATCAATATCAACGGATGCCATCCGAGCCTGACCATTATAAATCTGACAAATCTGACAAATCGACAAATCTGACAAATCTGAAAATCGACAAATCGACAAATCTGACAGAAAAGCTTGAAGATACTTGTGCGTGGTATACCATGCAGAAAGGCGGGCTGTGATGGACGATGGCTACACATGGGCAACGCAGAGATGCACCTTGCATGTCCTGGACGGTCCTGTGACCGCGTTGGATTTTGTTATTTCCATGCCGCGACTGTGGAATTACTCAAGATATTGGTGATAATACCGATTTTCATATCTTTTCGTGCGTTATATCCAGTGCCGCTGTTGCTTTGCCAGCCCATGTTGGTGTATCAAGGATGCATAAATCACACAAGAAGTCTCTTCTTGTCGCAGACCAGTTGACTGAACCGGCCTCACCGGTCGACGCCAAGAAGTGATAACCTTTTATGTCGCGGGGTAGTCCAGTTCATATCAGAATCCGTTCCTCTGTAATACATAGTATGTAGGATTATGTAGGATTGGTACAGTAGTACAGAGTACGTCGTAGGCTCGTAGCGTGTGTGCTGCAGGCTGCGCATAAAGCGGCTCAACGTCAGCATCAACCACACACATCCAACACACCAGCCAATCTGATTTCTATTTTGTTTTTGATTTATTTTTCATCGCACGAACGTTCAACTGCAATCTTGCAAACTTAGACGTGCAAACCCTCCGTCGGAGAAAAAACAAAAGCAGAGAAATCTGCCCCACGTGAAGAAGCAACGCTGTGTTAGGTGGCCTTGTAGATGAGTTTGATTTTAAAGACATGAGAGGTGCCGCCTGGATTTGATTGATTGTTTTTGTCTGATTGCCATTGTTTGATTTCACCGCGATAAAAAAAAAATCTATCAGGTCAATTCTCACATTCAATATTGGCTACTAACTACTATCCCCCTCTCTTCATCCCGTGTTCCCCAGATTTGCCATCTGTGCTATTGACCATTTACGGTTTGCCATTCTATTTGCCACTTGCCGTTGGCCATGCGGCAGAGAACGTGATGACATGACAGTCCAAAATAGGAACAGGTGGCCTATATTAGTCTTATTATAGCTTCTCAACTTGGCTGCTAGACAGGCTGCTTATTCTCGTTTTGTCAATATTTTGCCTTGATTCATCTCCTCTTGCCAGTTTGCAGGACAACCCCGTGCCGTTAATTACCGCCTTGCATTGCATTGCATCTGCATTCGCATTTGAATCGCGATGGTTATTCTAGACTGCCCGCAAACCAGACACCACTAGACGAAAATCATGCTACAACCTTCGCATTCTCTACCTTGCCTTCAATTTTTTATTGTAGTTTCTGCAATCCTCGCAGACTCTGCAGACGGCTTATGATCACCCCCCGCATCAACCATACGTTTTCAAAACATGGTCGGTCGTGAACATGCGGAGGCGGCAGAGAAAAGAGTGTCTAGATCTTTATTTTTGAATAGAAAAAAAAAACATTACGGGATAGTTGTTGTGCTCTAGATTCTAGATTTCTATTTCTGGCTCTTTTTTTCTTGTTTTTACTTGTGTTTACGTTGACATCCTTCATTTTACCTTTTTCAGTTTACTTCATTTCCCACGTCTAAGCGTGCAGAGGTGAGTTTCATCGTGCAGAAATAGAACTGCAGACTATCAGATAATAACCAGCAGAAAATTAGGGTAAGCCATAAAAATACAACAGTCTGCCTCGTCAAGGGCGCCTCTCGAGCCCCCATCACCACCATTACTATCACTTAGCATACTCTACAACTCGGGCCATGTGGCTGAAGCAGGCGAGCTCTGCTCCTTGGAAACACTCCCAATCATCTCAATAGCCAACGCTATACTAGAAATGCACTTATGTACATAGTACGTCTACGAGTACTGAATAATACTCTGTACAGTGATACGCTAAGCTTGGGAACCCCTGCAGAACTAGAAACCCGTCTCTTCAGGCTAGTTTGTAGAAATTGTTTTGTCTTTCAACCCGTCTGTAACCTATTTCTGGTGATAGATCTTTATATCTGCCTGTTTAATTGAATTTTTATGTTTTGTTGACTTTGCCCATAGTCGCGAAAATAAAAATTAAAAATATTTTCTCATTGTAAATATTCAGTTTGGTGTCGCATGTCTCTGTCGGGCTGTCCTAAACTCCAGCAAAACCACCACTTACACTTACACTTCCTTTCTCGCTCAAAATCCCACCCATCCTGTTTTACCCTTGCAAAACCTGTGGTATCGCCATCACCGCCCGTCCCGGGCGCACGGACACTCTCGAGGTGGCTACTTGTAGTGATGGCAATGATTGTTATGTAAGGTTGTACGGTGTGTTCAACACTCAATGCGATAGCTATTGGATGTTATTTGAGTCGGGTTCACATGACTTGTATGCAAGAGTAAGAAATCCTTATGCACGGAAAATGAGGTTGAAGATGGAGGAGATTTAAGTAGAATGTTGCCGTTACCACACCACGACACTCACCGTCTTATCCATACCCTGCCGAGCCGTGCCGTCGTTTCTTTACAGCTTCACATACATGACACGACAGCGAAAAGCTAGCAAGAAACAGCAGAGAATAGCGAATAGTAAAACATTTTCTTTTCGGCAGCAGCTTACCCCGTATTTGTTTCCATTCCATGCCGTCCGTTGCCGTCCTGCAGCGGCTTGCATTCGCATTTGAATTCGCAGCTGTACCAGAGTCTGCAACAATAATTGTCAGCATCTGCAGTCCAGCCGTGTCTCTGATTTGTTTTCGAAAAAAATACATAATTGTATGAAATACACATTATTCTGCAAAATTTAGCAAAAGTTGTGCCGACACGACTTATGCCTGAGCTTGTTTTCAACGTATATTCTTCGTGAATTAACATTTATCAAAGGTCAAACATCACATTTAATAAAAAGCAAGTCAAGTATGATATTATTAGTCATGTGACATAATCGTCGTGAACTATTACCTCTTGTTGCAATACCAAATACAACGGTCATAAATATGTTGCCTTGTTGGGAGATGATCGCTGGGCCAGTGTGATTTTCTGGTCGTGATACTGTTTGTGTCTCTGTTGCAGTCTCAAATATCGGATGTTTCTTATCTCGTATCTCAGCCCAGTGTTTCTAATAAGCCTACCTCTTTTGGTGTCTCTACTATTTTACTTCGTACATACCGTCGTCTATATTGCCTATTTAAAACTAGTTTCGGTTACTGATCCGAGTGTAGTATATTACTGCCCTGTTAGCGTTGTAGCCGGGCAGGTTGGCCGGTAATATGTAGTTGGACTCCGTTCACAGTAGATAAAACTGCGTATGAGATGCGTTAAATAGTACTCTGTACTAATAGTTTGCAGTCCGGCTCTACTATGTAGCTTTGCCTGCTTTTGCCGGCCACAAAGTACATTGTATAAGTCGAGTCGGGAACGCGTGATTTCTTGGTATTTGTGAGCCTAACTCTGTGGGATCCTTGCAAAAAACGGCTTGATTTATTTTGAGATCTAAGCCGATGGCTAGCGAGACAAATATATAAAGTAGTAGGAAAAAGCAATATATACATACATACCGCAATCGAGTCTACTGTAAGTCTGTATTGCTGTGAGGATCGCCGTTATTATGTCCTGCCCATGCTGCCGAATGGGAGGAGACGCTGGATGTTATAAAAGTTACAATAGAATTAATAATAAAACCAAACTGGCCTTAAATAGAGAAAATCGATAGAGAAGTAGCGCTGCAATCCGTACCAGGTCAAAATCATTAATAATACACTACAAAGGACGAGAAACAAAATAAACTAGGGCAAAAACAAGAAACGAAAACCATACTATGAAGACTATTAGCTGCGGCTGTGTCACCGAAATTAGCATTAGTCTTAGATAATAGCAGCACATGAAAGAAGACGCAGAGCCACAGAAATACATAGTAGTGCACAGAAATACTACAGAGTATACAAAAAAAACAACGACAACCAAGAACAAAACACACAAAAACAAGACGAGACAGAAACCAAAAAGCAATACTCTTCAAACCTAACCACATCTGGCTAACCTTCCCCAGGACGTTACGGGGGAGCATCCGCATGAATTCACTAGCTTTGCAGTTTATCATTGTGCTAGTCGAGTGATCAGTCCCGTGTTTTGTGAAATATGATAGGTATTTTGGAGGTTATGGGGCAAGACGGCTGTGCTAGGAGGGCAAAATAGGTGCGATCCTTTCAAGCAAGAGCACTCATTGTCTCTAACACGAACTATGGACTACATAAGGGACTGCAAGTACTGTTCATTGGTTCTTTTTACTAGGGATGCAACAATATCTTCACTCCATACGATTTCTTCTCTTTCATTATCTTCTTACTACAGTACGTAAGTTCCAGTCTCGTCTGCTCTGTAGTATCCACGGGTCCATCCTCTGGTCCGTCGCCATCCTCCTCACCGACATGGCTAGCATCTCTACAGTGATCAGTGATAGCAGCGACAATATAGGGAGTAGTGGGTTTGCAAGGATCAAAGATAGGGAGCAGGAGTAGGGAGTAGGGAGTAGGGAGCAGGGAGTAGAAGAGTTGCATATGGAGTGGAAAGAAGTACAATCATAGGCACATCACAACGCACATATACGTAACACCGTACAACTGCACCTGGGCAGTGTACAGTAGTAACCCGATTATTACAGGGAGATATACCGAAGTTGGTATCCAATAGAAGTTGACGAGTGTTTCTCGTTTTTATCTCGTATTTGAATGTCTTGTTGTCAGTCTCAAATCATATTCTCTCATCTGCTGTCTGAAATGTAAGATGGCAGAACCAACTGCTCAGTATTAAACCGGCCACGAATGAGCTTCATCTCTGAACGATTACTAGACTAAAACACAAACCCATGTTATTCACCCATCTTCCTATTCATTACTGCCAGAGGATATTCATCACAAGTTTCGGATTCGCAATTCAATAGATTCATCTCAGAGTCCTTAGCATCGTACATAGTAGGCTTAGTGGTCGTGACTGTGGCAGGGTAGCACTTGAAGGTGAAACAACTCCTGATATGTAGAAAGAAAGAAAGCATGCAGAGACGCCTTTTTGGTTAGTCTCTTTAGTCTGTTTTTTTTTTCTTCTCCCGCAGTGATACTGCACTGTCTGCTACTATTTAAGACACAAGTCTTATGTAAAATGCTCCACGGCTTACCTGTTTTGTTATTTTCCGAGCAGCTCTATTTACACTAAAGTCAATTGTCCATTTGCGGAAGCGCTTTCTTACTTTTTAGCTACATACAGTAGTGCTACATACATAGTAGTACGTATGTATTCGATCAATTCTTACAGATCGAATAATAATTTACAGAGTGGCATAGCTCCTCCACCGTTCTTTCTTTTCAGAGAGACTTATGGAAGGATAGGCAGAATAATGCCCAACTTAGCTACAGAGCACTCGCTAGACATCTGTAGACAGACTTTATCCATTCTGGTATGTGGTACATCATTTACTTGATAAGGAGATGATAGGGCAAGGGTGGAAAGAGAAGGAAAGAGACTGCGAGGGCCAAGAGATTGGGTGTCGACGATGCTGATGTTTATACAGATACTGATGTACATACCATACAGAGATGTTGTGCTGGGGTGAGTAGATGATCAAGATGTGCCAAACCGCTGAAGAAGATACAAGCTCGAAAGATAAGTTACATACTGTGTAGGCGAATATGACTGCCGTCCCTTTGCAATGATATACTATGTACAGAAACTCCCCACAGTGGCATTCTGATGTAGCATGATTTGATGCTACTCTGCCCGTCGAAATAGGAACTGTCACGCGAAGCGCATTAGAGTGTGGTCCAAAGTGGACGAACAGGTGTAGATTTGGGAGGTCTGTGAGAAGCAAAGACGAAGATTGAGAGATAAAAAGAGACGAGCTATGTAATACAAGATACCTGTCTTCTGTCTTGACCAGGGATTACATAGTAGATCATTAAGATGTCATTAAAATTCCGCCGACAAGCTTTTCTAGTTGACCCTATTTCTTCTTTCTTTTTATTCCTTTCCTCCACACACTGTTTTCTCCTTTCTCTGTTCATCGTTCTTTTCTTCTTCTTTTTCTTCTTTCTTACCCTCTTCAACAAATACCAGACGCGGACCCTGTCTGTGACGCTGGTATTGCAGATCCCAGTTTGAAAACTTGCGCAGTAGAGAAAGGTAGCCGCAAAGGACCACAAGGAAAGGGGAGTACATAGAATAAACACCGGGTCTGACAGTGGAGATGGAGACTGGAGACGAACGACGCGACCTCAATCTCGTCATGATGATTCTCGGTAAACTAGCCACGAACTAGAACTACTAAAAGCAAGACAACCTAGTCCGAAGAGAGCACTAAAATGCAAAGAAGCAAAGAAACCGTTGTATCACGCGGCATATGTAGCCCTTTTCAGATGCGATTGACATGTTCCATGCTTCACGGGGTACGACGCTACAGGGGCTTGTGACAGCTGGTGTGCCTTACCTTGTGGTAACTCGGATAATACAAAGTACAGAGTAGGCATGAACAGCCTCTCAAATGAGACATTATGGGAAAGGGGTAGTTGGGCTGAGCTTGGTAACTCGACACACAATGTTCTTCTTTCTCTTTTACTACTCGCACTGCAATATGGACTATATCCATATCTTCAATCGTCAAATACCAGTCTCCCTATCGGGGTTTAGAAAGGTTGACCTTTTTCGATTTGGCTACCAACCTCAGTGGCCACTTGATTCTCTCCGACGTCCAGCAACTAATTAGTCCTCTTCGTTTACTTCTTATACTCATATTACCCTTCGTCCTCTTCGGACGAATTACACGAGGCAGTGTAGAAAGTCGGTTTACTTTCACGGGATGATTAATATTGGAGATTCTGTCATCGATCGGCACGATCTAAATAGAGTATTGTTATTTTTTTCTTTCTTTTTCTCCCTTGGCTTTCCAAAAAATTCCCCTTTCTCTCTTTTTCTGCCTCTTTCCTACCCTCAGGAACCCTTGTGAACCATGTGCTTTGTGTATTTTCTATTTGTCCCCTCGCTTGAATATTCCGGATCGACTGTTCTCTGTACATTTTCCCCTCCTTATGATCTCTTTAATTACGATTGTGATCGATGCCATTTCCAAAGGAAATTGTCCAAACGGCAAACACCGGTTTTTGGTTCCCTTTCTCTTTCTTTCTTTCATACGAGTGTCTCTTCCTTCCTCGCCGACTTGTTCTATTCTTTAGCTCTATTTAGAGGGCTATTCTCGCCCTCATTCGCGTCTATTTCTATCTTGAACAGCCTCTTTCGGAATCATTACCTGCCGTGATGTTTCTATTTCTTGATATACCTTGCCGGTTTCATCAACGTTGTTTCACTGGCCATTGTTTACGTCTTCTATCTGAGTCCATTGTGGCCCTTTTGGCATTTTTTTGGGCCTTTTTGGTTAAAATGTTATCACATGTTGATGCCGTGGCAGTTTGACAATATGGAAATTCATTGGTAGAACCCAAATCTAATTAAAAGTTAATCATTCAAATCATCAAGATGATACTACTCTGTGCACAAGTTCTCTGCTGTTTCACATTTGTTTCTCTAGATGCTACCCCTTTTGTTTCTACTTTTGTTTCTACTTTTGTTTCTACTTTTGTTTCTCTTTTTGTTTCTACAACTGGTTCATTAATAGATCGGCATTCTATTCTCGTCCACTACTACTTTTCTCTTTTATATTCTTCTTCTCTTCGGCGTATTCTTTCTTTCTTTTCTCACCACGAGTTCATTCCTTCTAGTAGCTCTGCAACACTGGCAGTTTACAACCCTAGATCCTAAACCCCACCATCGCGGATCATGGATCATGTATGTCTTACACTTGATCGCTGCAACAGACCGCGTGTCTCTTGTCTTTGTGTTCATTTCCTTCTAATTTCTATTTCTCCATGTCTCACTTGTTTGTCAACTGTCTGTCGGTAATGAGGGTTTTTGTCTAGCTTTTGCTTGTGATGATTTTGCTCAATATTTACTTTTCCCGTTACTTTACTCTGTACTACTCTGTGCGTCTGTGCTTTGGTTTTGCCTGTCCGTCACCCGCCTGTCTGCCTGTTTTGCTCGCCCGTCCGTCCCCGTTCCGTTTATTACGTTTTTACTATGTAGATGCTAAATAGTATCAGGATTTTCCAAATGCAGACATAGCCGCTCCCTGATCATAGCAGTATGATTATACTGTACTATGAGTACCCGCAGCCATTGTCGGCTACAGTAATTATTTGATTCGAGCTATGTATTATTATAACTACAGTAATACTGTATCAATAAAGCACGGAATACGAGACAGCTAGACACGGTAGACGTCAAATAGCTCTCCACCATCTCGAAACCAATATTGCAGATGAACAGAGACGACACAAGAAAACAAACCTAATCGAGACAGTCGCTGATTGTTGACTATCAGTCCATGATCAGCTTTAGACCAACCCATTCTCGCGTAAATTTAATATCTAGATCATCTAGATTGTATCAATTGTACATTCTACTTTGATTGTTCTGTGTCCAAGCTGACTTTAGTGAAAAGACATTTCGAAACTACTCCGTAAAGACAGCCCCGAAAGTACAAGGACAAAGTATCCAGTCACTTAAAAACAACTGACTGTCCCGAAGAGGCCGAGTCGGAAGTGGTGTAGTTTGGAATGAGGGTGTCGGCATCTCAGGGGTAGTTTTTTAAAACTTTTTTATTGCTTCTCTTCTCTCCTTGGTCCCTTGTTTCTTCTAGCTCTCAGAGTTGGTCTTAGTCCCCATGTCCTGCCCCATCACCCAACACTCTCCATCACGCTTCCTCTTCATCAACTATCGTCATTATTTCATCAACACCTAGCACTAAAATGTACGGAGTAGTTGAGATCCATCCAGGAGGCTGACGGCGCCCCCGTTCCCCGTAATTTATAGCGTATTTTAGCATGTTTAGCGTGTTTGCAATAGTCTGCTGTGGTTTTATTGTACTATGTACAGAGGTACTGTATTCTTTTATAAGTGCAGTTCTCCTATTATTCCCTACCGCATCATCGCTTGCACTTGTTTATTATTAGTTTTATTTTATTCTTTATATTGAACTACGCAGTAGCTTCACCGCTCTATCCCACTATTATGTATTTTCCATTCTTTATAGATGTCAGCAAAGTTGCGAGGCTCGGTCTTTTCTTCCATCTTCTTCCATGTTTATTTACCAGGCTAGACCGAGAAACCACGACCACGAGCCCTTTCGCTGCTTATATGTAAGTAATTCCACACCCTCAGCTGCAAGTGTAGCAATGTGCCATCGGGATTTGATAAGGCCAAGACAACTAGAAGGAGATCGTGAAGATCGAAAGAGAAGACGAGAAGAAGACAAAAAGAAGATTAAGACAGACTAAGGCAGATTGAGAAGAGGAAGAAGGCTCAGAATCAAAGCGAGAGATGGGGAAAAGGAGAATAGTTGCTGCAGCAGGCACTGAGCTGGGTAAAGGAGAGCTTTCTTTAGCAAGTTTATTCAGTCGTTCGTTGAGGTTTTTATTCTCTTCTGATATACTCTGACCATCTTACGGCTCGTCATCTCTCTGCCGACTCTTTTCGCTCCTCTTTTCGTCTACGCCGGATTGTCTATGCTTATTGTCTTGCACAGTTTTCGTCTCTTTCTCGTCTCTTTCTCGTCTCATTTCTCGTGTTTCTTTACATTTCCTCAGCTCTTCACCCAATTACTATACTTTTGCCTCTACTACATTTCTGTAATACCTAGTCTTTCTGCTATCTTTATCTTCGTCAAGAAGCACCCCTCTGCAATATCCTCTTAGTTATTAACGCCACTATCTATATATTCCGGTTTTAGTTTTCTTTTTACTGTCCTTTTTATTATGATTATGGATTATGCCACTATCACATTTTGTCTACACATTTTCTTTCTGCAAATCCATTTTCATTTCATTTTGTAAAAAGGAGTCATAAATTTCTCTGCTATCTCTTCAGTTCATGTATCTCCAGCTCTCTTTGTATGCTCCTACTCATCAACGGTCCTGCCAAAAGCAAGAATAACACGGAGTATCCAGTCCTATCACTGCAACTCTGCTAACCCGTGGTGCCCATTTCAACTGCAGCTGCATGCGCCTTCGCTTTGCCTCACTTTTGCATTCATTACCTTGCGCCACCCGGCCTCAAAAGTCCTGCCCTGCTGATGCCATTTGAGCCAAGGTCTATCATGTATCGTAAACAAAAATAGTGGCCTGGCCAAGTGCGGCCACCATGCGGTCTACAGCAGTCTAGGGTCCATCACAATCAATTCAGAATACATAGTACACGCATCACCCAACGTCGTATTACTCTATCGTGAACCTTTGAGATCGACAGCGTGCTTGTGTTTCTCTTGCTGTCCCTCTCGCTCCACGCCAGTCTGTTTTGCTGCCGTCTCAAGGCTCTCCAACTTAACAGCCCGCAGGATACTCATCCCCAACAGCGTTCCATTGCGGCAGGTACTCTTCTCCTCGTTGCCCGTCTCCTGTCTACCATCTCCTGTTTGTTAGTCCCATTTTTTGTCTGTTGTCTGTTCTCGTGTCTTTCTGCCGCCACTCTCCTCTCAACTCCTCTACTCTTCACATGTTCCCGTCCCCTTTACCTCTTCTGGTCCTCAGCTATACCTCCACTCCTGTGCTATACCTTTTTACAGAAGATCACGTCCTAAAACGGACGGCCCGTTCTGTTTGCTACTCTACTATGTACAGCTCTGCTCTGTGGATTCATACTCTGCAATATTCTCTACGCAACCTCTACACTGCTACTCTGCCTCCTCTCCTCGCTACGTCGTACCTCTCTCCCTCTGGCAGACACACAAATCGCTCGTCTCTCCACTTGCACCGTTTCCCTACCACCAAACACATTGATACTGTTGCAACTTGCCTTCACCTTGCTGTTCTGTCTCTGCTCTCCACATCTCCCGCAAACTGACATGGACAAGTACTCCGTAAGATATTCTCCGTGCACACGCAGACGCAGTCACGTCTTCATCTGTGCAAGACTAGCAGCTACATATATTACAACTGATATTATATACAGTTAACCGGCCTGCATATCATACAACCACTATTTAAACTGCGTGTCTCTATTTTGTATTTTATGGACATGGCCCAGTACAATGTAATTACCTGATAGATATAGTATGCCCTCTACTTTTTCATTTTAGTATCATGAGTTGTGCTCTGTGTCTAATGAAAGCTGACGACTATCGAATTATCACCAAATTAGTGATTGACCTCACGATAGACCTCGACTCTAGCATTGCTTGACCGTAGACTTTGCGTAATACAGAATAGACCAGCCGGAACACACCACCAGTAGAGTAATGGCTACCTTCTCGAGCTTCTACCCCTGCTCCGCCACCTACGCTTACCCCTTCAAACCTCATGTACAACGGTCGAAAGTGTCCCTGGGCTAGACACTGGTTGCAACCGCTAACGGCTTTTGACTTGCCAGGTATTATTTTCTTTTAATGTACCAGTTAATAAAAAATATAATAAAAATGGCTGCTAGATAATAGCAATAATAGTAATAAATAGAAGAAAACAAAAGGAAAAAGCGAAAAGCGGTATCTGTGCGCAGCTACATCCCGCCCCCTGGCACCCATCGGGTAAGTCTGTTTCTTTTATCGTGGTATTTCTATGGCATTGTTTTTTCTCTTCTCTTTTATTTCTTGCCTGTAAGCATTCTTTTCTCTTCCTCTTCTTCCCCCCTCTGCCTCCTCCAGGAGCTCTTCAGGTTATACCTATCTCTTATATTACGGCCACTCTGTTTCTATTCCTATTTTGTTTACTCAGAGTCATGTCTAGCTGGCTCTGTGTTGCTCCTCAATTTGACCGATTTAATTTAATTTATTCACTATTTTATTGACTGCCACTTTACGTTTACTCAGTACCTCTACATAGTACTCACCCCTACCTCCACCTTGCCGCACCCTATCTCTACTCCTCTACCTCTTTCACACACCCTCCCCACTCCAGCTCCCCCGTCTTCAACCCTACTCTAATACATACACCTCTTCACCTTGTCCTTATTTCCCTACTTTCTATTAAAAGGCTTTTCTTTATTTTCGGTTATTTTTCTTTCTTTACTTTTCACCCTCTGCTACTCTACTACTCTGTACCATTCTCTATCAACATTTCTTTACTCTTCAACTCCTCATCACTTTTTACTTAACTACCACCTCTTCTCCTTCATCTCATCCATAAAGAGACTCTTCCTCTCTCTATCTAGCACCTCATGGAGATCGTTCATGTTCTTCCCTGATCAACATAAGACCCTCCCCTCCTCCTCCTCTTCTCTTCATTCTTCTTCATCCATCCCCTCTTCATAATAACATCTCTTCTCGTCTTGTCTCGTCCTGTTGTCCTCTCCATCACCACATATATGAACCCATATCCCACCGTCTCTACTTCTTATATAATAACGCCGGCTCATCCCAACTTCAGCATCAACACATATCACCACCATCAAGATTCTACATACACCACTCCATAAACAATTGCCGCCGATTCTTAACCGTCTACACCCATTTAATAACATCAACGCCATATCAACTTGTCCGCCTCTCTGGTTGCAAACGTCTCATAACGGCCGATCTCACTTACGTCTCTTATACTCTCACATCATACTTGTCGCTATCCGCCCCTCGTCTTATAAGAAACTCTTGCGTCGTGATTTTGAGATAACGTCAGCACCCGCCTTATTTCTCATCTTATACCTTTTTTTTGGTCCTATTTTTCTTTCATCACTCTCTCCTACACATCCAAAGACATGGAACTCATGGAACTGGTTGATCACGAGCCCGCCCCGCGCCCGTTCCGGTGCGACTGGCAGTCATGCAGCAAGGTAAGTTTTGCAGACTGTATGTCTTTCCCCCCAGAACATCAAGAACACACGCCTAACATAACAAACAGAGCTTTAACCGTAAATCGGACTTGCAGAGACACTACCGCATTCACACCAACGAGCGGCCGTATCAGTGCAATACTCCGGGTTGTGGCAAGAGCTTTATTCAGCGCAGTGCCCTCACCGTTCACATCCGCACTCATACCGGCGAGAAGCCTCACATGTGCCAACATACTGGCTGCAACAAGCGCTTCTCTGATGTAAGTAGCAGAAGCAGCACGTCAGCAGCTCAAGCAGCTCAGGTTTCCCAATCCACTGCTAACATAAACAGTCCTCAAGTCTGGCTCGCCATCGGCGAATTCATACCGGCAAGCGTCCCTATAAGTGTGCTCACGACGGCTGCCTGAAATCCTTTTGCCGCAAGACTACCATGGTCAAGCACCAGCGCCGCTCGCACCAGCGCGGCATTCATTCCTCGGAGCTCGACGACTGCACGTCTGAGTCGGGCAGTGACGAGTCGCCTTCGACTCCCAAAAGCAGCGCAATGCACTGGGCCACACCCGCCATGAGCATGGTCCACGGCCACCCCCATCATCCCCAGAACCACCCAGGCATGCACCGCGCCAACTCGTTTGCCGACTTTGGCCAGCATGTCCAGTATAGCATCCCGCCCCAGCATTACGCCACCAGTGCCAGCGGTGCTCCTCCCCATAACGCCCACAACGCTCACCGGCAGGATTACCAGATCCACGATCACTCGGTTGCCGGTCCTCCTCCCCAGCAGATGCCCATGCTGCACCGCACAGCGAGCCTGCCCCAGCATCCCTACTATGTCACGGACCACAACAACCCGGGCGTTGCGACCATGAACACCATGAACACCATGAACTCGATGAACTCTATAAATATGGGAATGAACATGAATATGAACTACCAGCAGATCCCGCGCCAGTCGGTCGAGCGTATCGCCGTCGACATCCCCTACTCCAACACGCCAGGCCTGGCCGCGTCCATCCAGAGCAGTCCCAGCAGCTTCTCGGGCGCCGGCCGTAGCCCGTCGACCCAGGACGGCTTCTATACGCACCAGGCAACCCAAGCAGCCACATACGCACTGCATACAGAGTCACCTATTGAGCATCAGGCGCCGATTGTGCACTACCAGTCGACACCCGCGCCCCAGGTGCAGGTTCCTCAGGCTGTCCCTCAGGTTGTCTCTCAGCAGCCTCAGGCCACGGTACACACATCGCAGCCGCAACCCCAGGCGAGCGACGACCACTGGTACAGCAGCGTGCCATACCAGTCCCCGGTCGAGGTGACCCAGATCACACAGATTCCGGCTTATGCGCCAGGTGTGTACGATGCCTGGGCGGAGGCTAAGATTGAGTTTGAGACGGCGGGCATTCAGATGCCTAGTGCCCGTATCGAGCAGATGTAATCTGTTGACATCCTTCCTCCTGATTTTCTTCTGATTTTCCTCATCTTTTTTTCTTCTTTCTTGTCTCCCTGCCCCAATACCCCCAGAGGACTTCCCTCGTGTAACAATATTGTCTTTTTATCACATTTTTTATTTTTATTTTTCATTTTCATTTGGCGTTTCTCCCATTTCTATTGCATTGCAATAACGACGGCGGCCTCCACGATGGTCATGTTGAGGGTTTTCTATAATTTTACTTCCACAATGTTTTCTCTCATTCTTCTTCTGTATTATCTGATGCCTTTGTCATGCCTCGATTTGGCCACGAATCTTTCATTCCTTTTTCTCGTTTCGTTCTGCATTTGGCCCCCATCTAGTCCTTGAGACGAGAAACCCGGCGTCATATTTTCTTCATTTTTTTCTTTCCCCTTTCTTCTTACTTGTGCTGTTCCTTTTTTGTTTCGCTTCATGCCCCTACATGATTGTATCGACGGCCATATCCAAACAAGAAAATGTCCTTGTCTTTAGTTGGTGTTTTGGTCGCTTATAAGAAGAAATTGGTTTAATACGGTGGCGGTTGACGCAAGAGTAGACAAAAGGGTTGCTCATTTGCTGATCGTGTGTTGCTATTGGATGTCTCAGGACTTGTAACATTATTATTTTATTTTATACTTTCGATTGTTCTATGTAGTTAGCGAATGAATAACGTTTAATCCAGCTGCTCATCTGATGTGAAATAATGAGAAAGAGTACAATAGAAGGAAACGGGAACGGCGGGAAGAATGATGAGACCCAGCCTGGGATTTATGGCAAACCTCGATACCATATTTTTAACATCCAAGACTCATCTTGCTGATGTATGACTACTAGCCATGCTGCACTGTATGGCTTCATTCTTCTAGTTACGAGGCGCACAACGGCGCATATGAACATAGTCACAGTGTCCGTGAAGCAATCGATGGGCACTTTCGGTTGCGTAATGTAAACAATTAAATGCCAAGAAGTGATAACAGTATATAGAATATGACCCAACCCAGTATGGCATGATAGTGCCAGACTACCCGGAAGTACCGCAAAGCAATGACCCGATATAAATGGACTGAAGGAAATCAAACGGAGACAAAAGGGAAAAAGATGAACAGGTAAAGATATTAGCAGACATGTGCTTGTTGATGACTAGAAATGAGAGTTGGGGGTAAGTACCCCAAAAAAGATCCCGCTCAAGCATTAACATGATAAAAAAAAGGCCGTCTCAACCAGAGAGAGTTGCTATCATGAGAACAGACGTGAAGCATTAGAAACATACAAAAAAGAGTGATGTAGCGAGTGAAAAGAGAAGAGCAAGTAACGAAGAAAAGTAGAGGGGCAAAAGAAGGTCGCAAAGCCACAAAAGATGAGGTCATTTATACACTCGTTTGAGCGGATGGAATGCTGTTGTCGGCCTCCGGTTTCACAGTGAGGCTAGAAGACCTTGTGAAGACATCTGTGTGCTCAGCCATGGCTGTCACTGGCGTCGTATCCAGTGTGGTTGATGTTGTAATTGTTGCCAATGTCGCCATCGATGCCAGTGTTGCCATGGTGTCGGCTGTGCTGCTGCTCAGCATGGTGGACGCACTCATTGTGGACGAGATAGAAGATGTCTGGCCCTTGAACGGCACGGTGGAATCCTTTGATGCTTTGGAGTCTGTATTGCGAGACGTTGCGGTGCCCATATCCGGCTTGCCCTGCCAGTGGCTATCATCATCGTGGTCATCACGCAGGAGTAACGTGGGAAGCTCAAACGACGACACAATGCTTTCCTCGGTTTCTCGTACACAGCGAGGCGGCTGCGGGCTAAGAGACAAAGACCGGGCCATGCTAGCTAGTGATGCAGTATTTGACAGTCTTTTGCTTGACATGGGTGGCACGGGCGGCGGCGGCGGTGGTGGTGGGAGAGTCCTGGTGGGCGGCGGACCAGCCGGTAGGATTGGCTCTTTAGGGTTCATCCGCGCTTTGCTGGCCTGTGAGCTGGCGCCAGAAGTTGCACTGTAGTTGGCAATAGCACCAGAGTGTGACGAGAATGAGTCGAGACTATTGGCATAAACAATGTGCTCAGATGGTGGTGGGGGGGCCGATAAAGTCACTGTCGGCAAAGGTATGGGCATCAATGGAGGAGGATGTGCGATTGACAAATGTTTCCTGCCGCCAACAGATGAGAAAGAAAAGGCAGACGCCGGCATACTAAAACTCTGGCTCGTGTTTGCATTGGACATGGACCTTCTTGGTGGCGGCGGCAGAGGTGGCGGGTCAGGCATCACAAGGTCGGGGATCTCCAGAGGAGACTCATGCGGACGCGGCGGGCGTGCAGGACTGGCAGGGCTTGGTGGCTGCGGTAGATTAGGCACAGGCGTCATGGGCTCCATCAGATTGGTTGTAAGTGCATTGCCATACAGACTCGACGCCGGGATAGACGCATTGGGTGCTGTTGAGTAGCTGCCGTAGCTAGACCGTAGACCTTGCGCACTGCCTGCACTTTCCACGGCCGAGTGCCTGTCGAGTGGAGAGGTGTAAGACTGTGGCAGAGCTGGGACAGGTGGCTGCTGGTTGTTCTGAAAATCGTAGTAGCCTAGAGCTTGCGGCGGCTTTGGATTGGCCGCGGCACCTTTCAGCGACGATGCAGACTTGTTGGACTTGATGGTCGGTGTTCTCTCTTTGCGCGGCTCGAGCTTGTTTGTCGTTGGTGCACAGATAGGTGAGCTGGGAAAGTAGTATGGTACCGGACTGCCGTTGTAGCCGTAGTACATGGGATGGCTATTGCTGCTGTTGGGATTTATGTCTGCCTGCTCGGCGCCGCTACCACGCGCACTTAGTTGTGTTGGGCTAGGCGGTGGTGATAGTGATGTCAACGGCGGCGATATGCTGCGGTCGTGTCTGCTGCGGCGCGAGAAGAGCGTTGAGGGAAACAGAAACGGCCACTGACTGCGAGCGCTCTGTTTTTGAGATTGAGTCTGAGCCGAGTCCATCTTGTACAGAGATGCAGCATCGATCACTCCTGGAGCCGAGTTGCACGAGTTGGCTGGAGAGATTAGGGGTGTAGGTACTTCATCACCCGACTGCAGTGGGTGCCTTGCATTTCGACTTCGTGGAGCAGACAATGTACCCCTAAAATGGCCCGGCAAGAAGAGCATCTGGCTCTGCCGAAGTCGCGTCTTGAATCCGACCGGGCCTGAAGCTCCGGCAAGATCAACACTGTCGTGCTTGTCATGTTCGCTTTGTTTACCACGCTCGTCTGCATTGGTCTGGGCAGCAGTACCAACAGTGGCCATGCCGTCGTTTAGACCGTCTCTGGTGCCTCCTCCATGTCCTCCGCCCATGCTGTCTTGATGCTGGTACGGCTGGCCTGAAAGACCGTTGCGACGCTTCTTAAAAAAAAAGAAAACAAGTGCAGCCAGCAGAGCAGCGGCCAAAACGGAACAGACGGCAATGGCGGCTTTTGCGCCGGGTGTGGGTGTACTGTGCATTGTGTTTGTGTTGCTTGTGCTTGTGATACCACTTGCTGGGGCTACCGTGGGAAGAATTTCTTGTGATGATCCTGTACTTGAGATGCCTGTGCCTGTGCCTGTGCCTGTGCCTGTAGCTGTTGCTGTGGGTGTTGATGTTGTTGCTGGAGGTGCTGCTAGATTGTTCGATGTGACTATCACTGCAGATGATGTCTCTGATACAGTCTGCACAGCTTTCCGGCACGGGTTGCCAGAAGGACCGGCTGTGAGCAAACTGCTGCAGTAGTAATCTGCAGGCGGAGGGCCAGGGTCCAAAACAGAGTAGTATCCGATGCTAACAGTCAATAATGGTGTTTTTGATACGAACAAATATCAGATCATTGAAAACCTACTTTTGGCACTCGTTTATGAAGAGATCGACGTTAGCTGTCTGGTCAGCAATGTTTCTCAGGCCTATACATAAGCTGCATGGAACGTACGGTCTTGTCCGAGTCCGCCGTCAGCGTCGATCCAGACACCACAAAAGGCGGAATCACACCAGTATAGCTGCCACAGGTCCTGTTGGATGTTGGAGTCTGATAAAGCGGAGCACGCAGCTGGCAGTGATACACCGTCGTCGCTGTCGACAATGCCGGCCGACGATGCCGAAGGTAGTGGAAGTGGTGACGGCGTTGTTGTTAGTGTGAGAGCACTCAAGAATCCGCGCCGGCACGCCTCAATGCACTGCTGGGCATTGCCGCCTTCATAAAATCTTGAAGATCGGCGGAGAAGTGGTTGAGGTGGTGTAGTTGGCAGTGGATGACGTTCGGTTTTGAGATCGCCTCCGGATTCTGTTTTGGATTTGATCTTGTTGAGGGGAGAGTTGTTGTAATCCAGCTGTCTGTTCTTGACGCGAGTATCAGCATCGTCACCTATGGAGTCTGTAGATTCGCCGTTATCAATGGGACAGAGACACTGAGATGCTGTCTCGGGAACGCCCATGATGAAAGTGTGGTTGTCCGTGATAATATGAGGTATAATCAGAGGTGGGTGGGTAAGAGCAGACGACTGGATGAGAGACGACAGACGGCTGGATGAGAAGAGGAGAAGTTGAACAAGGGGAGGCGAGAAAAGAGAAGATGGAGGACAAGGTGGGTATGATGGACGAGCAAAAGGACGACAAGGAGTCGAGGAGGGACAAGGAAAGGGGGAGGGAAAAGAGAAAAAAGAAGATAAAATAAACGAGGTGATGCAGTATTGAAGAGAACAGGGAGGCTAAATTGAAAGCTACGACCTGAAAATAACAAGAAAATGTCGAGGTGAAGGCGAGGGCGAGTTATTTCGTGGGAAGGGGTGGTAGGAGGGACAGGAGGACAAGACCACAAAAGGAGAAGAAGCAGGGACAGACAAAATGGCAAACATATATGACGGGGAATGGGGATCTTTGTTGCTTACGCTCAAAAGAGGCAAAGAAGCAGTCAAAATATGAGTGAAAGGCAAACAGCAGGCAAGGTCGAGCAAGTGGTATCCGGGAAGACGGGAACGGAGGCGGACAAGCGCAAACAAGCGAGGTGTTTGGAGGGAAGGGAAGAGATAGATTTCTACGATGCACAGTACAGACAACATCAAACGTAATCACACGGTAAGGGAAGACAGCAGACACAAGAAGACAGACAGCAGCATCGCCGATGCTTGCAGCCAACGAACATCGAGGAGACGAGACACAGATATTAGACAGAGACATCAGAAGAAGACACCGTCTTATTTTATCCCGAGTAGGACTGTAGATTTCTTTGTCAGATTTGTAGCTACTGATATAAATGAGACCAACACGATGTAATCCAAAAAGTTTGTCTATTCATCCTGACAACAAATAGCAAACGATGGCATCACAGACTATTGTTAATTATACCAATCAAAGTGAAACAGGATGACAAGACATCTAAAATACAAGCATCAGGCTGCATAGGCAATGGTGAAGCGGTCATCTGTAGATCCAAGAAAACAGTTTGAACAAGGCCGCGAACAAGAAATATAAACAACAAAAGACGTGCGATCCCAAGAGGTTTTGTGATATTCTCCCAAAAGGGTAGTGTGGAGCGAGGAGGCTACGCCAATATCAATAAGCGAGAGACGTGATCGATACAGGGATATGGGAAAAACGTGCGACATGGAGCAAGAAAATCTGTAGCTAGTGAGGAAAGACAAATGATGATGTGGCTAGAGATACAGGGAATAGCGGGTTGCTCGTTGTTTTGGGAGTACCAGTAGACTGGTAGGATGGGGAGTAGAGGAGGAGAAGAATGCATGGTTTTTACTCGTTCAAGCCGAGACAAATGAGAGCATTGATTGAGGGTATTTCTTATGCCACAGTACGGTGTCGATGTGAGGAGCGGTGAACGTGGCCATATTTGATGAAATGGGTGGACTGGATTGGGGGGGGGGGGGGGGGAGGAAAGACATAATACAGCCAACAGAATAAGCAGAGGAGAAACGAGAAAAAACAGGAGTTGGAGGACGGGAAAACAGGCAAACACAAGTAGAAAAGAAAAGAGAACGACAGGGATGCAAAACTCTCAGGGGGCAATGGCGAGGCGTGTAGTGCGGCTCTGTGCATATTTGTCCGACAAAGACACGGGAAGGCAAAGAGTTTGCTGGCAACAGTAGATATATACGAGATCGAGTCAAACCAAGGCAGAGAAAAGGACCAGAGGGACGAGGACGACTGGAGATAGGAAACAGAGAGTCCGTGCTATCCATGAACGGTGCCACATGATATATTGAAGTTCGTAATTAATATGTAATTTATATTGTGCCAATAAGCAAACAAGGAAACAAATACACAGAACACGGACACTGGACACTAGACAGTAGGGACTGGTCAACTCGAGAGCTGCACGCATCCGACTGGCCCGTTTAGAGTTAAACGGCTACTAGATGCTGGAGTTGGCCGCATGATGAAATCAAACAAGATGGAAGATGGAAACCCCATAGAGTGAATCTTTTGAGATACGGCAGCTTCGGAGGAGCAGGCTACGCAGACTATGGCAGCTGCAAGGCACCGTTTTTTTTACTTTCTTCCTGCTAGGTCGTAAACGACATGTCTTCCTGGTCTGTCATGGCCTGCGAACGTGTTGTTGTACGGCGTACAGGCCACAATGGCTGCCCATCATATATGCGCATGTAGTGTAATGGACATAGAGGAGAATAAAAAAGAATACGAGAAGAGGCTGCGGGCCACAAGAGGACAAGGGGGCCGAAGTACAGGAGAAAGCAGCACGTATGACGAATATAGCATAGGCGCACCATAATGTCGGGCAGAGGATAGACGTACCTTGGGCGGATCCTCCGGACATGCTCCATGTCCATTCATCTCAAAATACTCCCAGCTCGGACAGCACCATCTTCCAATGAATTTTCTGATTACGCGACATGCCACAAGCAATATAGAGCAATAGTCGACTTCTAGCAGTATGGTATTCAGTGGTGTACATAACATGCGCAATGCACTCGTCAAGGAGCAACTCGCAAACATGGCGGCCAGTTTGCAGCTGTGCTCTGCTCTCTTGCTATAGTGTCGAGATTAGAGGCGTTTGTAAGATGTAAGACAGGAACACCGTATTCCTTTTGCCTGCTTCCTTGTCAGTAATCTCAACTGTATCATAACCTAGTTGTATATATCCTCGTCTTCCTGCCTGTCCGCCCACTGTCTCGACGGTGGCAGATGCTGCACAACAGCACAAGTCTGCCTGTGCTCGGTAATGCATGTCTCAAAGCAGACAGAAGGCCTGCACAAGCACGAGAATGTATCATAGCAACGCTGTGATCAGCGGTACTGCCATTATATAATTGTTATGAAATATGGCCATCATAATTCCTCACCAGCAAAATATAGTCGATGCTTTAGTCGGTAGCTGGTGAGTACGCAGTCATTCACTATCGCCATCATCTTGCTCCCGAAGAATTACCTCACATGAAACGTCCAGAATTGCAGCCCAGAGAGACTTTGCAATATTGATTCTTTCTCGGTGAACCTCGACCTTCTTCTTTGTATATGGCTCTATCCCTGTTCTCCCTGTTCTACTTCCATCATACTCCTCCTGTCTCCGATACTGCACAAGGCTTATTGCTTTTATCCCGCCGGTGCCTGCCAATTCTTTGGATTTTAATTATCCATATCATTCCCAGGTTGCTCCCTTGTTTCTTTTTGATTAAGCTCACCCTTGATATTGCTAATAGTCTGTAGAAGCTCGTTGGCCAATATCCGAGATCTACCTTTATCATCGTCACACCCAAGTCAGCTTTGGTCAGAGGGCACGACAGCAGCAAACGTTTGGGCCTGGTTGCTGGTATGTTTTATCTAGGAATATAATTGGCCAGTTCTGGAAATATACAATCAAAGTGAAAGCCTCTTTATAAGAATAGATCACCGCATTGCCATCGGACTATAACCCGATTCCACGTTGTCATTTTGGGTCAGCAAGTGGGGAGCGGTGTATGCAGTCGAAAGCAATCAGCGGTATCCAGCTAGATAGGTAGAAATGGCGGCAGCAGTGCTATGAACTAGAGACAATGAACAATGGACGAATAGAACTAGCACTCGGTCTGTCTTTCGTGATACCACACCACGGTTGACTGCCTAATATTGGTATAGAGTTTCATGGTCACGTTGTAATGCTTATTGATCTTGTTGTATATCTCGATGCGGATGTGCTGGCATGTCTGTATCCCATTCGTTGGTTGTTTCGCTATTTGTCTACCTGTATGTTTCAGTGTGATTGTTCCGGCACTGCCTCATCTCAGATAGTTGATGATCTCCGATATGGCGGTCAACATTCTAGAAAGTAAAACTAAGAGACAGGCTACATGCTCACTCTTACATCAAATACACAGTGCCACACGCCCGGTGCAAACGTCTTGACCAGCTCCGTATGCTCGACCACCGACTCAACCCTCGGACCTTTAGCAGACGCTCCCCACGCATCCACCAGTGCTTGGATTTCGGCCTTGCGGCTATCCAGCTCGGCAACTCCCACATTGTCGTGTAAATGCAGCCACCCTGTGTGTGTGCCTGTACTGTCTTTCCTATCCTTGCCTGTGCTCTTAACGACTGCATCCCAAGCCGAGCGCCAAATGGGTCGACTCGTTGGTAGAAGTCCGCCGTTGACGTGGCTAATGCAGAGCGTCCTTGACTGCCTCAACTCGGCCAGACGCTTTGCTGCGTTTTGGTTGTCTTCGACAAAAATAACGATTGACTCGTCTCCCACAACATCTGTTGTTGGCAGGGCCAAATCAGCTCCGCGGACAATCTTGACTGTCCACCCATTGCGTAAAGCTCCGCGTCGAAGGGCTTCTGTGCTCCACGGGTTCAGTTCCCATCCGAGAACACGCATACCGCGCTGAGCATAGGAAAAGACAAAGTAGCCAATGCCCGCGTAAAGGTCGACCGCTGTGCACGAGTTCTGAGAAGAGGACTCAATCCCAGGCCACGCTAGAAGTCGTGCCTTTTCTTTGACGTTGCCCCGGCTAAACATGGACCAGCGTGGTGCCCATGTCTGATAGAGACCGTTCTGCTTTGTGCTGACCCAGAAAGCGGCGGCCAGGTCCTCGTCGGATGGGTCTTCTTCTTGGCCCGGGACCTGTGTGGTGGCAGGGCCAAAGTCGCCGTATAGAGGTCGCAGGCCAGTCGGTGACCGTAAAATGTTTTCCTCTGGTATGTCCTTCTCTACAGCCTCGCCACCTACACGAAGAGGGATGCCCTCATTGACGGCGAGGTGTGTGAGCTGGCTTGACGGTGCAGCGCCGGGGGATAGGACTGCTAGTATGTCCTTCCACAGCAAGCTCTTTTGTTCATCGGATGCTGACACCAGGACGCTCTGCCATGAAGATGCAGGCGCATCTGAAGCAGAAACCGGCTCTACCTGACCCGGCACACACATAAAGCCAAAGCTTCCAGTTGGTAGAAGCGCCATGGGCTCATATATAACCCATCTCTTTGGTGCTTGCGATACTAGTGATTCGACTGTCTCTGCGGGGGCTGGATGTGAGAGAACATTGACGAGCCACTGGCGGATGACAGATGCAAGCTTGTTCTCTGCTTTTGGTTTCTTGGGACGTTTTGGTAGTTGTGACTTTGGTACTCCATTTCTTGGGTGTACCTTGGACGTGTGTGTGTCTATTGGGATTGACTCTGTCTTGACCTCGTCGCCGGTATCGACCTCTCCATCCATCATGGCATGGGCTGTCTCGAGCTGGCCGGGCTTTTCGTCTTCCAGCACTTGACGTTCGACGATTTTAGTCGCCTTTGGTGCGAATTCCTGAAATTAATTAAAAGATTTCACTTTGTTGTCGACTAATGTTGTTCATCAAGTACAATCACGGTCGGGTCTAGACGTGAAAATATCGAAGTTATGTAAGCCGTGTTATTAGACACCTAACGAGAATTAAAACTACCACCACCGCCATCCAAGTCAGGTATAAATACAGTGCTGACACGCTAGAGACGGTCCATTCCAGCGCTAATAAAGTGGATCGCCCGGTTTCTGGAACCCGGCAGAGGAGCCTCGGCTTGCTAGGTCTCCCAATTGGTGGGGGTAACAAGTGAGGAGACGTGCTAAAAGCTGGGGAAATGTTATTTATCAATCTTTTGGTCAATTTACACATCACTCCGAAGTTGACAGTCTCGTCTTCAATCTAAGATCTTTCTCAAAGAGTAACTGTGCTTTACCATGTCTCTACCGCCGATCTACGAAGTTGCCGGGCCGTCGACCGACCCGAAAGCAAAAGACAAGGTCGTCATTATCACAGGTGAGTTTGTGCCGGGGGTGGATTCGAGCGTCGCATCTATTTCTGGGAGTGATTCTCAAATACTGACAATCTCCGAGGCGCCAACTCGGCTCTGGGTATTGGCCGTGCTACGGCTCGCCAGTTTGCCCAAAACGGCGCCCGCGCTATCTACCTCTGCGACTTTGCCGTCGACAACCTCGACGCACAAAAGGGGGAGCTGACAACTCAGTTTCCCGGCGTCGACGTGCTCGTGCGCAAGTTTGATGCCGCCGACGAGGCTGCCGTTCGCGATGTTATATCCGATGCGCTGCGGTCGTATGGCCGTCTCGACGTGTTCTTTGCCAATGCCGGCATCCTGGGGCCGCAGACCGTCTTTAGCAAGGTCGACTCGGCAGGGTTCATGGAGACGATGCGCGTGAATGCCCTCGGCCCATTTCTTGCGACAAAGTATGCGGCACCGGCGATGCAAATTATCGCCGAGAAGAGCGGCAAAGGAGCCAAGAAGACTCCTGGCGGCAGTATCATTCTAACAGCCTCGGTGGCCGGCTTGCGGTCGAATGCTGGCTCAACACCTTACTCTGCCTCCAAAGCAGCTGTCATTTCGCTCGCCCAGACACTCTCGTACCAGCTGGTTGGAACGGGTGTGCGCGTTAATGCGGTGTGCCCCGGCCTCATCGAGACAGGCATGACGGCGCTCATGTATGAGGCAGCACGCGCGCGTGGCACCACTAGCAAGATTGGCCAGCTCAACCCGACACGCCGCGGTGGAAATAGCGACGAAATCGCACGAGTGGTCGTTTTCCTGGGGAGTGACGACGCAAGCTACGTTAATGGCCAGGCATGGGCAGTCGATGGTGGCCTGAGTGCAGGACACCCGTTTGTGCCTGGCAAGTTGTCATAGTCTGTTTTTTTGTGTATATTTCGTACATATAGCACTGCATGCCGGTCTACCATTTTAAATCTATATTGCTTTTTCACATCATATCATCGTCAGTATCTATTTTTCAACACCTCAACGGTGCCTCTAAAACGATATCCCGTCGTGAATGCCACCGCACTACCACACGCCTGGAATGACTGCCCAGCGCTTGCCAATCTTCTCCTCGCCAAACCGCTCAATGTACCACTTCCGGCCCTTGACGGCACGCGGCAACATAGAGGCAATCTCATTGATAAGGAACATACGCGCCGGCACACAGCTCCAGCCGGTTGCCATGTAGAAGCCAGTCCATTCGATCCATTCCATAAAGTAGTGCGGGTACAGCATGTACTTGAAAAACGCAGTGTTGGGCACCTGGTAGTGCTTGTGCACCGACTCCAGCCTCGCGCCAGTCTCACGCGCAACACGCTCGCGGCGCTGTTCTTCGCGACGGCGGATCTCGCGCAACTCGTCGTCATGAAAGTAGTTGGCTGCCAGACCAAGATAAAAGATGGTGATGCCGACAACAAATTGCAGCGTCGAAAAGGGGCCTAGCTGCGCCTCCCAGTCGGCCGCTGTCTTGGGGCCGTAGGCAGCCAGCCAAGAGCCAATGCAGGTAGCGTTGACAAACTGGAAACCAACAGCCATGAGCATGACGGTGATGTGCAGTGGTGACATGGACGGTGCCATGATGGGAAACATGACGGCACGGTAGCTGTAGTGAATGACAAAGAGGCCAGCAAGAACCTTGTTCTGCCACGGCAGGTCCTCGATGCCCTCCTGCTCGGTGAGCGTGCTCATAATGTATAGCAGAGTCATGAAGCCCGGACACTCCATGATCATCCAGCCGATACGGCCTGGCACGTTGAACCTGCTTTCAACCGAGGTCTTGCCCATGCCGTACCAGCTCAAACCCCATTGAAATGAGGCAAACTACTTGTCAGTACTGGAACGATGGCATGCAATATATTATTGAGCTCACCAGTGGGAAAAACTGCCACCAGAAAAGCAGGGTGTCGTAGTTTTCACGAGTGGCCGGCAGCCAGCCCTCGATAATAGCCATGCTGCGTATCCGGTTCGAAGCAGGGCCGAGGCTTAGCTGTAACCTGGACTAAAGACAAAGTGCTCCCGTATAGTCTTATAGCAATGCTATGTACTCTCAGTTGGAATAAGGCGTGTCTAACACAAAGGTAAACAGACCGGGCTCAAGGTTCGGACAGGACTCCAGGCTTATATAGACCCTGCAGGGGAGACCAAAGAAGAGATAAACCAGTTGATAAAATGGGATGGGAGAGTAAATCCTCTGCAACCACGTCTCGGTGAAGGAATCCTTCCTGTCGGAAAGAAAAGGAAAAAAAGTAGTCAATCCTACCACAGACGGGCAGAGCTGCAAAGTGGGCGCTATTGGTGTATCAAGCAGAGACACTGAGATGGTACGTTCGAGCCGCGTAGTTGGCGAGTCTCTGTCTGGACATATGAGAGCGTCTGGAGAGCGTCTTAAGAAGGTGAAGATGCAAAGTCCTGGAAAACGTCACCGGGTAATCTTGGTGTCGACAGCGTAGGTAAACATTGTGACCATGGGGCACTTTCCCTTGGTGTCAGGGGCTGCTAGCGGCGTTAACGGGCAGTGTGGAATAGGTCGCTAGATTTCCGACTAGAAACGACTATGGATAGACATATTACATGAAGGTCTCACTAAATCGACCGGTGCGTCATAGCTCGAGTAACGTGTCACTTTTTAGTTGAATCGAGCCGCTCCTTCTTACTTTGATTGAACTTCGTCCAGCAGATGGAAGGAGCGAACGAGAGAACTCTATTTTGCTCGAAAATAGAAGGTGCGGTTACGACGCCCTATTGGTTCGCAGACTTGTTCAGTATAGATATGCCATGTATTGTGTCGTTAGCAGTCATTTACGAAACACGGCGCATGCTTTGTCAGTTATTGATCGATTGCATATACTACAGAGATCCAGCTCGTCATAATCCTCCGTCACCATCGATCCCGTACCACGTGTATGTGCAGAGATGACCGCACCTCCATGGTGGTTTTAGATGCCATTATGAGGATCGACATGGTATGGTATATCGATATGCAGCCTCGCATAAGGCACGCCGATGTCCCGAGAGTGACTGGTGCAGGAATTCACATTGGAGACGAATCCTTCAGCCAACAAAAATAACTTCATGTACACGTGACTCAACACGTTCTATTATTATGGGGCATATTACTAGCTCCCGGATTGGTTGGTCTTTTTACCAACTCTGTGAAGTCGGTGCCTGTGGCTCTTTCCGTGTCAAGCGTTCCGCCATCGTCCTTCCTACATAGTATTTCATTGTTGAGAACGTTGCTCTTTCCTCAGAAAACCCTTCCAAAATAACGTAAAAGGGTTCCAAGAAACTACTGAAATATCGCAAAAAAGTACATAATAGCTTCGTGACCTCAACACGTGATGCTTTAACCACTTTACTCACGCAAGGCAGTAGTCCGAGATCGCGTTTGGAGTGGATCCCGGCAAGCTCTCCCCTAGTTTCTTCCGCTGCCTTCCACAGCGCACCTTGAGCTTCTGTCTCCTCTCCTCTGCTCTGAACGAGACGCCGGCCAGGCCTGGCCTGAGCCTCGTGACTGCCGTTCCCCATCCTTTTTGCTCACCAATTTTTTGGCCTCACTCTTCAACCTCACACCCGCATCCCGCGCCTCATCATCCTCTCTCTCTGCCATTGACGAATCGCCCACCCCCAGCGCCAGGCGTTCTTTTTTCTCAGCCTTTTCTAATTCCTTTTCTTATGTTTCCTCTCTTTATTTTGTAATCTTGCATTCACTCCTCTCTTTTTGTTACCAGTCTCTCTTTTCTTTCTTCTCTGTACATTACTTAATCTCTACTTTTTCCATCTTCCTCCTCTACGCCGCTGCGTCATCGCCGACGACTTCCACGAGACGCTTTCGCTTATACTAGCCACCTGATCTGCCGGCTATCCATCTACCGACCGACACGGGTCACTTTACACACCGCCGTGCGCGTATTCTCGCGCCTTTGAATGGTGCTTGCCGCCGGCTTGCCAGTAAGATTTGTCATACCAACTACCTGCGGCCTGCATCTCGGTTCCTGTCTCCCGTCTAACAGTCTTAGAACCTGGCTGCGAAAGCTTCTGACCTCCTCATCTTCATGCGCGGCTCTTCTAGAACGATACGCCAGGCTTCGACCCTGTCAACCAAGACCAACGCCATGGCGCCTTTAACCATTGCCGGCGCAACGCCAATTCTGCGTCTAGCCTCGGCCGCCTCCTCGACTCCCGCTCTCAAGCAGTTCTTCCGTCCTGCATCTCTGGCTGCCCTGGCTGCCCTGGCTGCCCTAGGTACTGCTCAACAGATTCGGTCATACAGTAACAGCCCTCTGTTGCCCATGCGCCGGCCCAGTACACCCTCGAAACGTACCCATACCGCACGGCCGTTGTTGACGCAGCGCGCCATGGCCACATCTGGTGGCGTTTCGCGGAATCTGCTTGAGAACCTTGAGGCAGCTGCGAACCGGAACCCCGCCAGTGCTTCATCCCAAAACGCATTTTACCAGGTCCTGCTTAGAGCCAACATGCCCTTGATCGTCATCGAACGATACAACTCGGGTCACTTTGCAGCAAACAACGCCACAACCGAGGCGTACCACCGTGCCCTGGGCATGGCAAGCACCTCTGCTGGCATTGCTGACATTGCTGGTTCTGGTGCTGGTGCCCCGGCGGGTGCAAGCGCTTCGGCCACTCTTGGCGCCATTGGTCCCGGTCTCGGTGCTGCCAAGCCCGGTGCGCTCTCCGCTGCTCAGATACAGGCTATCGGTCAGGCTGTCGCGGCGCGGTCACAGGGCTCGAGCTATGCCATGGGCCATGGTTCTCTTTCAGGAACTGGTGCTAAGGAGACCCCAATCCACGTTGTCGTCGACCAACCGCTCCGCGAGGTCTTCTTTCGCTACTTCAAGTTTGTTTTTGGCATCGTTGTATTCGCCTACATCATGAGTGCTCTAGGTACCGTTATACTTGAGGGAATCAATTTGACTAAGCGTGCGGCTGGCCGTGCCGACAGCGAGGTCAAGGCAGAGGACCAAAAGGCGCGCTTCACTGATGTCCACGGCTGCGACGAGGCCAAGGAGGAGTTGCAGGAACTTGTTGAGTTCCTGAAGAACCCTTCTGGCTTTTCAACGCTCGGTGGCAAGCTTCCCAAGGGCATTCTGCTGGTTGGTCCTCCTGGTACTGGTAAGACGCTGCTGGCCCGCGCTGTTGCGGGTGAGGCTGGTGTCCCCTTCTTCTACATGTCTGGCAGTGAGTTCGACGAGGTCTACGTTGGTGTTGGTGCCAAACGCGTGCGTGAGCTGTTTACGGCTGCGCGCGGCAAATCCCCTGCCATTGTTTTCATCGACGAGCTGGATGCTATTGGCGGCCGTCGTAACTCGCGCGATGCCGCCTATGTCAAGCAGACGCTGAACCAGCTGCTCACGGAGCTAGATGGTTTTGAGCAGAACAGCGGTGTTATTATCCTCGCTGCAACCAACTTCCCCGAGATGCTGGACAAGGCTCTAACACGCCCTGGCCGTTTCGACCGCCTTGTGAACGTGGATCTGCCCGATGTGCGCGGCCGTCTGGCCATTCTGAACCACCACGCAACCAAGATTAAGGCAGCCAAGAATGTCGATCTGAACTCGATTGCGCTACAGACGTCTGGTCTGTCGGGTGCTGAGCTGGAGAGCATTGTGAACCAGGCTGCCATCCACGCGAGCAAGAACAAGTCCAAGGTCGTGTCCAAGGTTGACTTTGACTGGGCCAAGGACAAGGTTATCATGGGCGCAGAGCGCAAGAGCATGGTGATCAGCCCCAAGGAGAAGGAGCTGACTGCCTACCACGAGGCCGGCCACGCGCTGGTGAACTACTTCAACCCGTCCGCGCCCAACAAACTGTACAAGGTGACAGTGTTGCCCCGCGGTGGTTCGCTGGGCCACACTTCGATGCTGCCCGAGATGGACAAGTATTCGTACAGCGTCAAGGATTTCCTGGCCATGATCGACGTCTCTCTCGGCGGCAAGCTGGCCGAGGAGATTGCCTACGGCAACGAACTAGTAACTGGCGGTGCCTCAAGTGTGAGTTTCTTGTTTTTCTTTTCCCTTTTCCTCCTATATTGATGTGATATACTAACAGCAAAGGATCTTGAGAATGCCACATCAATTGCGTATCAGATGGTGACGCAGCTGGGCATGTCGGACAAGATTGGCCCCGTGCAGTTCTGGAACCGCTATGATAAGCTGAGTTCCGAGACCAAGGCGGTAATCGAGTCTGAGGTGCAGAAGACGTTGAATGAAGCCTACGCGCGCGCACGCAAGCTGCTGATGTCGAAACGCAAAGAGCTAGACCTGCTCGCCCACGCACTACTCGAGTATGAGACGCTGGACAAGGACGAGGTGCTCAAGGTTATTTCCGGCGAAAAGCTGCCTGGCCGCACACCGGTGCCCGTCGGTACCATGCTGGTGCCCAAGTCGGCCGCCCTGTTGAAGGAGGGCGGCGGTCCAAGAGGCCTGAGCGGTCCTGATGGCAGCAGCAACGGCGACGACCCGAGACTTCCGCCGCCACCACAGCCGGCTGCCCCATAGGAGCGGCATTATTGAGTCCAGAGCAGGGTAGATCAGGGGCTGTTCTTAAGAGTTATTGAAGACTTTAGAGGTGTCCTATCCATGTTGGTTTTACGCATCATTCAGTTTCTATGTTAGCCATTCAATACATTTCTACATCGAGTCAATAGCTGTGCACATGACTTTTATCCGTCGTTTCTTAGAGTTCTAACTTGTCTCGTTTATGAATTAATTTTGTATTCTTCTTCTAGACTTTTATTTAGATTATTATTTTTATGTATTGTTAAGCTTTTCTTGATACTGTTTTTTTTTTATCTTTCTTTCTTTTTTTTTAATAATAATATGGTTAACCACTGTAAAATAACACTACATTGGCTATAATTAATATGAATATAAACTGATTCCATTTATTGTATATTTGCTTTATCACCGCTGACAATATCATCATTAGCTTTGTCCATCGGTGTTATTGATGGCAATGTCACTGCTAACGCCGATCAACGACTTTTACGCGTTGTCAACGTATGTCCCTGAACCGCCGGCGATGGCGTGCCGCAAAAGTGGAGACAGCGACCGTCTACACACCAGCTCCTGCTTGCTGTCGTCATTCCGGCCTGTTGTTGTGCTCCTTACAGTCTGTATAATAGGCCGTAATGGGCGAAATAGTCGCAATGATGCAGGCATTTATGGGCTGCCCCTTCCTTCCTGATGAATCAAGAACAGCTAGAACCTGTCGTGTCGACACCGGAGTTAAGTTGGGTGCTTTCCTTATTGGATTCATACATACATACTCACGACGAAGGAAGGAGCTACCACACCACCTCTTTTTTATTTTCGTAATTTAATTATAGCCCGGAACCCAAACAGCTCAAGCAGAAGGACAGAGTCAATTCTCTACAGGGAAGGAGCAAGGCAGAAAAGTATAAAAAGCGATACTGGCACGAACTATTGACTCGGTCCTCATCCACTCCCTCTCACTCCTCTCTCTTATAAGCCTCGACAGCGCTTTCGAGTCTGAATTTTACTTATAATACTTCTCTCGACGCTTTCCATATTCCAGTTCAAACACTTTTGAACCGCAATCATGACCAAAGTTCTTGTGACCGGTAAGTTCTACCTTTTTTGCATTTTATATTCACTTGTTTTCATTCCCACCTTGAAATGCCCTCCATATTTGTCTACACTGGCAATGCCACCATCTCCAACAAGCCTGCCCTGATTATCTGCTAACTACCTAGGCGGCTCTGGATTTATTGCAGCCCACATTGTCGAGCAGCTCCTCGCCAAGGGCTACTCTGTGATCACTACTGTCCGCTCCGAGGCCAAAGCTGCCCGCATATACGAGGCACACCCCGAACTCGGCAAGGACCGTCTCCAGATTGAGATTGTGCCCGAGCTGACAGAGCCCGGTGCTTTCGACAAGACCGTTCAGATTCCTGGCATCGAGGTTGTCCTGCACACAGCATCGCCTTTCCACTACCGCGCCACAGATCCCATCAAGGACCTAGTGGACCCAGCCGTCATTGGCACTACCGGCATTCTCAAGAGCATTAAGAAGTACGCCCCGCAGGTCCGTCGCGTTGTCATCACATCTTCCTTTGCTGCGATTGTCGACAGTGGCAACTGGGAACAGTCGAGCACAGTGTACTCTGAAAATTCGTGGAACCCGGTCACTATTGAAGAGGCCGGGAAGGATCCCGCGAGCGGCTACCGCGCCAGCAAGACGCTTGCCGAGCAGGCTGCATGGGACTTTATCAAGAACGAGAAGCCCAACTTTGACCTGGCCACAATCAACCCCCCTGCCGTCCTGGGCCCTATTGTGCACCACTTGGAGAGCCTGTCTGGCATCAACACAAGCAACGAGCGGATTGTCAATGCGCTTACAGGTGTGTGGAAGAAGGACGCCAGGATCCCCGAGCTAGGTGTCGCTCTGATCTGGGTGGATGTTCGCGATGTAGCCGAGGCGCACATCCTGGCCGGTGTGGAGAAGCCCGAGCTGGGCGGCCATCGCTTGTTCACTACAGAGGGGTTTTTCGACAACCAGCAAGTAGTTTCAATTTTGCAGAAGAACTTTCCCGAGTACGCCGACCGCCTGCCGCCTTCTGGTACGCCCGGCGGCCTGGTTCCCAAAGAGCACTTCCACTATGATAACAAGGAGACTGAGGAGTTACTGTGCATCAAGTGGACTCCGCTGGAAAAGAGCATTGTCGACGCTGTCAAGAGTCTGAAGACGCTGCTCGATAAGGCGTAGATGTTGTGGACCGGCTATGGGTATTGCCATCTATACGATGAGACCGTCTAGTTCACAGGTCAATCTAATGGGTAATTCTATCCAGTAATTGTTCTTAGTTTGAACCAATCTATCTATTCTATTCTGCTATCTAAAACTGTACTCCTTTGCTGCTCTCTTTTACACCTTTTGCGCCTGTTGTCCTTTTGTCTGTCATTCTTTGCCTGTGAAGCCTCCATTAATTGCTGTCTTGCCTGTCTTTCTCTTTCTAACCACACAAGCTGCCCACTCAGCCTATTCTACAGCCTTGGAATCGCCCGCCTCCTGGACATTTTCGGCTCCAACCTCAGCTCTAGACTGCATCTTATTCTCCTTCGTACCCGGCTTGATCAGCTCAATGGTCGTCTCAGAATCATGCGAGTACACACGCAGACCAAGTACACACACCTATAGTGTTAGTATAAATCAGATATCGAAGGAAATAAGAGTAAGCGAAGAGTCACTCACTGCATTCCATTTATCTTCTCGGAAAGATGTCTTCTTAGACTGGCTGTGGCTGTGTCCGTGGTGGCCGCCGCAGTCGCTGTCGTAAGGCCAACCGCGGCGTTCTAGTCGCTTTTTAATTTTGGCGAGCTCGCTATCGCCGTCATCCTCATCGTCGCCTTCGCTGTCGCTGTCGCCTTGCAGCAGAAGAAGATCGTCATTGTCGGCATTCGAGTCCGTGTCGGAGCCGAAGTCGGGCTCTGGCACGGGTTTGGGTTCAGGTGCAATGTCAATTGCAAAGTCATCGTCTTCTTCGTCACTCGAAACATCAGAGCCGGAGTCAGAGTCGGAGTCGTCTTTCTTACTGTCCTTCTTTTCAGCGCTCTCCCGCTTGATGTCGTCCTCTTTGATGTCTTCGTCCTTCTTCTCAGTCTTATTGTCCGTCTCTTCTTTCTTTTCATCCTTTTCATCCTGTTTTTTATCGGCTTCATCAGACTCGTTCTCGCCAACCTTCTGCTTTTCCAACCTCTTGAGTTTCTTCTTTTCAGCCTTGCGGGCAGCCTTCTTCTGCCCCTTCTTCTCCTTCTTCTCAGTTTCGCGCTTCTTCTTCCACTCAACCTGCTCATCACGAAACTTCTTCTCCTTGGACCGCATCTCTTTCAACTTGTCCCATTCCTTCTTGGCGCGGATGCGTTCTAGCTTCTTGGCCCTCTTCTCTTCCAAAACGAGATCCTGATCATCGATACCCGCACCCTTTGCGTGAGCTTCGTCGTACTGGCGGCCGATCTGGCGCAGCTTATCTGGGTTCACTTCAGCGTATTCGCGCACTGCCTCGTCTACTGTGATTCGGCGACGGCTGCGGTGCGCTTTGACCTGCGGAAGCACCTCGTAGCGGCCAGCAGCATTGATGTTGATTTCGCAGCTGATTGAGCGCGACTCATGGATATTGGACGGGTGAACAATGCTCATGACCTCACCAGGATTGCCGTCATTTGTGAGGGATCGGAGCACAAAGTGCATCTGATATGTATACTGCCCCCCGAGGCCACGGAAGTAGCGCCCATCAAGCTGGGACAGCATAATGACAAAAATGCCGGGCTTCTTGACATCCAGGATGAATCGCGTTTGCATATAGCCCATGCCAACCCAGGCCACATCGACAGTCGTCCAGTTCTGCACAACGGTCCACTGCGCATCAAAAAGCCGAGTGCGGTGCAGCCAGCCGAAAGTGTCGAGCATGTCGCTGTATGACATCCAGAAGACTCCGTTATCGCCAAACTTGTGGTCCAGCGTCTTGAGCCAGTGCGCATTCCACTCTGGTGAGCCATCCGACCACGGGCCGTGCCATTCGCCAAAGCCGGTCATCTCGTTGCGCTCGCCCCAGGGGTTGCGTATCTTGACGAGGCGCACTGTATCGCCATTTTCGCCCTTGGCCTCGACAGCACGCAGAACCGAGTAGCAGTGGTTGACGGCAAGGCCGTTGTTATTTCCGTGGAGACATGTGCAGCCCAGAATAGACAAGCCAAAGACAAAATCATTGTCGCTGTTGACGAGCTCGGCCCACAGCTTGTCTTTCTCGAGCACGCGGCTGGTCGTGATGGTCGTGTTCACACCGCCTGTGAGGTCCTCGACACCCTCACCGCTCCAGCCGCCTGTGAGTGAGCCGTAGTCGCCATGGACCTTGGCGAACGCCTTTTCAAGCAGAGGCAGCCATGTCTCGTTTTCGTTCTCACATCTGGCAAAAGACAGCGCCTTGGAGCCCTGCTGGTAGCGCTCGCGGTGCTCACGCTGGCGCTGGCCTGTACTGTCGTACTTTTCCACCAGAAAATCCTCGCGCTTTAGGTACAGGTTGTCATCGACCACAACAGAAACCCAGGCGCCGTCGCGCTGAAACACGAAGCCGTATACACCACAGGCCTCGTCACGCGCAACACAAATGCGATCCATGAGGTCCGTACGGTGGGCAATGGTAGCCACTGATGCAACCCACCAACAGTCGCCCACTCGTCCCTGGCGGATATCAGTGCCCATGAAACCACCATCGCCAATAAACACCGGTTTCTTGAAGATCCAGTCCACGCGGTGCACAGAGCGCGGCGTGTGGAATGGCATGAGCCCCTCGTTGTTATCGTCGCCTCCGTCAATTGTCTGCCGCCGCACAAGACCCCGTAGGCAGTTTCGCTTGTAGTCTGTTTCGAGGTTGAACTCCTGATCGGTGAACTTTTCGTTGGTGCGGCGGCACTCGCGCACAACACGGGTCACTTCTGCACGGCACTTTTGGGCGGCCGTCTCATAGCTCACTTCGGCATTTGCTGTCGACGCACCAATAGCGAGTGGCACGCTGGACCCAGTCGAGCTTGTGGGTGTCGTTGAGGTCGGCGTCGCAACAGCACCAGCTGAGATTGTCAACCATGATGAAGACGTGCGACTGATTCTGCGGCTCAAGTCATCCCCGTCATTAATGTCAAAACCGAGGACATCTGACTCTGAGAGGAGGCCTTTAAAGAGTCGACGGGGAAAGATGGAGGTGATCTTTGTGGCTTTGGGAACTTGGGAAAACTGCCAGTACTCGTTGAGCTTCTGCTGTGGTGTTTTGTCGATCTTCTTTTTCTTGCACTTGCTTTTCTTCTTGTTCTTGCTGCCGCCGCCCAGGGAGCCGGGTGAAGCGCTGCTGGGCTTGTTGTCTGCTGTCGGTTTTGTTGGCTGTTCGACGCCACACTCGTCCAGAATATCATCACCACTCTTCATACTCTGCACAATTCGAGCAGCCTCCATGTCATCATCGTCCGGCTGCATCCAGAGTGGCAGCTGGCCTGAGTAGACCTGCTTATTGGCCATATTAGGTAGATGGGATGGGGATGGTTCGATTGGGAAGCAAGGTAGTCAAAGAAAAGAGCAAAGGTAGGTGCTTGCATTATATATATGTGGCCCGCCCTTCTCTCTTCTCTCCCAGTATTAAATACTAATTTACCCTGTTGCCTTCTTCTTTATATCGAATTTTCACTTCACTTTCTTTGTGTTGGCAGCTGTCTACCGTTACGAACGCGGAGGTTTCTATTGCTAGCTGGTCCTTCTGTTCCTCGAAAAATCAACCCCAACAACTACAAGGGGATTGTAACATACTATGTTAAGTCCTAGAGAAACCGACAAGATGAGCGGTGTAATGGTGAACCAATACGGTTAGAAATACTCGGCGGCATTAGCTGAATCAGACGAATGTAGCCTTATATACCTTTTTTATTTGCCCATACAATTCGCCCTTGCTTCTTTGCAGACTGGATGGCGTCTGAAGCAAATCCGCCATGCTGTCTAGGCTGGCTCTGCAGTACACATACTGTCCAGTTCTAAAATGATCTCCATCTCGCGCTGGGCCTTGCCTCCACTGTCACTGTGTTCAGCACCATCATCGATTGCCACAATTAATTGGTTATGCCATCCCACAATGTTAATCCAAAGTTACCCGACCCTTGACATTGATCGACTGTGCGACCTTTGTCCTCCTCGATAGCATCTATTCTACCCAGTCGTGCGATATTGGCTACACGGCATAGGTTTCATCGTAATACACCGATGGTGATAAACGATGCTATGGATGTGTCTGCTGTCGTGTGACAAGAGTCAATGGAAATTTTGTTGAAAACATGCAAGCATTTGTTGAAAAAAGAAAAGTAAATCAAATGCATCACTAGCAGATCTGCACTTTCTTGTCACACGTTCAAATATTGCAACTAATTGCCACACCGCTATGATACATTGGTGGTCTATCTCTGGTTCGCCTCGTTTGTGAATGTTTTCTTTTTCTGCTCTCCACCTCTTTTCCCTTCTGGACTCTCCCTTGGATGGATTGGCAACTTCTTTTGGCTATTGGCTAACGATTTGCGTTGCTTTGCTTTGTGTTTCTTGTTTTTTGACCAGGTCTTTCATCTCCATTCCAACTCCCTGTAACACAGCGCCATCAAGGTTTGTATAGCCATCAAGGTTCTCAGAATGACTTGGACCAGCCAGAACCAAATGCGGAATTGCAGAGATAAGAAATTAGAAGAAACGGAAACGGGTCAGACGGAAACGGTAGAGAAAAAGGCGACTAAGATAGGAATAGGAGATCACGGGCTGGTATATACGGGAAGCGATCTGCCCAAATAAGCAGGCACAGTATTTCGGGGATTTAAATGCACAAATGCACATGCAATATTTTAAGGATCATGAGAAAGTGTAATAAGAGAACAGAAAAAGAGTAGAAAAATATAGAAAAAAGAGCAATAGATATCCGTGCAAGTGGGAAGTGATACAGATGTACACAAAGATGACTAGCTCGGGTCTATGTGAGTAAGGATGCGGAGGATCTTCTGCAGGGCGGAATCCGGACGAGCTCGCGAGGACTGCCAGACGAGGAGGTAAAAGCCGTGGCGGGGGTCAAGCAACGAGGGCAGAGCCAGAGCAGCTGCTCAAACAATTGCTCAGAGCAGTATGTGGATGGATCAGTGGCACGGGGTCAGCGGAGGAGCAAGGCAAGTAAGACAAGAAACGAGCTTAGACACGACGAGCAGGAAAGAAAGAGACAAGAGATATTATAAAAGAGACAATTCTAGGGTCCGGACGATGAGGAGCAGAGGAATTATATGAGGGGGCAAAGGTAGTAAAAAAAGGCTATAGACAGGAAAACCCGGCAGTAGAGTAAGAGGAACGAGTAGCCATCGCGGCCAGGAGCTACGGAGGGTAAGGAAGTAAGAATTAATGACGGGGCGTCGTAGCTATAGAATGTAGGCATGTACAGGCGTATGCGGTACGTTACGTAGCACGTAGTGAGTATAAATGGACGAGCAGAAGACAGAAGCGAGATACAGAAAAGACAGCGGCATGCTGGAAGGATTCAGAGGGAAGAGTCTTCTAGAGGTTGATAGACGGATTGTTTGAGAGCACCAGTGATGCGTCGAGCAGAGTATTAATCCATTTAAGCCACGATTAAGATTCTGGCTAGTCGGCCTCCACATCGTCACTATATCGTCTAGTTTCTTGGTACCGCCTTGCCATTTGGGCAGTCGTATTCTCGGTACTTTCCCGTGGGCCGCGGCTGCGGAGACTCCACGACGTTATACAAATGTACACAGCTATCTATGCAACACCATAGTGTGAGTAAGGTTGCCACCGCTCAGCTAGTCCGTCCAGTCATGCTGTTTTGCCTGTCTGGATATCTGCACGGGGGGAGACGATGACACCGTAGTCAGGAAGAAGAAAGCAAATGGGGAAAGAACTGTGCTCGTTATCGTCCGCGTTAGTATGAGTTGATGGTTGTCTGATTTCTTCGGTTTTTAATTTCTTTTGATTAGTTTCTTTTAGTCTCTTGATCAATCTTATGGACTTCTTTTGATGAATATTATTTTGTTTGTTTCTTCTTCACGTGTGCTTTTTTTATGTTTGTTTTTGTTACGTTCCTTACTACGACGTGTGCCTGGTCTTTTTATGCCTACCTTATAGTGTTTAATTTATGTTTTGCCCCCTATCTTACCTATACTTGGCCCGCCTAATAAACACGCCCGTGTCGACATCTCAACTCAGATTCTTTACGTCCGTATCTCTGGCTCTAGTCGTGGTTCGGCCTATATTTCTACAGTTGCATATAACCGCCTCACCGCCTTTCAAAACTTAATGAGTCTTTTCTTTTTATAATAGTTTCCCGCGACCATTAAGTATTCTTTGAATTCTCCCTTCATATTTCTAACTTTTTAATGTTTGGCCTGCTCACTACGGCCAAACCTGACAACGACTTAGTTTATCAACGACGTCCGACTTATCAAACTCTCCACTCCGGGAAAACCTGCAGTTGCAATTGCAAACTTCGGCCTGCAGGATGCCTTCTTTCCTCGCATTGATGAGGAAAGTATGGTTGCAATCCACATCGCGCGGCGTATTGTGGTGGAGCCGCATGCTCGCCTTCGTTGGCGAGAATGCAGTCTACTCGGAAGAAGAGCAAACGGCGCCAAAGGTAAGCATTGCATTTTCTAGTCCTTTCTTTTGCGATAAGCTAACGCGTGGATCAATAAAGCCGTGCGGCAAGAGGTATATAGGTATATCGGCCGAGCAAGCTCTCGACATTGCAGAGGCTCCTTACGGGACGATCTATTACGTCCGCAAGGGAAGGCGTCTTGGCTTTGGCCTGACAGCGCACGTCGAACTAACACCCGAGGGGTATGTAGTCAAGACCCCAAAGTCCAACCCCTACGACCTAGAAGAGCAGGACAATAATTTGGAGGACATGCGGACCGAGGCAGAAGTGTATAGCCGTGTGGGCTGCTCATGCCTATACATTCCCAAGTTCATAGCATGGAACCCGAAAACATGCTGCTTGAGCCTCGAGTACTTGGGGAACGGTGCCCTTGCTACATATATAACGCAGAGCCACATTGACTCTACTCTTCGCCGCCGCTGGGTTATACAAGTGGCTCGTGGGTTGCACGCACTCCACGCCAAGAACATCATTCACGGCGACCTCACACCGCGCAACGTTCTCCTTGGCGCTGATCTCAATGCTCGAGTTTCTGACTTTGCCGGCAGCTGTTTTGATGGGATGCGCTACAGGGCCTCCGCAGGTGAGCGTTACGTGGCACCCAACTGGACATTTGAGAAGACGCCCGAGCCGCTTGATGATATTTTTGTCTTGGGCGGACTGATTTACTTCACCATGACTTCTAATGTCCCTCATCACGATATCGAGGATGACTCCAAGGTCTCTGAATGCTACCGGGCTGGTATTTTCCCCGACATTGCAAGCCTCGATTGCGGCTCTGTGGTTCTGGGCTGCTGGAATGGACTGTTCAAGTCGACTGACGAGGTCCTGGATCAGCTGTTAGCGGCCTGGGGTAGAGACGATGACCCATTGTTTACGGTGAACGAAAGATACAATGTCACGGGATAGTTGGCAAGGCTCTGCCCAAGACACACGCATCAAGGCCAGGAGATATGCAAGAACGACAATGTGACAAGCTTGCGGCTACAAGTTGTAGCTCATGATGACCAGTATATCTTTGTAGAAAAGAGTGGCATGACAAAGTGCACGCAGGCAACAACGGGCCACTTGATGTAGCAACGATGTATTAACGTGATCGGTTAAATCGAGTACGGATTTCACCGACATAAATAATAGTAAAACCCACTTTTAGTCCGCCAACCACCCAGGCCAGCCTTACCCTCGCGGGGGTACGTGTCAATGAGAAAAAGAAAAAAAAAAGTGACGGGATGTATATGGCCCTACATTTCCAAGAGTGTTAACCAAAGTCCACCACGCGGATCGTTTAAGGACCAATTAGCGCCACGTCTTCTGCTGGGGGATTGCGCTCTAGCACACACTTTTGCACAGAGTAGGTACAAAATACAAGTGATCTCTTGTCCCGTGTGATACAGCCGCACTTACATAGTACAGCTAGCTGGGGCGAGGAGGAATCACCCAAAGCCAGGCCTCGGTATCCTCGTACCCCCTCGTCTCAGCAATTTCATGCGTATACAAAAAAACTCGGATGAAAAAGCTAATTATAAAGCAAGAGACAGCCGGCAGAAAGTTGCATGACATGATAAAGAACGCAACGCTCAGTTACATGAAATCTTAATAGATACAAAACCACAAATTAAAAACATTCTTTTCGAACAGTTTGCCATCTCCATGGACTGTAGTCGAATATTACGGTGTGACAAAATAAAAAAACTGAAATTGCGTGGCCGGCCATTGTAAATAAGACATGAGAAACACTATCGTGTTCGACCAGATGCTCCTTGTAAAACTTTAGTCTACAACAATATTGCAAAATAAGCCTTTTGTTGTTGTGATATTTGGCAAGTGGGCCGGTAAGTATTCGAAAAAAGTACGAGGTACTTAGCGGTTTTGAAAACCGCTAAGTACCTCGTACTTTTCAAGAGGAGGTAGATTCAAAGTTTTACACACTGTAGCTTCACCTCGTATTTGAAAAAGCTACATGACAACTTGTATAATAAAGCTTGGCAAAATAAAATGTACAAGGTGAACGGTAAAGTAACTTCTAGCCTCAATGCTGTCATAAGACCCACTGATAGCCGATGCTAGGCAGTCAGCACGCACGGGCCATGTGTTTTTACCCGCTATCCGATTAATACTCGACGTATCGAATTGGTTTTCTCGCTCGATTTTCTGATTCTCAGCCTCTTTTGTTTTTCTCGCTCAATTTTCTGATACACATTCACTGCATTATTCGTGCCTTTCTTAATTAATTCCGACAATCTAACAACCCGAATTTTTCATATCCTGCTCTTCCATGGAGTTTGTCTTTGCACTTTTGTTGTCATCTCCCAATCGCCAAACTTCGGCAACCCTTTTCCCATCTCGCGGATATGGCGTTCTGTCTTGATGATCTAAGCATTTTTGGCGATGAGGCCATTGCTGCAATTGAGGCGGCAAAAGACAAGCTACACAAAAGCCAGGAAGATACCAGAAGCCAACTCGCCCGTGTGTTACCAGAACCAGTCGTTGACCTCGCCATACAACATATCATCAAAAATGGAAACGCTGGGCGAAAGACAAAAACGCAGATGGAAAAGAACTTCGTGGCACTCCGACAAGTCAGGTCGAACTGGAACGCCGATCTCATCGTCTTCTACAAATGGTGGTCGCAAAAAGGCACGACGTTTTGCGACCAACTGCGCGCAGCATCACGGGAGATGGAGTGGACATGTTTTGCTTCATTTGCTAATCGAGTACTCTTTAAAGAGAATGAAAACGGCAAGTCCAAAACCAACATCGGCCTGCAGTTGCATCATATACAAAGAGCTCGAGATAGAAACTTGTCACCGATCGAAAGACTGGAAGACCTGCCGTTGCCAGCTAGATGCCGTTACCAGTTTGACCGCCATGGACTTTTGCAGGTGTCGCCCGTAGGGCAATGCCATGTGCTGCAGGAATTGGAGCTTAATGTTAACTTACGGCCGAGCGAAAAGCACATTCAGCAGGCATCCCGTCACTCTCTCTCTACGGCGGTTGTTAATATTTTTCTACGATACCTCACAAGTCGGACAATTTCGAAAGTTCTGTTCAAGAGAGCAGAGATAAACAGCGATGTTGCCTTCATCACCAATATCCCTGATGTGGCCCCATTCGAGTCTCTTGCAGTACCATTCCGGTTGTCAGGCTGGTGGTATGTCGCTGTCAAACCTGACATATCTCACCAGCAATGGATCATCGTTGTCCTTTCCATCAGCTCACCCGCACCACAAGGTTGGCCACCAGACACAAAGTTTGTCACGCTCACACATACTGCGCACAACAAAGGCGATAGCAACCTCTTCATTTTCCCCTGTCTAGAGACGATTGCAGTTCGCATCTCAGACATCAGCGATGAGATACAATGGCGCAAACACTGCAGCAGTACAGAAGTGTCGATAATAGCCGCAAAACTCAAATTCATTATCGAGGCTACCGTCAATGAATCTCAATGCCCCGTCACGGAAAGAAGCATGGGCTCTAGTACAGGCATGGTACACGCCAACCAGGTTGATATGGTGATTTCTGGCAATCGAGCTGAAGGTGACACCGCAGCTCTGGCCAACGCTATAAGCAAGAGTGGAAGCAAAGCAAGCATGGAGCACAGCAAGGTCACGAGGCTGGAAAAAGAAGTGACGGCGACGCACACGGTGCTAGGTATGTGTACATATAAAAATGTTCTGTTATATTCGTAGTCTAACTTTGTTGTTTTTGGTAGATTCGGGCTGTTCGAGTCATCCATTGCCGAGACAAGATACTCTAAGCGTGGGCGCCGCCCTGCTTGAAGATGCAGACGACACGGCACGTGCAGATGACTATCTTGCGCTTGACATGGAGGCGTTGCACCATCAAATCCCGACGGTGGTTCAAAATGCTGCCGGGGACCAACAAAATGACGTCGCCGTGCCTGGCATCTTGACAACCGACAAGACTGCTTACTCGGAAGACGAGACAGTCACCAACACGGGTCAAGAACCAGCAGCAATCCTTGCCGGGTTAGGTATGCACAAAGACATCCACTCCTCTATTGTTTGATGTCTAATACTTTTGTTTTCGTCTAGCCTTCGCCGGTTCCAATGGAGAACTTCATAAGCGTCATGAGGCTACCGGCATGCAGCTGGAAAATAAGAACAACACAAGACTCGTCTCTTTTGTGCCGAATGACCACGACATTAAGACGCTGGGCGACGGCAAATGGATCAACGACACGACGGTCTGCTTTGGCCTGTGCAAACTGGGCAAGAAATACCACAGCAATGCGTTTATCTTCAACACATACCTAGTGAAAACCCTACAGCTCGGAAAGAGCTGCGATGCGTGGTTGAGTGCCAATCCTCATGAGTATAGCAATATTATTGTGCCTATACACTGCCCCGTCGGCCACTGGAGCATTGCTTTCCTATGGCGCAGTTCATCCACAGCTCCTCCTACCCACGGCCCACACGACTTTATGATTGCGATTCTCGACCCGCTACCGTCTACGAAGCCGTTCGAGTGGCCACCAGTCTTGGAGGTCTTGAAGGCATACTTTTTGCGTCATGGCATTTGTCTCACTGCCAAAACGCCTCCCAAAGATCTGCCCCAACAAGTTGACGGCCATAGCTGCGGACTTTTCATTCTCAAGTACGCAGAGTACTTTCTGGCTGACCCGGATAAGTTCAAGGCTGCGATAGAAACGAACAAACCCCTTGGTTGGCAGATCAACGAACTAGAAGAGCGCAAGGCATTGAGGGCGGCTGCGACGGCAGCAAACGAGAAGGCGAAGGCTGCGGAGGACGACGTTTCTGACGCGGACAGGGCTGAAACACCGCCCACGATTGTTGAAAAGGTGGTCGAAAATGGACGTAATACATCCAGCATAGCAGAGGCAGACGACACTGGAAGATTTTGTGACAGCTCTGCCACTAGCACGGATACCTTGGTTTTATCTACCGATGCCAGAACCAACCCATCCGCTAGCAATATAGACAGGGATGGCGGTAACTTGGTGTCTTGGCAGAGCTTGCCAGCGCCTCCAACTAGAGGACCTCCTGCTGTTGGCTTCAAGCAGAACGCTTCGCCTGCTGCCGCGGTTGAAGACACCGCCACTTCTCCTTGTGCTCCAGGGAAGCACGTTTTGGCCGCAGCGGCCTCGGGCAATCCCACTACTGCGCCGACGGAGCCGGTCTACACAGCAACTAAGGTCACAAATCGTCCGTCCAGCCTCACCGAGCGGGCCGAGATAGAGCCCGGTCCACAATTGCCCGAGGCCGCTAGCAAAGCCGTCTCTGAAGAGGCCACCGGTGTCAGCCTTAGGATAGCCAATATAGGTATGTGACGAGAACTTTGCCGTTTTCTAGGTCTATACACTAACAACACCAAGTCAATCGATTACAATCAGATACGAGGTTCCTCGAACTTGTCGACCACTTACAGGCCGATGAGAATTTCCTCAGTTGCGTTGTTAGTTTGTCCCAATCAACTCTACAACTAGCAGAAATCTGCACTCCTGTACAACACACTACGCTCCGGCTGGGCCCAGCCACCAGTGCGGATGTCCCGAGTAGCGTGTTCGGCCCGATGGACAACGTCACGTACTTCACATGGCCGGAGCAGAGCCCATCCACCTCGTTGACTTGTACTTCTGAGACGTCAGGCCGAAAAAGGCCGGCGTCAATTGCTTTCGGACCTTCCCAGCAAATATCAGATACCGTCGATGGCATATGGACAAGGCCTCGTCTTACACAACCATCGTCCGACAGTTGGCCCACAAGTAAGTTAGAACCCGTCTTTATTTGAAAATATTGTCTTGACATCCTGCCCCCACCGGCATACTAATCACTATTTCGAACGTAAATAGGCTCTGTCAAAACAAGCCACTACGACCCTGGACAGCTGTCAATCCCCTTGCCTTACTTCGAAGCTACCTTGGACTCGCCTTTCTCTATAAACTGGTCGTGTCATGACATCCGTCTCAGTCCCGAACCCGCTTCCGAAGTCCCCACACCAAACGACTGCCACAACTACGCACTGCTCGTGGGGGGATATGCCGGGGACGGTTCCAAACGTGCGGTGAAAGAAGAGGCTACGCTGCCTAAGGCACACTCGATGATTACCCCGACGTCAAGCCCTTCGTGGAACATTGATGTCTGGAAAGACCCTGCCAAGAATCGCCTGTACCTCTGTTATCATAGCCCGCCTCATCCACCTTTCATACTCTACAACGATGTTTTCCGTTTCTTACACCCGAGGACGGGGTGGGTGCGTGATACCCTATCCAAGGTGCCCACAGTCTGTGTATACCCCGAAGAGCTGTACGATATGTCGAAATTTATAGACCGAGGTCAGCAGCTAGTGGAAGCTGGAGGGGAATTTTTACCAGAATGTGGAATTATTGGCCAAAATGTTTACATGCGAACCCAGGACGTAGGGCGGGACTATGTGTTTGCCAACGATGCGTGGCGGTGGAGGCAGGCCGTGATCGGTGTTCCTAAGCGTGGGCATTTTCTGTTTGGATGCAGTTTTCCTCCCGACGGACTATGTCTCAATGTCTTACAAAAATGGAGCGGTATCGTGGCCGTGTATCTCGCTCCGCGACATAATGGCCAAGTGCTGCTTATGGTTTCTATCGCTAGGGAAGCTGGGTATGCACTTGCTACGCGGCTATGCTACGAGAATAAAATTAGATAATATCTGGCAGTTATGTCTAGGGCAATACATGCGCACCTGTTAAGAGGCTGAATGTTTTATGCCAGAACTTGTAAGTATGTATATCATGCACGTCGAAGTATTAGTAAGAAGAATCGTGTTCTTATTGACTGAATAAAAGGGGGGAGGGAAAGAGTTAACAGTGCGACGAGGGTAGAGAGGTTTTCTCTTGCTGGTGTAGTAGACTGAGAGTGTAAATCCGATTTTCGTCTAACATTTTAGTTTGCTGTGATAAATCCTGTGATGCTGGTCGGGCTGCAGCCCTTGCAGTATTGTTGTACCCCTGTAGCAGCTTTATTTTGCCAAGGTGTGAGATTCCGGATTGTGATGAGTGCCTGGCCCATGCAACATTAGAACCAGGATATGAATTTAATTTTGACTCTCCTCACGAGGAAGATGTCCACACCATGCTTAAAGTGCATGTCAACGCAGACTAGCGGTGCCTAATGGGCTCATAATGTCTGGATCTATCGAGGTTGGAAGCGTGGGGGGTAAGCCATTCGCGAATATATATATCGGGTTCGCACACCGTAGAGGTACACATTCTTTGCACCTGCATCTGCATCTCCAAGTCTCGTTTGCCTCTCTGCAACGCCTCAACCTCTACACAGTGACGTGCCACTTCTGTCTACATACTCGAAGCCTCACACGCTCTTACCATCATGCGGGACGCGACTACACCAACGGACATGCTTGGAGAGCGTCCGCTACTTTCCCTCCCACCGTCCCCTACCCCAAGCCTTGCCACAACAACGTTCATAGACCTTGAAGGCATTCACATCACAGAAACATTTACTATGCTACGGGTAAGACGAAAAACTACAGGAATGGCGGAGGAGCGGGATTGGATTCTGGCTGGCTAACTTTACATAGAGTCGCGAACCTATCTCTATTCGACCGCCTGACGCGGAGCCGTGGTTAGGGTACCTTCTACCAGCAGAGCACCTTGAAACAGGTAGTTGTTCCGCGGAGGTTATCCGAATTCTGCCTTGTATCCATGTGGTCAAACAGGATACTACAGAATGTTTGGTCGCAGTGGCTTTCTATCGTGTAGAGTCTCTTCGCGGTATCGGCATTCCGTTGCAACGTGCAATCGGAAGCAGTGACGCAAACAGTTGGAAACAGCCACGCAAGGACGATATACAAAGACACGGCGTGACGGAAGCGCGGGAGCGGCTCCGTGCTGAAATCTCCGACAATGCAGCCGCGGCCGCGGCTTCTGGGTATCCCAAGGGGCTTCTCCGATTTTACCGGAATCATGCAGAGCCCGAGTGCTTGGCCAGAATGGAGTGGCAGGAACTAATCCATGACATCAAAGTACGTTCCCGCCCTGCTAACATGCTTGCAATAGACATGAAGTTAACAGACTCTAGCATTCTCCTGACCATGTTATCGATCGCTTCGCAGTACTCTGCCGTTATCTTGGCTTGCATTGTCTGGGACGTGGGGACAACATATCCACAGAGTTCCTTGAGCGCAAGCCGAACGAATGGATCGAGAAGCTGCATCAAGCCGAAGAATACTCCAACGGACACATTCGGACAATGCTTCGTAGGGTCTTTGACCTTGCCGGAGGCCCGCACAGTTCATGTCGGAGAGAATTCGACGAAGATAGGTCGGCCGACGAGAACTTGACTGCCCTTGGCGGTGTTTTCGGCATCTACACCGGTTCAGTGCCTGCAAACGGCGTTGAAAAGGAACATGCAAGGAATGTCATTCTGCAAGGGCTCGAGCCGGCGATGACTGAAAAAGAAGGAGACTTCCTGGAACTGGTGGAGATTGTCGGGTTTCTGATTGACAAGCACCCAGGCCTGCCCGCAAGCTTGCTGTCTAGCCTCTCAACCGGAACGATCAAGGATTGCATCCGACCAAGGTAAGCCTTTTCCCCTCTCTCCCTCTTACTATAATTAACTATAATTATAGTTGCCATTTTCTCGATCTAACACGAAGAAGCGTTTTATATGACGCGGTGAACTGTCCAGAGAGCGTGCTGCCACTGTTCCTTTGTCAGCATGCAATGGAGCATGGCTTTCATGACCATCGTCTGCGAAGATGGATGGAGACTAAAGAGGGCATAGACGGATACTTGCAGATTATGAAGACGCTGCAGCAAACAGCAAACCCGGATCTGATGGCATCGTGTATAGCCGCTGGTCTTTACTACATGCAGGTCTTCAAAATCGCAGATACAGCCGAGGATGCTACCCACGGGAGCCACCTTATCCGTTTTTTCCGTGAGATAAATGGTGGCCAATCTCCTAGCCTGGCAATGTGGGAGCATATGGCTTGTTCCTTCCGGCGCGGTGCTGCTGGATACGAATTCTCTCCTTTATCCAACTCTGCGCTTATTCTGTTGGGCACGGCTATCAAATGGTCTTCGACCGTCCTTTGTTCCGTGTCGGACGGCTATTGGAGAACTCGAGTAGCATCGGGTCTTTCTCATGAGGGCCTATGCCAGCAAATGGACCTGGACGTTCCTCGTCTTGTTGTCGAACTTAATGAATTGAAGAGGTACTTAGCTACACGGAATCGGAGGTGAAGCTGCATATTAGAGTACGACACAGACTGTCTCTTGGCTGGCGGGGGATGGATGCACGGGTGTCTTCTTTTTTTCTTTTTTTTTCTTGCTCTTTTACTTTTGATTTCCGTTATTCATCTTTTTATTTTTCGTATCTTCTTAATATACAATGCACAGTATACAATGCTGCCAACTCTTAATGTAGACCTTTTGCTACCGCATCACTTTTATTTTTATCGGGGTGGAAGCCTCGGTTTATACATGACGATTCCAATATATCCTTTCGCTATAAATAAAAACTAGTAACAGCATGCTCAGCGGTCTGCTCCATGGCATTGTAGACATTATTGTCATCATACCAGTGCCGCGCAGTAAATACGATGCCATTGACTAAAACCCGGCTTCATCAGGCTGTGCGTCTACCTAGATGTGTTAGTTTTCACTTATAATAAGATTATAGTATCCCACCCTCGTCGGTTTACACTACAGGACAGTTTGAAAATCTATGTATCAGGCTCGCACACCGCTAGAGGTGAACATCCTCAGGATGCATCTGCACCGTCTAGCCTTGTTTGCCTGCATGCAACACTTTGACACACCGTCCCTTTCTACTGCCTCCAACCCAAACCGGTGCCTTATTACATCATGAATCTCTGCACTCTGGCCACCTCTGCAACTTCGACTCGTTAAAGGCATTGGCTGTATTAGACAGGACAGGCCGTGCCTCTTAGTGAAAAATTAGTACTCTTAGAATAGATTCCTTTCTCTCCTAAGGAATTCCAATTCTCCTCCGTTCGTCTATATTCAACACGGATCGTTGGCACTTTATTGCTTCTACTGCCACACGTAACCACTAGTTTCCCCTTCCTATAGACGCTTCTACGTCAGTTTCCAAAACGCTATCCAAACATGGCACCACCGAACGAAGCAGATTTCAGGCCTACCATCACTCCCCCAGTGGTAAACCCAGACATGGTACACTGTGCAGAAAAAGTCTTCTGGAGTTTTTTTTTTTTTTGAATCCAATATCATTCTAATTATTTAAATGGAAGCATTCCTTTAATTCAAATGGAAGGTAGCATACAACAGTCAGTTTAAGCCCTTCACTGGCATTCGTTATAATGTGGTCGACTCCCCTTATTGCACTTCTCATACCGTCTCTGGTCATTGTGGCTACGGCGATGGTACACTACACACACCTTTCTGCAACTCTATTTGCATTCGTTTTTTTCAGTCGGTATTTCCGCTTGCTTATCGGCCTTTGGGGATACTTCCAGTATAAAGATCCTTTCTTATACAGCAAGGTCGATACTTGTCGTCAAGAAGTCACTATCATCATAACCACGAGGTCCGTGGTCCCATCCGATAACCCGGATTTTGAACAATGCCTGGCATTGTGTCTTCTTGCCCAACCGGCTCATGTCATTATTGCAACAGACACTGAGGAGCGCGCCAGTCGGGCAACTGTCCTGTCACAAAAACTCCAAAACACGGTCTCGGCAACCAAAATTCCAGTCACAGCTGTGGCATTTGGGGTATCAGATAAACGTCAGCAGCTTGTTCTCGGTCTACGCAGAACGGACACGGAACTTGTACTTTTGCTCGACGACCATACCTTCCTGAAGCCAGACTTCATCACAAATGTGGTTCGAGTATTTTCGAACCCCGAAGCAGGGCTCTGTGGTACACGGAAACACGTTCGTCGACGGTATCACAGTTATTATCTTGGTTTTTGGAATTTCCTAGGTCAAGCATATCTTCAACGGCACAACTTTGAACTGAAGATGACAAGTGGCTTGGATCGCGGTACATTTGTAATCTCTGGCCGGGCCATGCTTGCTCGCACGAAACTCATCAAGTCTGAGCATTTTTTTGATGGCTTTTTACACGAGCCAGTACTCCCGCAATGGCTACAGCACCCTCTTTTGCGTTTAGGGTGCCATGTGCCTCTTTATACACGGTTCGGCGACGACAACTTCATCACAAACTGGGTAGTAAAGGAAGGATACGCAACGCTGTATATCGATGCAGAAGACTGTGCGGTCGAGACGAATTTAGGCCACCCAAGGACATTCATATGCAAATGCATTCGTTGGCGCCGTACGACGTATCTGTACAACTCCAAGCTTATATTGAAGAGCTTCATTTGGACTGCACGACCGTGGACTGTCTGTATCGCTCTCGTGCCATCTCTTTTCAATCTAGCAGCTTTTTGGGACAGTGCTATGCTATTCACTTTTCGATACACGGATCTCTACTCAGCATGGAACGGTTATTTCTTAGCAGGTTTCATCTACCTTTCTAAATTAATTAAGCTTGTGCCACTACTCAGACGACATCCGATGTTGGCTTTTCTTTATGTTTTCCCATTTCCTCTTTATCATGCTTGGGTTTACTTTCATTCCTTTCTTTCTGTGTTCTGTGCTTTAACGTGTTGGGATCAAACCTGGGAGGGCTGAGTGAGTCTGCATTTATGTTGTCAACTGCATGGCTTTGTTTTTTATATTGTATATAGCGTGCCATTAATATTGACACGGCCTTGTAACCATTCCGGGACGAACTATAGTAGACAATAGGCTAAGACTTTTACTTTACTTCAACATTTGCACGAGTTGAAGTCGGGGACTATTTAAAACCTAGCCGGTAGGGTCAAGCGATATGAGAGTGCCAATCGAGTAGGCCATCCTCTTACGGGATATCAATGTGTGTGTTTTTTTCATCTCTCTTCGGCGACACAGCCACGGCCGAAATAACGAGCTTTAATGGAATAACACCTTCTCTTCCCTAGCAATACAATAAAGACAACTTACCCAGCACCGTGTTCCTCGCCAATATCACCCCACCTACCAACTATAATGGCGGGCGGCGGCGGGTACAGCCATATTATAGTGATCTAGATATTTACTTTTTATTATCAACATTCGCGAAGTCACGCGGTTCTAGGCCGATCGAGTTTTTTGGGTTTTGGCTGGGTTCGTAGATGGTTATATGAGGTGATCACTGCCTTGACTTTGTTGAAAAACCAGGAGTCGATGTTTTTATCACTATATATATCTCGAGCGTTGACCAAGCCCTAATGACCCCCCTGCCTGTGAGGAACATAATGAAAGTATGGATAACTCTTTTATTGTCGAAAGAGATCAAGCCTAGCTGTGCTCGTTAATCTGGTAGAACCATGTAGTCGTAGAATGGCTCTTAACGCCGTTGGCCTAAGACAATGGCTCGGACAGAAGACAGTGCGTATTGTGGTTTTGCTGGTCGAGAAGTGTTGGCACTGGACTATGCCTGTCGTAGGCCGTCCAATTCGATGGATTCGTTGTGAGGCGTCTTGGCGACGGGCGTCGCCTTAGCGTCCATACTGCCATACAGTCGAGATACAGATAAGAACATAAAAACTACAGACACTTTAGAAGAGGAGCGAAGGATACTGAAATCCATATTTGTCGCCGTATTTGAGGTAGACTTTAGTTTGACAGTTTTCTGTTTCTTATTGACTATTTAGGCATTCAGCTAACCGGGTTCAAGTTCGGTTTGTAGCATGCTTTGGAGGCCATAATATGTACCCACTTAATACCAATAACCCTTTAGCGATATACCACAGGCGCGGTTGATGGAAAAACAAGGTCGTCAGATAGCTCCATGTTTGAGGGTATCGTGTGATTCAAAAGGGCAAAAAACTACAAAAAATAATGTGGTGGACCTGCTGGGAATCGAACCCAGGACCCCTTCCATGCTAAGGAAATATTATACCACTAAACCACAGGCCCATTTGATGGAATATTAAACCTCGAAAGAACTTCATATGCGAGGCTACCAAGGTATCTGTCAGTAGTGGGTCCTCCACTACTTTAGATGTTTTCCTCGATGCCCCTCTAGTCTTTGAACTTAGTCCCACTTTTTCACCTAACAGTATCTTTATTGTCCGGCAATTAGTGGGCCCTCTGGCTTTACCCCTGACTGATCTACGACGATTGATACGTGGTATATCGTATAACGTACAAGATCGTTTCTATTACTTCTTACACTTGTTTAGTTCCTACAGACTAGTCTTCACAATGAGCACTTCAGAGAGAAAAGTCCGGCTGTATAACCACCAGGATTTATCATATGAAGAGGCTCTCGCCAACGAACGCGATATCGTCGCACAATCCCAGCAATACAACGACACGCTCGCCCTCAAGTGCCGCCTCTTCGAGAATGCCGCTACTCTCCGCCAACTAGTCGCCGCACATTTGGGGGTTGAAAGCGCCCATGTCCAGGTAGACATACCCCAAAGCTGGCGCCAGGGCTCATTCAACCTCGTGTTGCCGATACTCATTCACGACAAGGCTGTCGAGAAGCCGGTGAAACTAAACCCTGCCGATGACCCAACGGGGGCCCCGCCGACGGATGCGTCTATTATCCGCCGTGTAGTGCTGCGCTGGCCCATCCCGGCCCGCTGCGGCGAGAAATACCTTCCCGGGGCCATACTTGAGAAGGCATGCTGTGAAGTGGCGTCATACATCTGGATGCAGCGCAACTGCCCCGACGTGCGCATTCCGCAGCTCTATGGCTTCGGCCTCCCCACGGGACAACACGTAAGATACAACGCCTCTACAGAGCATGCCGCTTCTACGGTGCTATGCTGATAATATGCTCTGCTTCGTCTAGTTTACCCAATCGTGCCATCTGCCCTGGTACCGCCGGATCGTCCTTCGCATCCGGCAGGCTGTTGCCTTTCTTCTGCGCTGGCCCGTACCGTCCGAGTATTACATATTTCAGCCGCCATCATTGCCGCCTAGCGTCATACCGTGCTACATGCTTCTAGAGCATTTTGGTCCCGAATTTGGGGAGGCCATCCCCTTGGCTATCCGCCAGCCAGAGACTCCGGCTCACAGCGGGGACGATATACGCCGGCGTAACTTGTACCGATCCTTGTCGCGCATCATGCTTGCAATCGCGCATGTCCCCCAGCTCAGGATCGGCACCTTTCGTTTCGATCCCGCCAACGGCACCATCGCCCTGGTGAACCGACCAGTTACGTGCGAAATGGTAATGCTCGAAAGCGAGGGCGTCCCGCGCGTCATGAAGCCGGGCGTGCTATACACGTCGTCCCAGGCCTACGTCGACCAGCTGCTGGCGTTCCACGACTCCTGCTTCCGGTCGCTGGCTAATTCGGTCACCAGCCGCCGAGACTGCGAGTTGCAAATGTCAGTGAGAGTTGTGTTTCGTGCGGTCGCCAACCACTTTCAACAGACCCATGCCTATGACGGCCCCTTTCGGCTGCGTTTGACGGATCTGAATGCGTCCAACTTTTTGATCGACAAAGACTGGAACATCACGGCCATGTATGACCTCGAGTGGATCGTGGCGCTGCCCCTTTCAATGCACGAGGCGCCACATTGGCTAACCTGGGACAGCATCGATTATTGTGCTGGTGAAAACTACGATGTATATTCTGCGGCGCGGGCTGGCTTTATGAAAGTGTTTCAGGAAGAAGAAGCAGACCAGAACAAACACGTCGCATGCATTGATAGCAACACGCCGATCAGTGCTGCTATCGATGCCAGCTGGACCAGTGGCCGTTACTGGTTCTATTCGTCGCTACTGTCTGTGAATGGGCTTCATAATATCACACAATTCCGTCTTCGTCAATTGTTCGGCATTGACAGAGTACGTAAGGAATACTGGCGCCTATGGGCCCCGGATGCGAATGCGGTGGCACATCAAAAGGTGCGAGATCGGACAGACTACGTTGCAAATCTCGCGGCGTTATTCGGCCGCGATCCTCCTGCAGTGGTGGCCGACGATGAAGAATAAAAGAGGTGAGGCATAAGTGAAGTGGTCAGCACTTATGGAAAATGAATACCAACCAGCCATGAAGTCAATTTAAAAATGTGAATATTCCTCAAGCATTCTCCTGCCCCCTCTGTCGCACAACACCTTCTTATTACCTTTATCCTCTTGTCATATCTTTAAAAGGCAACCCCTTAAGGTCTCTAGTTATCATCCTGTCCCCCAAAACTTGTTTTATGGCCCTCGATAAGCAGACTCCTGTTATTAATTTAAAGTGACGTAAAGTAACGATAAAGTCTACCTAAAAAAGACCGCTCTATGTTTTCTATATCTTTACCAGATAGAAATGTTATAATCAAAGTATCTATGTAAACCCTTTAAAACTATACTAAAGCCCGTTCATCAAAAGTCGGTTTTTCTGCCCTTGATCCTGATCAGTTCGTATGTAGGTACTTGTATTGTGCTGCAGTTTCATTATAGGACCTTGTCGTGACTTGACATCGAGTGACTTCTGCAGGACGGTATGTGGCGCTTCTGTCAGTTAATGCCAATAAAGGTGACTGCGTATATTTGTCTATGACAATAGAAACAATCTGGGCCGATGTGAAATGTATAGTCTGGACTTGATCCGCTGTTATCTAAATCAGACATCGAGATCCTGAACGTATTTCAGTGAAAACGGGGTGATGCGTGTAAGTGACGGAAGGCGCATTCTTATTGGCGGATCGGCACTTCGACCCACATATAACGACAACGACATGTCTTTCGAAACAAAACAAACTATTGTGTTTGCAATGTTCACATACTCTCCATACGAAGCTTCAGTATGATAAAGCTGTAGAAGTTGAGAAAGCAACTTAAAAGGGCCCAATTCTCAAAACAAAGAGTGGGTACATATTGCCTGTATATCTTCACAAATGCACACGAGATTCACGAATGATTGACATCAGACGGCGAAAATTTCTGGATGCTGCCATTGCTTGCCTTAAAGTTTTTGTCTCTTTGCAGGGCCTGCAACCGGCGACGTTCCTGGCGAGAGCTGGCGCTGGGGCCGAGGCGGCGGCGGCATCTGCTAGGTGCCGGACTCGCTGCTCATATCTGAAGACTGAGTCGAAGGGGCTGCAATCTGACGCCGGGGTCCTGTTGGATCTGCAGCCAAGGCCCTGAGAAGTCGCAAAATGCTAGTCAATCTCTTTTCCCGTCCCCAGTCGATAATGTTGCGGATCATCCTCCTGATTCGGATATAGTCTTCTGGGGTTTGGAGTACAAGAATAGAGACGTATTGCATTCTGTACTCATTTTTGCCCACCTTGGATGTCGCATATAACATTGCGAGCAGGCCATCGATGGCCACACTGAAAACAGTGGTATCGATTTTCTCGGCTCTAATACTAGAGCCGCTTATTTTGAGCACATCCAGATAGTTGTTCAGGCGCTCTGCAATCCGCACGCATGTCGAGCTTCCGCTCAGGCACTGGTTGGCGGCCGTGTTCATGTTCCCCCACCCGCCTTTGAACTCAACCAGAAAGAAAGGGAGGACAAGTGATTCAATCCTGCCACCACCATGTCCCGTGAGGATCTTTTCAAGCAGAACTGCCTCTTTGATCGAGAACGCCCCTGCTATTTGATACGTAAAGCATGTCTGGGCAAGGCGTGGTGATTCGCCCAGGCATATCCGGCTCGTTTGTAACATCTTCTTTTTTCATAGGTACTTTGCAGCAAAGCTGAAGGACCCCACCGTCAGTGTCAGCCGGAAGAAACACCTTGTGCGCATCTAGCTCCTTGAAGTATGCTTCGATGGAAGTCTCATACTTGTGTCCGATGAGAGAGTCGAGCTCCTTCGAGGAGGCGAGTGAGTCGACAGATGGGCCAGGAGAGTCCCGGCGTGCTTGAATCTCCTGCACGAGATTCTGGACATGTGGTAGAAGAATTTCGGATTTGGGCGCTAGATGCACGCCGTTTTGGCGGCACGTGAATGTTCTGTAACTGTCATCGTCCGTACCTTGCGTGCTTTTTGCGGATGGCCGTGAGGAGCCACGCCCCGAGTTGGAACCGACTCTGCTCAGGGGAGATCCCCGATAGGACGAAGAGAATCCCGAAGGATCGGTCATGTTTGGCGGAGCAGACGCCGTCTGTCGAGTGCCAGTAGGCGAAAAGCCATTGGTAGGCCCTGGCACGCTCGTCAAACTTCGTGACTGATTCTCGGTAAAGATGAGCCAGTCCCATACGAAGTGATCTGCTTCCTTTCCAATTGGAATCTGTGGAACGACTGGAAGAGGACCCGATAAGAAGAGAGAACGGCGTGGGTAGAGGGGCCGCGGATGGTGGAGAATTGGCTTCATAGTTAGCATGTCATCTGGTTCATGTGACTTCTGTCAGAGTACCGAACACGCCGAGGAATCGGGAGGAGAGACTGAGGTATCTTCCGTGAGGGCCGCGGTGATGCTGGCCACTCGTAATTGCTTCTGAGCTGGCTGTGGTCCACCGCTCTCAGCCAACTTGCGCCGTAGTCCTCGGTCCATACCCGACGTCTTTGTTGCTTGCTGTGAGTAGCTTTGGCTTGGAGCAGACTGAGGCTGATACACTTTGAATGATAGAGAAGAGAGATAGATCAGTTTCAGTGCCTCTTTCATCGCTGGGTCTGAAGATGAAATATGATGAGATAAGTTATGGAAGAGAGACGATATTTTTAAAGAAGCCGCCCGAGATATAGAAGTAGTGGGTAAGTATTAGTAAGAAAAAGGCAAAAGTTATTCGAGTTGGAGTTGAATTCACCAAGAGAAAGTACAAACTCAGAGAAAGGTACAAGTTAATCGCGAGGAAGGCATAAATTAGAAAAGAAGGACAAGTTAATCGAAAAAAGTACAAATTAGTCGAAAAATTGTACCAGTTAATCAAAAGGAAGGAGACCAGAAGGTGGTGGCTGACGCTAAGTAAGTGAGCAGTACTGGTTTTCTATTGGCTAGACCGACACAGCTCACTCTTTTCAACAACCATCAGAGAATTCAGGTATTTAGGGAAGGTGTCGATGTGGTCACATTATAAGTGTAATAATGGGTATGACTAAGCGATGGGGACTCCACGCATTCACCCCTATTACCTCACTTGGCGGCCACATCCCACGATAGATAGAGTTTTCACTTTAAGCATCACTAAGAGACCCGAATTTATACTACCTTATAGAGAGGCGGTCTGAGTATAGATTATAGGTGTTAGCGAACTATTTAATATATACGTTTTACACCGATAGTAATTACTTAGGTAATTAGCTTAAAGCTACTAAAACGTAAAATTTTTAAGCTTTATAAAATCACTAAAATATACTAAAAATACACTAAAAGCAAAAACATCTAAAAACATTAATAACGACGACGTCGACGCCGACACTATTATTATTATTATAACCGGTACCGAGACTACTACTTCGAGCGAGCCTGGAGACGGCGTAACCTTTAGAGATACGGTATCGTTACTCTCGGTTAATTACGAGGACGTGGCTTTAAACTTTTTTAGTTTCGTTAAGGCTTACCTCGATTTTTATAATAGTATATACCTTACGGAGCTCCGGGAGACTTTTAAGGACTAGGGAGAGGCTAACTTTCGGTCGATAGACCGGCGGACCTTCGCCCGTATTAAGATTATAACTACCCGGCGCGGTATATTTATCCCGAGTTATAACTATAACGGCGGTAATTAGTTCGCCGTTTTTATAGTAGTTACGGAAAAGGAGGACTTACTCCCGTGGATTAATGCCGGTGTACGCGCCGTTAAGAAGCTGTATATTATACCGACGTTAATATAAACGGGTAATAGGTAGTTTTAATATCGTATTAGTAAGCTATATGTTAATTTTATTTTTTAGTTTAACGAGCCGATCGACGATATAGACTTTATTTACGTCGAAGACGAGGAAGCCTATAAAATACCGCTTATACCACTTACTAAGTTAAAAGTAGCTAGCCTTAAAAAAGTACCTCGCCGGCGTTTAGTAACTTAATACTAAACGTTATATAAAAATATTTTTATAAACGCTATACCTTTTTCCGTAATAGGCCCGTTTTTTATAATACTTTCGTAAGACTACCGTAATACTTTTACCGTCTTAGAGTATTATTACCGTTATTAAACGCCGAGTAATAGTAAGTAGTTGTACCGCGGCCCGATTATAAGCTTTAACCGGGATTAATAAAGGTTTGTTAGCGGTATAAGGCTTAATACTCCCGATCGGGCAGTATATTAAGGCTAAAATAACCTTTATAGTTTTATTTATTAAGCTACGACTTTCTTCCGTAAATACGTATATTTATAGATTTATAAAGACCGTTTTTTTACTTTTATTTTATATATAATAAGCGACTCGACGATTAAAACGTTTTATAAAAAGCTTTATAATATTTTTAAAAACTTTTATTAATAAAAGGCCGTATTAAATATCGTTAAGTAACGCTATAAATTAAACGTCGTAAAAAGTGTCCGTACGTTAAAGTGGTTTATGTTAAATATATAAGATATTATTAACGTTAATCTTAAGATATCGATAGTTACCGTGGCTATTACTTTATATAATTAATTATTTAAAAATTAAAAATATATTTTAAGTAATAAAGTACTCGAGAACTTTTTCGTTCGCTTTTAATAAACCTTCTTTAGCTACTTAAAAACTACGATTACGGTTACCTTTATTTATAGTTAACGTTACGACTTACCGACGTATATCGTAGTAGTGTACGAATATTTTACTTTTAAAGCGGTTAAAGAAAATATCAGTATATTTATTAATATAGTTATAAAACTAACGGTAGACTTATTTTATATAAATAAAACTTACTATTATAACGATAGTAACGGGAAGTTTAAAAGCGGTAATAAAAGCCGTAGTAACCCCCGCGGTAGTAACCGCTTTGCTTTAGTAGGTATACTTAGCCGTAAGTGTTTTATTTATACCCGGCCCGATTATTAATAGTTACGGTATACCGACGATAAAAAGGAGGAATACCGACGTTAGTGGAGGGAGAGAGGAGGACGTACGTAAGCGTAGTACTACTTAGAGATAAACGTAGCTTAAAGAGATGTAATAGCGGTATACTTTATCGTTTAAAGAGAGCTTAAAAGAGTAAGAGAAAACGAAGATAATGATAGTAACGAGGAGGAGTACGTTATTTTATAGTTTTAAAGTATAGAAGTACCGGATACGGTAGCGGCGATAATTTAAGATATAAACGCGGTTATTTATAGCTATACTTTCGATCGGAAGTTAATTACGGGTCTTCTGATACTCCCGGACGACTTTATAAACTTTCGGTACGGGGACGTCGAATTTATAGGCTTTATTATTAATATTAACGTAGCCGTTTACTTAACGTATAGTTTTTCGTAATTTACGGCTTTATAGTATTTTTATAAGTTTATAATAATAAACGAAGTTACCGTAAGTACCGTAAAAATTAAATTTAGTATAAGAACGTTTATTTTTATAAAGTTTACGGCTATAAAGACGTTTATTAGGACGATTACGTTTTACGTTATATTAACTAAAACTTTATTTTTTATTTCGCTTAAAAATTTAAATTACTTTAAGTGCTACCTCGAGAACCTTCGAGACGTAATAATAACTTTTTATAACGAGGTTTTTATACTACGCCGCTTTAGCTACGTATTTATTATAGTGCCGGAGATAGTATATATTACCGATATTTATAGCTTTTTTATATCTTATAAGTTGAAGCGTCTATACCGCCGTTTCGGTTATTTATCGGTATAACGTTTTTACGATCTTTTTACGGCCGTAAGAGGCGATGAGGTTAATCGTTTATAGTTATAAAAAATTAAAGACTATTACTATAATTACTAGGTTTACTAAAGGCCTTTAAGGCGCTTTAAATTTAACTTTCGTAAAGGCTAAGACGTTATCTTTAACGGTACGGTAGTAATAAACGTTATATATATCGACGGCTCTTTATATATTTATATTATCGATTAAATAACGGGTTTTACGGTAGTTAAGTAGTTATAAAACGTTACCGCGTAGTATATATAAAATAAGTTTAAAGAATATTAATTAAATATTTATATTAACCCCTTTAACTTTATTATATACGATTAAAGTATAAATTTTATTACTTAAGACTTTAAAAATAATATAACCGTTATAGGTTTATCCGTAAAGCCTATACCGATTAAAGCGTACTATAACGTTAGTTAAATCGAGCGTTATTACGGTACCTTTAAACGAGCCTTCGCTATAATTACCCGCGAAGTACTTTTTTTATTAAAAAAGTTAACTTTTTAAATAGCCGTAAAAGCCGTTAACGATACGGTAAAGCTTAACGGTTTAGTACTAACTTTATTTATTTTTAGAGCTTACCCCCGACTATCGGCTTTAAGCTTGCCGTTAGTTATAATTACGTAACGTACGGCCGTTATTAAGGTTATTATAAAGGACCTTATAACGGCTTAAGTATGCCGTACGGTTTAGGAAGTACTTCGATTTACTAACGGACTTATACTTATTAAGTTAGTATTAAGTAATAAAGTGTTTATATAACGTTTTTTTAAAGGTAGTAGCACTACCGTATAAGTTATTAAATAAGACGGACCGTTTAAAGTGAAAGTAGTCGTTAACGAAAAAGTTATAGTAGACTTTAGTAATAATATTAAGGGTTTTTTTCGGAATACTTTCGTGCGCCCGTACTTTAAAAAGAATTAAGAAGAGAACGATACCGGGAACTTTTTATTAATACTTATACCCCCGGTGCGTAGAGGTAGAGGTAAGCCTTTACGGGTTATTGCGCCGCTTTTCGGAGTATTCGCCGTTATTATTTTACCGAATGGCGTTGTTTATATAACTATACTATTACTTTTACTTACGTTTAAGGCCTCGAGGTTAATAGAAATTATTAACCTTTTAAAAAAAAAGGTTTTTACTTTTATACTACGATACTAAGTACCCCTTAACGTACGTTTTTTTAAAAGTCGATTCGTCGATAAAATAAAGTATAAGGGCATTATATAAGCCGTTAAAAAGAGTTATATCGTAATGTAAGCCTATAAAAATAAAGAAAAAGAGACGAAACTTAAGGCTTACCCGATAATTAAAAAAATGAGTTAGATTACTTTTATATTTATAGCCGTTAAAGAGCTATAAGTTAATAGGATTACTATTATAATTAAAGATATTTCGTAGGCTTATATATAGTTTAATACGAGGCTTATACACGACTTTTTCGTCGACCTTAGTCGTGAAATTAAAGCTTTTTTAAGGCTATTAAACAACGACGTGTTGTTTATTTTAAAGCTTTTGTATAAAGTATTAAAGGCGGGTAATTATTAGTAAAAGATATATTTATAGTACTACGTCGAGTAGTTAGGTATATACTTTTTTATATACGACCTATGTTTTTTTATACGCGTCGACGAGGTTTTCGGTATTATAGCTTTTTAGATAGATGATACTTTTATTTTTTGTAACTTTGCGTTCGCGAAGCTTAAAGAGGTAGCTTTTAAAGAGGCGGGCTTTTTAGCGAAGCTTTATAAGGCTTTTAGTAGCACTACTTTACTTAAATTTAACGGCGGAGTGTTTTTTTAAGCCGAAAACGGCTTACTTTACTTTTTATAAATAGCTTAAGTGGTTAATATTATTTTAATTATAAAAAAAAAGCAAGTAAATAAAAAATTTAAAGGTAAAGTATCGAGCTTTTTTATTATAAAACAATAGTACGTAGCTTAACGTATATACGGAGTATACGTAGTATCGGTATATTAATCCGAAGCGGCTTATAATCTCTCCGTCGTTGTTTAATAAGCCGACTTCGACCTTAAAGACGTTAAGGTATTAAATACGCGCCTTTAGTAGTAAACGGAAAACCCGAAACGCGGTTTACGTTTTAAGGCTTTCGATAAAGACTTTACGGAGGTGGTTGCTTTCGTTAACGGTGCTTTCGTAAATAATAAAAACCTTTCTTTTTAGATCGGTTATATAATTACGATACGCGATACCTTAAGTACGTATAATATCGTATATTAATTATTTATTAAGTATAAAAAAGTTACGAAATTAATTTTAGCTATAAAGCTATATGCCTTCGTTTAAAGCTTTAACGTAACTAGTTGTTTTAAAGCGACGCTCGATAATATCTATAGGCGTAAAATTCCGTTAGTGTTTTATATAAATAGTAAATTAGTTTTTAATACGGTTATAAAGCTAAGAATTACCGTAGAAAAGCGTTTAATAATCGATATCGTTATAGTCCGTTAAAGCTACGAGAAAAAAAAGATTACGGCCGTAAAATAAATCGTTAAAGACGTAAACCTAGCCGACGCTATAATAAAAGTAAAGCTATACGATGCGCTAACGAGGCTTATTAATACGAATTATATCGTACTAAAGGAAGAGGAGTAGGTAAAGAAGGATTAATTAAAAAAAGTACGAAAAGAGGAGAGAAAAGGGATATTAAGGATGCGGGAAGGATTTTTAGTGATTTTTATATATATTTAGTTTTTAGACGTACATCGGTTTAGATTTATTACGACTTTTAGAGAGAGAGTTAATGTCGATGTGGTTATATTATAAGTGTAATAATAGGTATAACTAAGCGATAGGGACTCTACGCATTCACCCCTATTACCTTACTTAGCGGCTACATCCTACGATAGATAGAGTTTTTACCTTAAGCATCACTAAGAGACCCGAATTTATACCACCTTATAGAGAGGCGGTCTGAGTACGGATTACAGGTGTTAGCGAACTATCCAATATATACGTTTTGCACCGACAGAAGGGGCGGTTTCCTGCGTTCACTTCCTTCAACACACGATCCACTTTTTTTCTTAACAACGTCCATCGCTCCTTCTTCACGAACCACTAGTATCAACAAGAATTCCAGCTATTTGGGAAGGAGCAGTTTTCTGGTTAACTTTACTCTCGCTTTAATTTAACCTACCATCCTGAGCGTTCCCTCGATTTCCTCTCAGCTCTCATTCAACTCGTAGCAGCCACCATCAAGATCTCACGACATCCCACCGATAGCAGTCACTGGTTATGGACCGAGTCACGCGCCGCAAGTTAGAAGAGAGTGATAGTCAAGAGCTACCCTCGAAGCGACCACGCATATCAAACACATCTGTCAGTGTAGTATAGTAGTGTGAGCGGCCAGGCATGGAATATCGGGCTAACTTCACAGAACATTCTATATCACCCAGTACCAGTCCGCCCAGTCTGCTCTCCGCTCTTAAGCGAGACCCTCGATCATCCCCAGCGAGGCTCTGGAGCAGAGTGCAGCACCAATCTCGTGTGGAAATGGTTGGGTGATATTGAGAACCACCGACGAAGCTTGACGGCTGCCCCGAAATGCCAAAGCCGTTTCCAGATATCCAAGCCTTTCCGACCGCTCTCAGCACCGCCCACCATGATGTCTCAGTTCACGCCATCCCAGCAGAGCTCTAATAAAAGCAGGGGCAGTTACACGAGTGGCTCCCCGGCTCCTTGGTCAGGGGGCAAAGAAATAGAGAGTGAAGGATACATTCGGAACGTCTGCAACGCCAATGGGGTCTTTCTCGAGACGAATCCATCAACACCGGTGCCACAATACGTGGCTGACACCCTGCAAGGCACTCTTTCACGTCGTAGCTCCCCTGTGCCTTCGGCTGCGAAGATTGTTGCTTCAAGTGCGCTCCAGAATATGCGTGACAAGAAGTCCGAATCGGAGGTCGAAGGATTTTTCAGAGAGCACGATGAGTTCAGACTCTTTATACGGCCTCACGACGATAGCCACATGCAAATAGATGGCAAGATCACCATGAAGCAACATGACATCCCACAAAACCCCGGCGCTGCCCAGAGAATCACCGCGCCCGCTCCAGACCTCATGTATGGGTATAACTACGACAGCACATTTTCTTTAAGCCATATCGATGTGTTTAGAGACGCCATGATGATCCAGCCTACGACGACATCAATGTTCCTTCCATACCTCATCATTGAGTTCAAAGGTCGAGGTGGTGACCTAACCATCGCTTCAAAGCAGTGCCTAGGTGGCTCCGCCACAAGTGTCAGAATACTGGAACGTCTCAACGAGCACGTCAGAAAACTCAAGACGAGTGACCCTAATCTTCAGGCTGAAGAAGTTGAGACGACCGTGTTCAGTGTCGGCATGTCCGGATCCGAAGCTCGACTGCATGTGACCTGGCTCGAGCCCAACGGTCAGTACACAATGAAACACGTCAAGGCCTACCTTATCCAGGACCCGGACCATTTTCTTCAGCTGCGTACAAGAGTCCGCAACATCATCGCGTGGGGAATTAACGTCAGACTTCCCAAGATCCTGAAGCTCCTTGACCAGTTAGCTTATCACAAGGCCAAGCAAAAATCTCACACGGGAGGCACGCCTGCTCGTCCTTCGGACGGGAGTACTAGCTCTGGCACCTAGCAGATGCCACCTCCCACTTCACGCCCATCTACAGGCCAGATGTTGCCCCCGCCCCAGCCTGGACAGCAAATGCATCCGCCACAGCGCAGCCTTTCGCCAAGCACATCTTCCAGTCAAGGCCCGTCCAAGACAGTCAAGGCCCGTCCAAGAGACAAAAGAACTAAGGTACCTGCAAGTACAGATAGCACAGGCCCTGCATGTTTTATATATCTTACGCATCTTGACTTTGATGAAAAACATATGTCATTGTCTCCGAGATACAACGGGTGTCTCCTGGAGTTTTGAGTCTTTTATCCCAACTCGCTTTTGTACCTCAACGTCTACTTTTTAGCTCATGGATGGCGAACCTATAGCAATATGATAGATAATCAAAAAAAAAAATAACATAACATAACTGCATCATGCCGTGACAACCTGGAATATATTTGTAAATAGCTACAGTACAAGTAGGATACCCTTTACAAGAAGCCCCGCTGCTCGTTTCGGGCCAGCTCGGAGCTGGCAGCATCCAGCTTGACGCCGATAAGCACACACTCCACCCCGCTCTTGCCATTCTTGGCCGCCTGGATACGCAGACGCCACTGGCCCGTTTTGACAACCCACGATGCCGAGCCAGAGCCCAGCGCCGGGTAGTCGACCCGTCTCCGCTTTCGTGACGGCTCGCTATTATCGGTGCTTCTATCGGTAGTGGTTGTGCTCGGCAGAGTGTATGGCTCGCCGTTGAGTGTGATGGCCGTCTCGGGCTCCAAAATTACACGCACCAAGTCCTCGCTCAAGGGCGTGTTGCCCGGCGTCGGAGGCTGGCTGCTGGCACCGCCCTTGGACATGAGAAGGCCGAGAGGCTGCGTCGTGGGCGGCAGGCTCAGCTTCGTGGCTATAACCTCGAACATGCGAGCCACACGGGTTTTTGTATCGCGGAAGAACTCGGCGCGGATGCTAGTCTGGCTGGCAGTGGTGGTGGTGTTATTGTTATTTCCTGTACCCGAGAACGGCGACGATGCCATGGACGACGATGTACCGGCCGATTGTGGTGCTGGTGTCTGCGACGGGGACTGTGGGAAGAAAATGAGCTTGGTGTTCTCGGCGCCAATCTCCAGCACCAGCTCGGCCGCCTTGTCGTCAACATAAGGCCGTGCATAATTGACCCAGCCAGCCATATTGTCTGTCGGCGTGGGCTCGCCGAGAACAGAGATGCCTGACTTGAGCACATCCTCGATGCGCAGTGTGATCTCGTTGCGCTGCCGTGTCTGGTTGTATGACAGCGAGTGCGGGATGAGCTTCTGCTCGAGACCCTTGAAATTGAAATAGCGACAGTCCCTCAGTAGTGTCTGGCGGTGCTCATCGCTGCGAATCTCAACGGGGTAGCCGCGCAGTAAATGAAGCAGCTCGGCAAATGTGTCAGCCGACCGCCCGGGGACTTGTGGCGGGAGGATCGATGGCGGCCGGATCAGGCCCTCGCGGTCGAGGCCGGGGAAGAGGTCGTCGGGGCTGCTGAAGAAGATGGCAAAGCCGAGCGAGAAGTAGTTGGGCAGGTTGCCTGGGTCCTGGAACAGATCGCGCGGGATCTGGAACTCGCGGTGGCCAATCGACATGAAGATGGACTCCTCGTAGAGCTGCGAGATGAGCCGCGGCAGCGAGTAGAACTGGGCATCGGCAAACAGGCGCACAAAGTGAGTGCCGTCGCGCGGGGACACGTGGTAGCCCTGAAGATGCAGCGAGATATCACGGAACGTGCTGGGATCACGGTCAATGTAGAGGGTGCGGATCGACATGTTGATGTCCTCGCCGCTCGACTCGGCATTCTTGATCTGGCACTGGAAGTACTGCGAAAAGTACGACGGCGCATCCGACGACAGCGAGGCACCGGACAGTTTAAAAAGCTCGGAGCCGATCTGGATAGGAAACACACGCTCGTGCGGCAAGATGTTGGGAATGCGCGCGGCCAACTGGACACCAGACTCGAGAACCCGGGGCGCTGTAACGGGATCGCGGCCGTGCGCTGGTCGCGGAGGAAGTCCCGGCATGGACCCTGGCAAGCCCGACATGGACTGCTGTGATGTATTGTGTGGGAACTGCGGAATATGTGCTGTCATCGGGTTGCCCATTGGGTTGGCCAATGGGTTGCTGGCAGCGTGTGCTTGTGTGTTTATGTTCATGCTTGTGTTGAGTGTGTTTGGTGTGTTACTGGCACTGGCATCACTGGGGAACGGTCTGGAGTTTCCCGGGGACGGGGCGGGTGTCGAAGCAGCAGCTGGTGTAGGATGACCTGTTGAGAGGGACGTGGCCCGCTGGGTAGGGTTGCTGCTGCCGGAGCTAGACATGGCGAGATGAGACTAGCTGGCCGTATAAGAGGTTCGTTGGTTGTAGAGCTTGGAGTGAAGCGTCCTGAAGAAATACAGCCAGACAAGTCTTTAGTCACCTTCAGGATGCCGGTGGGCTGTGAGCGGGCTGTAAGCGAGCTGCGGGAGATGAGAGATGACGGGATGATGAGGTGATTGGCTGTCGGCGCGTGAGATTGGAGGTCTTGGGACCAAGTTCAGGTTATATGATGTATCCAGCCCTGTAGATTAGTTCGACATTGCAGAATGTGAGATAAGGCGGCTTGAAGCTGACGGAATGGTTGTGAGAAGCCTCGTTGTTTGCATGAGACATCAGCATTATCACAAGGGGACGTTACAGAGGATCGCGACGAGCATGAGGTAAGCGATGCGCCGTGATCTGATTGGTTGTATCTAAGACAAAGTGGGTGAGCTTGGCTCCGCTCGGCTGGGCTAATTGTTCAGCTCATACAGTGGTAATGGTGATAATACAGTGTGAAACCGCTAAATATACTATTCACTTTTATCATTATGAGATGATGAAGTACGATATGTTCCTGGATGTTATACGAGGACCATTTTCAGGTAAATCTATAGAACAACAAGGAAAGACCAAAGTTGATCCAGAAAAAGCAGGCAACCGTAAAGCAAATATCCCAACGAATAGCAAAACAACAATAAAGCAGCTAGTAGAAGACAGGACCCGGCAATAGCAAACATCGAAGCCAAACAAGAACAATAATGAAACGCAATACAGGCAGCCAAACTTGAAGAACCGCAGAGCAAAGATGCCGTGTGCAAAAAGTATAGAGGAGAGATAAACAAAAGGTATCGTGGTCTGTGTGAGTAGAACAGAAGAGAGGGGCGCAGAAAGGCAAAAAGAGGGCAAAAGGCAACAAAATCACTTCAGAATTCAAAACAACAAGCTCCTAAGCACCAATGTAGTAGATAGCCTATGCTGCAATCTCGCTCGTGGCCAGGCGGGTGCCCGTTGCCGACACGGGAGCAATCGAGTAGTCTGCATCCTCCGCGTCTGTTTCTCGCGGACTGACCAGCGGCGACCCGATCAGACTGCCGCCAATGCTGCCAGTCACACTTTCTGACCGGCCGTGACCGACAAAACCGCTGCGTCCGCTGCGTCCACTCCGGATACTGGCAGCATCGTTGCCGCTCAAGTTCTGGCGCGTGTAGAAGACGTTGCGGTCGTTGCTGACACCCGTGACACCGGTAACGCCCGTTGCACTGTAAATGCTGGACCGCTCGGCAGCCGCTGCAGCTGCGGTCGCTGCTGTTGTGGTGGTAGTGGTCGATGTGGTCGCGCTAGATGCCGAGTTAATAGTTGCGGGCGAGTTGGCCAGGCTGGCACTGGCCACACTCATGCGGCTCGCCGTCATCGACAGAGGAAAACCGGAGGTGGCCGGCATGCTGTTTCCACTGCCCATGGCCGTCGCAGAACTAGCAGACGCACTCGGCATCAGTGGCGTCGACGCGGCCTCAAAGTTGGCCGACAAAACTGACAGCGGCAGGCTCTCGCGGCTGCCGCCAAATAGGGATGATGGCGCCAGTGCTCGTACTGAAGCATTTGTATCTAGCGACCGCCGACGACGCCGCTTACTCGACGACGCCAGCGTCAATATCGAGGCATTGTCGGTAAGCAGGTTGTTGGCGGTGGCTGCAGAGTAGGTTGTCGGGTGGCCAGGGCCTGCTGCGCCCGACAAGGGGGTCAAGTGTGACGGTATGGCGGAAGCAGGCGCGCTTGGGAACGGTTGGTGAAACTGGGCTGTTGTGCCGTTGCTCTGCTGCGAGCCGTGGTGATGGTGGTGGTGGTGGTGGCCATGGCCGTGATAGGTGTTTGGATGTACTGTAGTAAAGCTCATGCCGGTACCGCTTGCACCGCCGATGCTGGGTGTACCATGACCGCCACCGTTTCCATTGCCATGCCCGTTTCCATGCAGCAGGCCGCCGGGCGCCAGTGATTGTATTGTTGTAAGTGTTGTTGTGAGAGAGCGCACAGACGGCGCTGGGGAAGAGAATGTGCTGTCGCCGCCGCGCCGCGACCCTGCGCCATTGATTGTGCGACTGGTACCGGCGATGGAGGATGCTGCCCCCGAGGGTGCAAGCATCGACCGTGGCGCATCGTGGTCTGTCGATACGGTCGGTGCCACGGACCGCGCGCCTGACGTCGGTGGTGGACGGCCGTCGTCGCTGGCCGACTCGATAAAGCTGCTCCTCTGGCTGTGGCCTAGTGATGTCGCGCTCAAGCTGTCGGCATTTCGTGAGATGAACGAAGGCTGCTGGCCCTCGCCGCCACTTGCATAGTAGCCGGATCCGCTCCCGCCGTGGCTGGCATTGCTCTCCGTGTCAAAGCGGTTGGGACCGTTGATAACGCCGAGACGGCCGGACAGCGGGTAGGGGTTGTTGTTCTTGGAAATGTGCTTTTTAGGTGCAATCTTGATCTGCGACAGGCGTTTCTGGGAGCCCTCGCCCGAAGTGGTGCCCTTAAAGTGGGTGAGCTTCTTGACCCAAGTCGTAAATGGCCTTCTGCGGCCTGCGCGGCTAGGATCTAGAGTGGCCATAGTTAGCAATTGCCTACCACCGCTGTTGTCATTGTCGTCCTCGTCATCGCCGCCGCCCTCTCGGCTGTGAGGCCTGCCGTCGTACCTTGTGTTGTCTCTGTCATGGCCATCCGATTGACGCAAATATATGTCGATGGTAGCTGGGAGCGATAATATGCTGGGTCTCTTGCGGTTGATATCGGCGCTATATGCAGATAGAATGGAAGCGAAAAGTCGGACAACTGGTGATGTCGGACGTCGTCTGTGCTGTGGCGCTGGCCGTCGCGATTAGGGAATAGCGGGGGGCCGATGTCGTAGTGAGGTGGTATGGCGCCGTAGGAGGAAGGAGCGAGCACCGATAAGGCGACGGAGATATTTGTGTAGAGGCGGCAGGAGCGATGGGCACTTGGTTTTTGTGCTAAAGTAGTCAATCTTGGGATAATGCTGGGAGTATGCGAGATAGATTGTTAGGGGTTATCGCTGAAGAGAGGTGGAAGAAGTAGTGATGTGGTTATTTGGGGAGTCAAGGGTGCTTGTGGAATGACTGAAGATGCACCCTGGCACTACCGGAGAACGGCTCAGCAGGGTTCAGCCTAAAGAATCGGCGCTTGAGTGGACGTAATAGTGGATACTATGGAGAGCTGACGTTGTGTATTGACCAATAATAAGCGGGTATTGTACTATATTAGCGTTGGAAGACGTCAGAGCTCCACGTGACCCAATAACATTATCTTGACGTGTTTCCCGATGTCAACATCGGCCCAGAAGCATAGCAACTCGAGCCGAGCTGTTTCTCCCCTTGATCGTCACTATACTGAATCTTATATCATCATGTGGCATGTCTATACAGAGGCTTCCCGATGAGGTCGCCGCACAGATCAAGGCATCCACCATTATCACCTCGCTGAACGAAACTGTCCTCGGCCTGCTGAAGAATGCTCTCGATGCAGATGCTCGGAGAGTGGATATAACGGTTGACTATGCTCGTGGAGGGTGCATTGTTATTGATGATGGCTTCGGCATCCCATCGTATGAGTTTCTGCCAGATGGCGGCCTCGGCAAACGTCACTGTGAGCTTAATGCATGGCGTAATGAACCTTTCAAAGTTGATATAAGGCTAACATAGCCAACAGATACATCCAAGTATCCAAGATCGCCCGAGAAATACGGTCGCAATGGGCTATTTCTAGCATCAGTTGGTGCACTCTCATTGCTTTCGGTCATGTCTCGCTGCCAAGGTCAAGACTCTCGGGGCAGTCTGACCGTGCACAATGGCAAGCACTTGATGCGACTCGGGTCTAAGAAGTCTGAAGATACTGCTCTGGAATCAACCCCGCATGGTACAAGTGTCAGGGTGCACGATCTGTTTGGTTGCATGCCCGTTCGGGCTCGTATGCGGCCTGTGCTTGGCTCTGCCGAGTGGGCGCGGGCGTGGGACAGCCTTGTGTGGACGGTGACTGCACTGCTTCTCGCTTATCCAAAGGATGTAACCGTCACTCTAAAGGATGACCGCTGTTCTTGCAAGAAGACTCTCCGCAGCGAGAGATCAGGTGCTCATCGAGCCGGGATTGCTCGCACTACTCGCTTGCTAGCGCAGGCAGGCTACAGCAATGCGGCTGGTGCGGCATCGTGGGTCAATGTTGAAGCATCTGTTCAGGGTGTTTCTCTAGCCGGCTGCATATCGTTAACCCCTGTGGCCTCGAAAAAGACACAGTTTATATGCATTGGCATAGATGCACTCGCAGATGACACCGCTGCGTGCTCGCTCTACGACAACATCAACAAGTTGTTTACCATGTCCAACTTTGGTACAGCACAAAAGACGTCCACAGGCCCCATTGATAGGTTTACACGGGAGACGAAGCCACGAAAAGGCATTGATAGATGGCCAATGTTCAGTCTATGCGTCGATATGGAGGACCGTGTTGAGGTCGAAGACGTTCTCATCGACCAGAGGCAGTACTTGAGCACTATAAAGCATCTTTTCCAGGCTATGGTCAGCGAGTTCTTGGAAGAACATGGATTCTATAAAGAGTCCAGGGCCTTTTCTGACGAGCAGCTGTGCACTACAAGTGTATCTCCCAACAAGAAACCGAAGACGGCAAACTCCAGTCGCAAGCTTCCTTACCGAGAAAAGGGCTCGTCAAACACATCTCTCTTTGCATCTTGGCCACAAACTAAGCGTTCAGCCAGGCCGCAAAAGAAGGAGACCGACAGCAGCTCTACTCTAGTCTCGCACTCGCAGAAAGAGGAGAAGAGCAAATTCTTTGCCGACCCTTGCTTGCATTCTGACGGCGCAGACGGAGAAGAGGGTATCGAACACACGGCGATGCTGTGCTTGGATCAGAACACTCTTGTCAGTGGCGAACTAAAAATATCCCGGGCTAGCTTGGAGTCTGCCAGGGTCATTGCCCAAGTGGACCAGAAGTTTATTCTCTTAATTGTTCCCACCTTTCGGGGAGTAGAGGGGCCATCTAGCCCGAGAGATGAGGCAGAGAGCATCCTTGTTCTGGTCGACCAGCATGCGGCCGATGAGCGTATCCGTGTCGAGGTCCTGCTCAAGGAATACTTTATACCCTCGTCAACGCCAGCTGCGTTTTCTGCGAACACGGAATTTCTCTCAAAGCCTCTCAAGTTCGAGCTGCCAGCCCATGAGCTATCTATCCTCCATCGATCTCGAGGCTACTTTCGCCATTGGGGCATACACTACAGCGTATTCTCATCCGACAGCGCTGAATCGCATTTGTGTGTCGACAGACTGCCAGTGAGTATAGCAGATCGCTGTACACAGGAGCCAAGGCTTGTCGTAGACATGCTCCGACAAGAGCTATCGAGGCTTCCAGCAAACTCAGAGAAAAGTAGCAGCCTGTCTGTACCCTCGGCAGACGAGACCCTGTCATGGACTGCTCGTTTGAATGGGTGTCCCCGGGGCATTCTTGACCTTGTCAACTCCAAGGCTTGTCGAAGTAAGTATCAAGTGTCTACTCATTCTATGGATAAGGTTGATTACGTCTCGCTAACAGACAGGTGCTATCAAATTCAACGACCCGTTAACCCGCGAGGAGTGTGTCGATCTTCTGGACAGACTGCTGAGTTGCTCGTTTCCTTTCCAATGTGCACATGGCCGACCGTCCATGGTCCCTGTACTGAATCTTGCCTAGCGAGTCTAGTAATCAAATCAATCATGTATACTTGGTATCTCATGTTTTCTCGTGCATGTGTTCTCGTGATCCGATGCGTACGGTCTGGCTCCAACGTGTAGCATACAAGTCAACCCTCGTCAATTTCAGTAGTCACAACAATTAATTTGTCGAGAACTAATCTCTAACTATTTTCCATTTCAGTACATTTAAGATTGCAAAATTAAAAAAAAAAAAATCATCTCTTTTAAATGCCACCATCCTGTTCACTTACATACCTGATGACTAATCAATTCAGGGTCACATGCTTCAGGGGTGTGGGGCGCCAACGTCACTATCGCTCAATCGCTCCCAACAGCCGCAACCGCCTAGAGCTCCTAGGGTCAGCCTAGCTACCTGAGACGAGCAGCAGGCCGGCGCACTGATTCCACCAACATCACAACAGCTACCACAGCGACGACGATTCGACGACACATTGCTGGATAGATAATGTGACCATGGCAAACTCGGTAAGCGCTATCTCGGCTATTATAGAGCATCATTGCAATCATGTATCTTGCCTAACCCCAGCAGTGGAAGTCATTTGACTTCTTCGAGGTCAACCAGGCGAGACCCGGCGACGACGAGACGCGCAGCTATTTTGAGAGCAACGAGATTGCAAGTGTGTGCTCCGGATCCGACAGTCTGTTCCTCGGCAGCTTCGATGGATATGTGCGCATAGTTGGGCCCAGCTGGAAGATTGTGCGCAGCTTCCTGGCGCACGAGACGGGCAGCATCACGCACATGCGACAGGTCGAGGGCACCAGCCTGCTTGTCACCGTTGCCGAAGACTTGAGCTCCGAGCCCGTCCTTAAAGTCTGGGCACTTGACCGGCCCGTCAAGAAGACTGGCCTCCCTACATGTCTCAGCACCATCCAGATCAACAACGGCAAGAAGCAGTTCCCCATCTCGGCCTTTACCGCGACTGAAGACCTATCACAGCTCGCGGCTGGTTTCGCCAACGGCTCGGTGACGCTGATCCGGGGCGACCTGATCAACGACACGGGCACACGCCAGCGCATCATCCACGAATCGGAAGAGCCAATCACAGGCGTCGAGATTGGTGTCGACGACAACTTTGACACGACCCTCTTCATCGCGACTACAGGCCGCATCCTAAGCATCCGGCTGACGGCTGCGTCCAAGGGTAAGCCGCAGCCACCAAAGACAGTCGAGGACACGGGTTGTGCTGTCGGGTGCATGACGGTCGACCGGCACACGGGCGACATTGTGGTCGCGCGCGATGATGCCATCTACTACTACACAATCGACGGACGGGGGCCACCGCGGGCATATGACGCGCCCAAGAGCCTGGTATCGGTGTACGACGACTACGTGGCACTGGTGTCGCCCGCATCGCAGCTCGGCAGCAGCGGAGGCAACGGCAATGGCAATGGCGGCAACGGCAGCAATGGGGGCGGTGCTGCTAGCCGGAGACGGTTGGGCGCGTCAGTGGCGGCCACGGCAGATGCTCTGTTTAATACATCGACATTTGCGCTGCTCGAGACCGACCTCAAGGTTGTCGCACACTCGGAGACGCTGCTGTCGCCCGTTAAGGCCATCTTCAATCTGTGGGGCGGGCTCTGCGTGCTGACGCTCGACGGCAAGGTGCGCTCGTACAAGGAAAAGACGCTGCAGCAGCGTCTGGACATGCTCTATCAGCGCAACTTGTACCACCTAGCTATCGAGCTCGCGCGCAAGTCGGGCCTGGACGCAAAGCAGCAGAACATTATCTTCCGCAAGTTTGGCGACTACCTGTACCAAAAGGGGAACTACGACGAGGCCATGGTGCAGTACATCAAGGCCATTGACAGCACGGAGCCGTCACAGGTGATCCGCAAGTTCCTGGACACGCAGCGAATCCACAACCTGATCGAGTACCTCGAGGAGCTGCACGAGCACCATCGGGCCACGGCTGACCACACGACGCTGCTGCTCAACTGCTACGCCAAGCTCAAGGATATTGACAAGCTGGAAAAATTCATCAAGTCGCCCGGCGACCTCAAGTTTGACCTAGACACAGCCATCTCCATGTGCCGGCAGGGTGGCTACTACGAGCAGGCCGTGTATCTGGCCAAGCAGCACAGCGAGAACGACTTGGTGGTGGACATTCTCATTGAGGATGCTAAACAGTACGATGATGCGCTGGACTTTATCTGGCATCTGGACCCCGAGGCTACATATGCAAGCCTGATGCGGTACGCGCGTGTGCTGATCGAGCACTGCGCCAAGGACACAACCCAGCTCTTTATCGACTACTACACCGGCAAGTACAAACCCAAGCTAGAGGTGCCGACAGCAGCCGGCGTCGCCGCCGCCACTGAGGCTGCTGGCGGTAGCGGGTTTGCATACGGAGCTGTGTCTGGCTTGGCCGGTCTGATCACGCTCCCGTACTACGGCTCGTCTGGTACTGCAACTCCCGGCGATGCCGCACCTACCAATGCAGCCACGGCGGCAGCGACAGCGGCAGTAGCGGCAACAGGTGCCGACCCATCACAAGCGCCCGTACTAGTATACGAGACACCACGGCCAAGGACGGCGTTTTCATCATTTATCGACCACGCCGACGAGTTTATTGTTTTCCTTGAGGCACTGCTTCAGAACAAGGAGAAGCTGTCGGACGCCGACCGCACCGATCTATACACAACTCTCTTTGAGATGTACCTGCAGAAGTCGGCTGAGAAGAAGGGCGAGCAGCATCGCGAGGCATGGGAGTCCAAGGCCAAGACGCTGATCAACCAGCAGGGCACCGGTGTCGGCAGCAGTGACGACAGCGCACCCGTGCCCATTGAAAAGGCAAATGTACTGCTGCTATCGCATCTGTCTAACTTCCGCGACGGCACCACACTCGTCAAGGAGCAGGCCGGTCTGCTGTTTGACATTTTCCGCTCGTACACGTCGGCCAAGGACACGCGCGGCGCGCTCAAAGCACTACACAAGTACGGCCCCGAGGAGCCCAAGCTGTACACGGCCGCGCTGTCGTACCTGACATCCAGTGCACAAGTTCTGGAAGAGGCCGGGCCCGACGAGCTGTCGGCCGTGCTGCAGCGCATCCACCGCGACGGCCTGATGGCGCCGCTGCAGGTCGTGCAGACGCTCAGCCAGAACCCCGTGGCCACGATGGGCATGCTCAAGCCGTACCTGCAAGAGACGATTGAACGCGAGCGGCGCGAGATTGCCGCCAACCAGCGGCGCATTGCATCGTTCCGCCAGGAGACGGAGCAGCGGCGCACCGAGCTGGCGGATCTCGAGGCGAAGCCGGCCGTTTTCCAGGCGACGCGGTGCAGCCAGTGCGCCTTGCCTCTCGAACTGCCGGTGGTGCATTTCATGTGCAAGCACTCGTTCCACCAGCGGTGTCTCAAGAGCGACGGCGGCAGATCCACAAGCGGCGGTATCAGCCACGTCGCGTCGCCAACATCGTTCCACAGCGAGTCTTACGGCGCTGCTAATGCAAGCCCGGCAACGGAGTGCCCGCTGTGCGCCCAGGACAATGCCACGGTGCGCGCGATCCGGCGGCAGCAGGAGGAGTATGCGACGCGGCACGACCTCTTCAAGGCCGAGCTGGGGAACAGCGAGGATCGGTTCGGCACTGTGGCCGACTGGTTCCAGCGCGGCGTCATGGGGTCTACAGGGGAGTAATGTTTGATTATTTTGTTTTGAAGCACGTTTGCTTGGTTGTTTGATTGTTTGGTTGTCTGTCTGTTGATTGTCCATTTATGATGCGAATAGAATACCTCTTGTCTATATGCTATGCAACTGTTCTATAATATTACAAAATCGCCTGGAAGTGAAATCATTGAAACATCTCGACGCCAAAGAGCTCGTTCAGCCACAGCCCAACGGCCTCGGCGTGCGTCTCGTCCACCGGTACGGGACATGCCTCGGCGAGCACTGCACGCCAGTCCTTGATCTTGTAAATGACCTGTCCATCGAGTGCCACTGCAATGCTGTTGTCGACGGAGATGTCGTCGTCTTTGGCCAGGCCTGTGATAACAATTTCGGACAGCTGTCCGTGGCGCGCCGTGAAGCTCATATCAAACGACCCGGGTATGCTCGCAGGCCTTGCCGGCCGCTTGCGCGGGTCCTCTTCGGTCGGCTGTGTAGAAAACGTAAACTGCGGCGTCTGTCCGAAAAGCCAGTCGGGGGTCTTCCTGTTAGCTAGATTCACTGCTGTATTGTATCACAAGACTCACTAGAAGCTCGGCGTAGCCTTGGGCCAGCTGGGGGTCAAAGGCAAATGCCTCGGTCTCGGCAGCCAGCGCATCCACGTCGATCACGGTGCTGCTTGCTGTGGTGCCATAGTGGCTCTGGAACTCGGCCGCGACAGCTGCGCCAAAGTGGTCGTGCGGGTCGTGCTGGGCCTCGTCCTCACCCTGGAGGGTCACGTTCTTGACAGGCGAGCGCACAGATGCGACACCGCGCGCCTTGAGGTACGGGGCTGCCGGTGGGGCCCGCAGCATGCCGGACACGGCAGCCAGGTCAGCCCCAAGCAGGCACGTGCCGTGGTGCAGCGCACGTTTCTTAGTGAGCTTGTACGCCGAGCCGGATACCTTGAACTCGTGGTCGTCGCCGGCCACGACAATGTCGTGCCGCTCATTGACACGTGCACTGGTAACGCCCAGCCGCTGCAGGGCCCGAGCTACCATAAGTGCATGCAGGTCGCGGTCAAACACGGCCGTGGGCACATGCACGCTCCAATTGGCATTGCCGGCATCGTGGTAGACGGCACCGCCACCCGACCTGCGGCGGACCAGCTGCACCTGCTTTCGTTGACCGTTTTGGCCTGATGCCCCAAGCTTTCCGAGGTTGACTTCATTCCATGGGTTCTGGTTGCGGCCAATGACAACACAGGGCGTGTTGCGGTAGAGCATGAGCAGACGGGATTCGGGGTGAGCGTGCTGGAAGAGGCGATGCTCGACGGCCAGGTTGGCATAGGGATTGCGGCCGGTCGAGTGGATAATATGATAGCCATCGGTGGCAGAGGCTGGCTCAAGGCTGACCTTTTCGAACAGGCCTTGTAGCCCAGCAGCCGTCGTCGATATCCATTGTGATGACGATGGTGATGATGACGACGTCCTTGACGGACGATGTGAGAGAAGCTGGAGAGAGGGTGGCTGGGGGCTGAAATGCCGTGGGAGCCGCGATATACGGTGCAAAGCGCCGGGCCTTGGTATTATTGACGTCATTTCTGTGTTTATGAATTGTTCGTTTCAATGAGACGGCATTGAGAATGAGAATGGATGTGAGGTGTATTTCGGTGATGTTGAAAATGAGGTCATCCCAGCCAATAGGAGGTCGCCATTCACGTAATGAGAATATAAAAGTATAAAAGAGTGGGTCTTTCTTGTATCGCGATATCCCAGAGCTTCACCAAGATAGAGATCGAGATCCAGAGTTTAGATAGTCTTAAGAGTTTAGCAATTTGCTTGTATTGGCCTGTGGCCCTCGTTTATTTATAAAAATACAACCAACTGTATAGCAGCGGTTTCCAAATTGTTCCAAGGCCACCTGGCCAACCAAAAGATAATCATATACAGGTAATAGAACACTTCCTTTCCCGTTTTCCTTGTCCGCCGGGTTGTCCTTGTTTCTTGCCGAAGCAGCCCATGCTGCATTCCTCTCGTATACATATATCGTACAACCGTAACTTCAAAATCGTTCATAAAAAAAAGCCAACCCAAAACTCCAAGACCCTAGAGGACATTTGTCTTGTCCGTGTGTGAAAGAAACGAAAAGAGATATAAGAAAGAAAATAAGAAGAAATAATAATAAATAAGAAGGCCATGCTCGCGGAAACTCTTAAGAGCTTCCGTGGAAAGTAAAAAAGAGGGACCGCACGCCCTCGGCAATCTTGGTCATGCCCTTATCGACCGAGCGCTCAAAGCGGAACTTGGCCATGGTCTTGTTGCGGGCACGCTGCAGGTCGACGCCAGACTGCAGGACATAGTCAAACAGGCCGTCGACGCCCTCGCAGGATGAGAGCGACGAGCATTCAAAGTAGTTGTCACAGCCAAGCTTCATGGCTGCGTCGTTTGCCAGCTCTTTCTCGACCTGCACAGGCTCTTCCACAAAGGACAGCTGCAGGGGGGGCAGGCGGTGGCGCGCATCTTTCTTCAGGCCGGCCAAGACCACGATCGAGTTCTCCTCGTACATGGCAATCTCGTTGCGGTACTTTTGGAGATTCTGCAGACTTGTCTGCTGGCCAATGTCGAAACACAGCACGACGACACTGTACCAGCCAAGAGCGAGGATGCTGGGCTGGCGAGTGTCCCGGCCACTGCCGCCCTCGGTGAGGTTGAGCTGGACACGGGTGCCATCAACGACCAGGCGCATTGTCTGCTCGTGCAAATCGCTTGGCGAGTATGTCTGGGGGAATGTGCCGTCGACCAGACGCTTGATGAGAGCAGTCTTGCCGACGCGCGCATCGCCGACAAAGGCCACATTGACAATCATGTCGGGACGGCCCTCAGTCCAGAACTGGGCTTCCCGCTCAGGGGGCGTCATGGGCAGAGTCACCTTGGACGACATCATGCGGCGTAGGGTGTTGGTGCCCTGGGAGCGCAGCGAGCTGTAGCTGGGCTTGCGGAACGACAGACGAGACCACTCAGTGCCAGTAGGCACCCTTCTAAGTTTGCTAAACTTGGACATCTGCTCGCTCTGTCTGGCCATATCCTCAGGCAACAGGTCATCGCTGTTGCCGCTATCCCGACGCTCATACTCGGGCACGCCGCCCAGGGCAAGCGACGACGAAAGACGCTGTGAGAAGCGACGCACCGGGTCGAGAAGCTTGGTGCGCTTTCGGGCGCCAATGACCTCTGTAAAATCCCCCGACACATGTCTCTTCTTGGATGCCATGGCGGATGCTGCTGGCTTGTGGGTGTTGCTAGAGTCGAGCGACTTGAACCTGTCGCGGGTTTTGCCGTTCTCTTTGTCGGAGCCGGCAATTGTGAGCTTCTCGCACTCGGCAGACAGGCGGCTTTCGTCATCGATTGACAGCTCGGTGCTGCTCAGATACCGTGCCTGGCGGGATGTGACCGGTACAGCACGAAGCGGTCGGGGATGCAAGGGGTGGTCGACTGTGGGGTTTAGGCCCTGAATGTAGCGTTCCTGCGGCGTCACCGGAGCCGGTATCTCGGACAGCCACTGTTGCATGCGGTGTTCTCTGTTGTCCCTTTTTCCGTGATTGATAGACTGGCGAGCAGTGTCGTCGCTGTCTTGGTGGACACGGAACTCGAGGCTTTGGCGGGTCTGATTCTGGAGGTTCTGAAGGCTGTGGCGATTCTCACGACCGACAATCTTGGGACCGATAGTGATCAGTGTGGGCTGTGAGCGGCGGAATGAGGCTGTCATAACGGCATTACCATTGCTGATCTGGACGTTGTCTTCCTCAAAGTCGTCGTCGTCAGAGATGTCTTGGTTGTCTTGATTGTCTTGATCCAGAGACAGAGCAGTGATGGCAGGAATTGGGACAGAAGAAATAGGAATAGAAACATCCTCAGCCAGGAGAGCGGGTAAGGTGCGCGGACTGTGACCAGGGGAGTGGCAGGCAGACGCTTGCGAGTCTTGAGGTGTAGGTGGTGCATCCACCCATGGTGAAGGAGACGGCGACGTGCATAGAAGCTGATGTTGGTGTTGTGGGTACACTGGGATATGCCAGTATTTGCCGTCTCTGCGGCCAGCGGTGGAGGGCGGCGTTGCCGCAACTGCGTAGCCAGTCATTTTGGCAACTTTTAACAGTTGACAGCTTGATTCTTTTTGTTCTTTCTGATCTTTTTTCTTCTTTTTCTTCTTGTTCTTTTGTTCTTTTGTTCGTTTTCTTCGTTTCCGGTTCTCTTCTTCTTGGTGCCTCGTAGCCAGTTGACTATGATAGGCGATCCGCGAATAACAAAGAAGGCGATATGGAAAAAAGGGAGACGGGTGTAAACAGGTAACGGCGAGGTGGAACAAGATACAATCGATAAACACTTCAAGTCAACGTCTCCAAAGGAGTAACGAGGCCAAGGCTCAAGAGGCAAAGGGGGAGGGGGGGGACAAAGAATGGCGAGTTTCAAGAGTAGAGGTGGCGGCCAGACCGCAGGCCAGGACAGGGTGGTGATATTGATGATGGAGCTAGTTGATATCGGTGATGCTGAGGTGTGCGTGGCTGTTGTGAGACAGCAGAAAGATGAGAGACGAGGTGGTCGTGAGAGGAGTAGAGAGGTGAAAGAGGCGAGAAGTAGGTGAGAAGTTGGATGTGGTGAGAGGGACAGAGAAGTCTGGGGTGAAGAATAAAGTTTGAAAGGGAATGAGGGTGGTTCTTGGCCGTGCAAGAAAATGTCAAATAGGGAAAGAAGGAGTGCGAAGAAAAATAGAAGGTTTCGAAAGGGAAAGAGCGAACCAGAAAAAACAGAGGATCACAAGCGGGAAGGAGCGATGGGCACCGCGTGGTGGACAGGTGTAAAACGTGGATGAGGTATGTAGAAACGTGAGACAATGTAAATGGAAGGAACGCCACAAACCGCCACGAAATGAGATATGAGGAGGGAGACTCGAGAGGGAATACGGTCGAAAAGGGAAAGAGCGATGGCTGCGCAATATATCTGTGGAAAAGAAGCGAACGGGAAGATGACAGGAGCCGGAGCTGGGCGGAAGAAGACAATCGCGAGGCGACGGAGAAGGCGCGACTGCCGTGGGTTGTGTGTTGGCTCGATGCTGGGGACTTGCCGTTTTGGGAAGTCAACTGGGACTTTTGACTAGGTCGGCTGCGATAATGTCCTTCTTAAAGCTTCCAAATCTTTGGGATGGCGAAGCTTGGGAAGTGTTGGTATCTTTTGGTCTTTTTTCGATCTTAATATTCAGACTATTTAGAATATTTCTCGATTTTTTCTGTTCAGTTTCTCATTGAAAGGACCCTTTAATTGGCAGGGTCCGGTCCAATCGGGACTGGTCGAGGGGCAGTCTTTATTTAGTTTGGATGGAGTTTGCTTAGCTGTTGTTGTTGGACGTTGGAAAGAAAACAAACAAAGGGACAAAGAAAACAAACAGGCGATGGGTGACTATTGGGGAGAGCTAGGGGATTTGGATCTGTAGAGAAGTCAAAATGACGGAGATGAACAGTATATCGCATTGGAAGAACGGATTTAAAAAGGCAAAAGGCAAAAGGCAAAATTCAAAATTCAAAACTTAAATTGAGACACACAGTATCAAAAGATTGTAATACAGAGCAGATGGATGCCAGAAATCGTTGGCAAGAGTGTATGTACCTTAATTGTCAAGTAAACAGTAAGACAGACGCGCTTGCGATGCTACAGTGACAGCAGCGCGTACGCGTCGGGGCTGTGAGTGGCTCTGCTGCAGCACTTTGATTAAGAATCTGCCCCTTGCAGCAGCGGGCAAAGGTACCATGCAGTAGCTGATCGGGTACCTGAACAAATGGGCCACAAATGGGCCAAGTAAAGCCCAGTATGTATAGCTTGTGGAGGTGAGATCAAGATAGTCTGAGGGCCTAGAGGCACACCTTGAACGACCGGGCACAGTGTACACCGACTGGATACTACTAGCCGACACAAAAACCAAGCAAAACAGGGAAGAGCAGGAAGGCACAACAGTCGAGACACGTACACGCGAGCTCGGACGCAGTCAAGGCTTGAGAGAAAAGAAGCGCGGGTCGAGCTGGGGAGATTTGAAGACGGGTGGAAATTAGATGGCGATGCAGGTCGCGTCGACGTTGGGGTCAGCGTGGCATTTTGTTTCCCTCTTACTTGAGCCGTCTGTCCGACTGCATCAACACACCAACAGGCCCCTCTTCCTATCCTCCTCTTTTCCTCGTCCTCATCGTCTTGTCTCGTCTCATCTGGGTTCATCTTCTCATCATGGTGCACTGCATCGATATGCAAGACTCTGTAGGCATGCACCGCATTCACATGCAATGCAGATACCCTCGGGGCCTCGCTCCAGCATTTGACCGGCCTACTACTGCATGTAGTTCCGGCCTGGCCGCGCCCAGTCTCGGCCATGCCAAGCCAGAGGCGACGAAAGTCACAGAATAGCCACCAGCTTCCGAAGAGGGGCTAAGCATGCTATTTACACTGCAATTTGTGCCACATTGATGCTGCTATACTATGGCATCTGAAGCTTAAAGCAGTGTCATTAGATACTATGTACCATATTATGACTAAGCAGACGCATTCCGATCGGACAACCCCGCAAACTATTGGCTCTAGCCCCCAACTGCCTTACAGCCTGCTAAGAACGTATCCTCTCAAAATCAAGCCTTATGTAATATCCTACCACAAGAATGACTAACAAAGTCATCAATGCAGACTAGCCCAATGGCGCAACACTTGCCTGCAGCGGCGTCATTGGCGGGCAGACGACTGCCATTCGCTGCTTTTTGAAATCGGCGCCGCCTACTGGCCAGCAAGCAGCTACAGCGGAGCGCCCAACCTACTACCCTGTCGCAGCAGATAACCACTAACAACCGCAGATAGCACTAAGCAGCACTAACAGCTTCCCGATTGCGGAATTCACCTCGAAAAAAAGTTGTCCCGCGATGACTGCCGCAGAATTCACGACTGCTTTGTGATCAAGCTTATTTCCATTCTGCGACTGTTTTCGCTGTTTTCGCTGTTCTTGGTCTGTTCGGTCGCCCCTTATATCCCCCACCTCAGCCAATGCGTCTGCTCAGCCCGCGGCCTCTCAGGCAGTTATCTTTATCGGCATTCTCCTCGTTGACCTCGACCTCGACCTCGACCTCGACATCTATCCGCCGTCTCTGCGATTCGGCCTCTTCCACCGATTCTCTGTCCCGCACAGCTACTCGCCCGTTCTCTTCCTCCGCCACCATGTCTACCACAAAGCTTAAGCCCGCGGCCCGTGTCTCCGGCCAGCGGCAAGATGTCTGGTGAGTCGTCGGTCCGTTAGCCTCAGATAGCCGCATGTCGCCTCTGGTAGCATCAGGACTTTCCGAGTATGCAAGCAACCCTCCTGCAGACTCTAACAACGCAGGACCATCATCAACGAGGCCGCTGCTGCTTCGCCCAAGCAGCCCATTGTCAACATGGGCCAGGGCTTCTTCGGCTACAACCCGCCCAAGTTCATCATCAATGCCGCCAAGGATGCCCTGGACCGTGTCGAGTGCAACCAGTACTCGCCCACCAAGGGCCGCCCACGCCTCAAGAAGGCCATTGCCGATGCCTACTCACCGTTCTGGGGCCGCACCATCAATCCCGACACCGAGGTCACCATCACCACCGGTGCCAACGAGGGCATGCTGAGCGCCTTTATGGCTTTCATCGAACCCGGCGACGAGGTCATTGTCTTTGAGCCCTTCTTCGACCAGTACATCAGCAACATTGAGATGCCCGGCGGCAAGATCGTCTACGTCCCCATGTCCCCCCCGGCTGACGGCGGCGAGCGCACATCCTCGGCCGGCGAGTGGACCATTGACTTTGACGTCCTCGAGAAGTCTGTCACTCCGCGCACCAAGATGCTCGTCCTCAACACTCCCCGTACGTCCTAGACTGAATTTTCACTTTGGAACCCTAGAAGAGACAAGACTAACTCTACTAGACAACCCCGTTGGCAAGGTCTTCTCGCGTGAGGAGCTGCAAAAGATTGCCGACATCTGTGTCAAGCATCAGATCATCATCCTGTCTGACGAGGTCTACGACCGCCTGTTCTTTGTGCCCTTTGTCCGCATCGGCACCCTGTCGCCCGAGGTCGCCAAGCTGACCCTGACTGTCGGCTCGGCCGGCAAGAACTTTTACGCTACCGGCTGGCGTGTTGGCTGGCTCATTGGCGAGCCCGAACTGCTGCAGCACGTCTCTGCTGCCCACACCCGCATCTGCTACTCGTCCGTGTCGCCGCTGCAGGAGGCCTGCGCCATCGGCTTTGAACAGGCGGACAAGGAGGGCTTCTGGGACGAGAGCATCAAGGACATGAAGGGCCGCATGGACAAGTTCAACGAGATCTTCACGGAGCTCGGCATCCCCTACTCCGAGCCCGAGGGCGGCTACTTTGTCATGGCCAACCTGAGCAAGGTCAAGCTGCCGGCCGACTACCCGTTCCCGCCACACGTTGCCAGCCGCCCGCGCGACTTTAAGCTGGCATGGTTCCTGATCCAGGAACTGGGTGTTGCGGCGATCCCGCCTACCGAGTTCTACACCGATGCCAATGCCAAGCTAGCCGAGAACTACCTGCGCTTCGCCGTGTGCAAGCCCGATGATGTGCTCGAGCTGGCCAAGGAACGTCTCCGTGGCCTGAAGAAGTTTATCGAGTAAGCAAGACTGTGAATGAAAATGGTGGGTTTTTTTTCAATTTTGGGATAGAGCGTACAAGATACAATGAAATAATTTGCAAAAAAAATGTGAAAAGAAAACAAGAGAAAGAAGAAGAGAGAAATAGGCGAGAAGAAGGCAAAGAGTGACTATCATATTCACCTGAAGCGTGAGAATAGAGCGGCAAACTGAGACTCGCCGGCATTTCTGGATTCATCAGGACGGTCCTTGGCGCTGCGGATTCCTTCTGGATCACAGGCTCATGGATGCTCTTTGTGAATGCATACGACAGCAGGCACTGCTTGCCCATCTCGCCGCCAAATGCGCTGTTCTTGAACCTACTAAAGTACGCTTGCCGTAGCACACGGTTTGTCGATGGTGTTATTGTTGATCTCGACAGCAGCAACGATTTTTTAGTATGTTCTTCTAAGACACCAAGCTTTGCTTGAATTATTCTCATTTATTGTTTTCTTTTAATTACTTTTTTATGTTTTTTTAAAACATTGTTTTCTCTTACTCTTTTTTTTTTCTGTTCAACAATAAACAATAATGTACTGGGATTTTGTTAAAAAAAAAACAATCATTAGGAGATAGACAATATCTAGGACTTATGAATATGAATAATCAATTAACCAAAAAGTCATGAAACCTCAATAAAGCCGATTAAAACTAATTATAGGATGTCTAAACACCGTCACGATGTTCTTTGTTTTCTTTCTCTTTCCTCTTGAAAAGTTTATTGTAGACCCGCTTTATCCACAATTCTGACACGTCTATTGGCCAATGGCAGATTCAACATCAACCTCATTCTACATTTCTGCTTAGAGCTGATTTCCCCCAGAAGCGATTCTCAAAGCAAATCTCATATACACGGTTTGAGATGAATCAGGGCGTCGACAAAAACCAAGATATTCTATCCGAAGCTAGTTGAACATGGCGACGCTCATCCTGAAGGCTCCGGCACGCCGCGTCCCCCTTCTAATCTCAGCTCGACGCGTTTGGACGCCGTGGAGGCCGTGGACGCAGCTCCCAGCCCGGCCATGTCCGTGTTCGTGTCTTTCTGACAACAGTACGCGGGCCATCTCTACCACGCCCCAGAGACTGAATGCCGCCGAGGCGGATGAGCCGACTGTCAAGGTGCCTGGCAAGAGAGGTCCGAAGAAGAAGGCCAAGCCGGACACGCCAGCCGGAACACCATCAGATACACCGACTGGGACACCAGCAGGGACGGATGGGCTGCCTGTAAAGGCGCCTGTCAAAAGAGTAGCGAAGAAAAAGGCTACGCCGGACACCCCAGCAGGGACGGACGAGCTGCCTGATAAGGCGCCTCGCGAAAAAGAAGGGGCGGGGGAGGCCAAGCCGGGTACGTCGGCCGGAACACCATCAGACACACTAACTGGGACACCACCAGATGCACCAGATGGGGCACCGGCAGAGACGGATGGGCTGCCTGTAAAGGCGCCTGCCAAAAGAGTAGCGAGGACGAAGGCCAAGCCGGGCACAACACCCAGGAAAAAATACGCGACAAGTGGGAGAGATAGGGTAAAGTCCGAAAAAAGAAGGCCGTCACACCCTCTTCATCTAGGTGCACTCCTGCTAGGGGATTTGCGCGAAATCGCCGCTCTCTGCGGCCGCTCAGTCTCAGCCGTGAAATCGCAGATACGGAAGGATCTGGAAGAAAGCATTATCGACGCGCCTTTCCCTATGGACACACAGCGCATTCTGTCTATTGACATGGGGGTACGAAACCTGGCATATTGTCTACTTGAATTCGACCCCAAGAAAGGCGGACCGGCCAAGCTGGTAGCCTGGGAGCGACTGTCTCTGATTGGCGAGGACGAGGGCGAGATTAGCCAGGCCGATATCACAGCCAGGCACAAAATCTTCTCGCCGCCCCGGCTGGCAGCAGAGGCTGTTCGGCTGGTACAAGAGCGGCTGTTGGGCCTTAATCCGACGCACGTTTTGATTGAACGCCAGCGGTCCCGGTCTGGTGGCGGCATGGCCGTGCTGGAGTGGACGATTCGCGTCAACGCACTGGAGGCCATGCTGCACGGCATCTTTGCTTACCACCTGGCGCTCTCTGACGTGGAGTCCGGAAAGGGCTTGACAGCCATCGAGGCCGTGAGCCCCAAGAAACTATCCGTCTTCGTGCTACGCGGAGGCATTGGCGATGGCACAAGCCGCGACAGGTGCCCCGAGGCGACCATGAAAAAAGAAAAGGATATCAAGGAGGTCAAGGAGGCCATCGTGGCGAAGCTTCTGCACACTGCCACCGACATCAAGAGACCATCCGATGATAGTCCGGCATACAACGCTCAAGATGTCCTACTGGACTATGGCATCCTGGTCAGGCCAACGGTGAAGGGATACCTAATGCGGTGGGCTAGGAAGCAGAAGAGACTACAGGCAAAGGAAATGGTAGAGATGAAGTCGGGAGCTGCCGCATATATCAAACTCGTGGAGGCGAATCAAAAGAGAAGGGCAGCACAGATTGCTTCCAAGGAGTTTAAAGCAGCAGTCTTGGCCGGAACAAAAAAGGCGACGATAGCAACGCGGCCCACCAAAGACCCGGAGGTTGTGCTGGGCAAAATTGACGATCTCGCCGACTGCGTTGTCCAAGGCCTCGTCTGGCTGGAGTGGGAGCGCAACAAGCTATTTCTCCGAGACCACGGAGCCAAGGCCATTCTGGAGGCGAAACCGTTTTTCAGCAACAGCTATATCGGCGCTGACTCTGGCAGGGCGGCAGTGGAGTACGACTCATAACGACATAACGACATAACAGCATAAAAGGGCATAGCAAGGCGACTGCTGTTGCAGACTGCACACCGGAAATCTCCAAATCTAGAACAAAACATGTAAATAGTAATGGTAAATAGCAAATAGCAAATGATAGCGTACATAGACAGGGATTGTAAATTATAGTTGTATTATTGTTTAGACTCGAAAGCCGATGCGACTCGGCGTTTTATCCGATTCCTATCTGGGCACCTCTCGTGTGGCACAGGCCTCTTTCCCTCTCTCCACGAGGAGAGCATGGCTGCCCGACGTCTGCCGTCGTGTCGTCGGCGACGCTGTTTTTAGCTTTTCGAGTGTATCATGTTTCGGCCGTGCAGGGCGCTAGGAGTTGTTGTGTTTTGTTTCGTCGTTTTCGGCTGTCGTTTGGCCATTCTAGCTGTGTAGAGGGTATATTCTTGATGTGTTACATTTTCATATTTGCATATTTTCATATTCCATAACTTTATTCGTTTATGAATGCCTTAAAATAACCCTACCGCTTTCCCGATCAGGCGTCTTCTACAATGCTTGCTTGCTCCTTCCTCTTTGTTGCACTACACATCGCGATCTGCTCTGTAATAGCTGGGACTATGAAACGAGAAGCAAGTATCGGCCGCTCCTTCCGTTGTATGTAGCAGCCTCACCGAGCCTCGCCAGCAAAGCTACACCTTATGTCTGCAATTCTGGCGGCAGCTATTGGCATCTCACTATCTCGGTAATATACCGCACCATGCTCTGGTTTTCTGATTTGCTTGCTGTTCCGACTTCCGACCGACGCGCATATATCGTGTTCTGCCAGATTGATGCATGAGTACGGCTATAAAGCCCCTCATTCTTCCAACCTCACTCCATGATTCGGTGTCTCTTTAGTCGCTGATTGCTCATTCTCTGCTGTGTCTACTTACTGTGCGGGCTATGCGCCGGTGTGTATTGTGTCTTCCCTCTTCCCTCTTCCCTCTTTCTTGGTCTCGTCATTTGTTTCATCGCTGCGAACACGGGCGGGGTATCTCGCAGTAGTAGGGCCAGATGCTGCAAGATACCACCCAGGTTGTATTGTCGAGGCACAGAGTAGCTCCTCTCAAACAGTACTCTCAAACAATAGTTCTTTGGATTAAGCAATTTAGACAAACGACAAACCGACCTTATTTGAGATCCCTACAGAGATCATTGGCTATCCTATCATGGTCGTCTTTATCGTCTTCCACTACCTCTCCCTTGCATGTTGGCTTCTGCTTTCAGCAGTTTGCAGTTTTGACACCAGTTGTGTTGGTCCAAAGAAAACTCCGTGCTTTTGCTTTCGTGCTTCGCTTTGTTTCCGCAACTGCTTCTGCTACGCTTTGCATTGGTTTCGGACTGCAGCGCGTAGTATTGGTGATGTTAGTGTGTCCCTGCTGGGGCTGTTGGACTTGACTCGAACTTGGCTCTGTCCAGTTGTTTCAGGCCATTGCAGCCATAAACTTCCATGTCTCTCCATATCAGTACATACTATAATGTACACGGGCACACCACCGCGAGTGGCAAATACTATGATGAGGCCAAGGAAGCTGCCCGCTATATATCCTTATGCTGTACCTGCAGGACGCTAGGAGTCTACTGCAGTTCACTGGCTGTGGCGATGTACGTAGTAGGGCACCCGCGTATTTTTCACGTTTCGTATTTCAGCTCTTGGTCTGCCGTTGACGACGAGCCGACAGACTGTAGATGCACTGTGTATATAATCAACGCATACTGTTCCAACACGGTGTACATACGGCTAACGGCTGTCTCTTCTTTTCGCTATCCAAAACTCCAGATTCCAGCACTACGACAAACGGAGCAAAGGTCTCGATATCCTTCCCGAGATAAGATACTCGCGACAAATAGTGTATACGAGTACAATTTACATATCCTACATACAGCTGAAATACTCACTAAATCGCCAATGCACTCGCGTCACCTCCACTCTTCCCGGTGGCGTGGGCCAGAACGTGCGCTAGCGTCCTCTGCTCGTCTCGGGTGGTATTCTGTGCTCTGCTGCCCAGCCAGGCTTCTTCCCCTGTCTAGGCTCTCGTGTCTCCCCGTCTCCACCTGCCGCCCCTTTTCCTTTCCTTCCATCTTACTTCTAGAGCTTCTGTAAATAGAGACACAGTGGAAAATGTAAGATGGAAGCTCCGGTTGGAAGGAGCACTCGGTATTGCCAATGTATCCCAGTGAGGAAAGAGGAGGCTGTTGTGTATCGCGCTTTCCATTTGCATTCTGAGATCGTCTGCTCTTCCTTTTGAGCTCTTTCCATTGTACTCCTTATAGTAACTTATATTGTACACTTTATGTGCTCTATGCATCTGCAACCGTAGTCGCTCCTGCCGCCAACGGCCGGTTCTTTGACTTTGTCCTTTAACTGGTTATGGCTGTCTTGACTGACCGTAGACTGGCTCTTTCCTCTTTCTCCTCTTTGGTCATTTAATCCTTCCTCATCTGATCTCTTGAAAGCACCTCCTTCGTTGCTCTTGCTCTTTTAGTCCGTTTTGTCAGTTTTGTCCCGTCTATCTATGGCCGTTCCTGCCTATCCTGTCCATTTGCCCTCTTGACTGCATCCTGATTTTGGCCCCTTTTCTTCCCTTTGTTGGCTTCACTCCTCTCCCTCTTCCTCTCCCTCTTCTCCCTCTTCCTCCATCCATCGCCCTCTCTGTCTCGCCTCCGACTCCCTCTGCCAATCCTCCTCATCCACCTCCCACCCCCTTATCGACTATCGAAGAGACAGAACCCACTTGCATGCGCTTACAGGCCCCAAGGAGCTCCCCTTTGTGTCTCGAATGGGACTCCGTAGAGCCTCTGTAGCGCATACCACCGCGAGCACTTCAGCGCCTGCTGCCCACCTACAGGCCTTTTTCCACCTCGGTCGGCCGCTCCTCTTCTTCTCTTGTTCCTCGACAGCCTTTGGCTACCGCCATTGTTCGTTTTTCGTTTTTCGTCTTGCTGTCTCTCCGCCCTCCCATCCACTGCTCTCGCAGCTTTCTTTTTTCTTCCCTTTTCTTCGTTTCTTGGAGGCCTGATCGGCTTCCCCTGCCTCTGAAAATCCAGCCTCACACAACCGGCAAACGAGCGACAGAAGACGAAAAGAAGAAAAGAAGAACACCAAACAAGACAGTTCCAAGACATTTTGTCGAGTCTCGGGCCCAACAAGCTGCAACTCACTGCCTGTTCAGACCCTCCTACCGCAGAAGCCCCGGCCTGCCCAGTGCCCATCGCCCATACCATACTCGAAAAGGGGGGTGTTCGCCACCATTTCGTCTTTGGAGGACCCTTTTAACTTTTCCTAGTTCAGTTCTTCGTTTTCCTTTTTCAATTCGTCTCGCCCGTCTACATGCTACATACATACACACGACATCCTGTCAATTCTACCCTCTGCCCTCTATTGTCGCGCACATTCGCAATTCCAGTTTCGACAACTTCGTTTCGCCTCCTTTCCACGTCAACATCCGACTCGTCGTTTCTCGTTTCTCTACTACCAGAACCTACTACCTATTTACGCCGCCCATTAGCCTCCTCACATAGCACCGGAGAGACAGCCCACCTGCGATCGACGGCCTCGTCCGTTTCCTCGTGACGCTCGCCCACCAAACGTGAGGTTTGGCCTTTTGCATCGCCAACCCGACTCTGCATGCTGCATCGCTGCTCGATCCACCCTCCTCTCCCCAAACACACAGCGAACCGCCCTCGCAATGGACCGGCCAGAATGGCTAGACCGGCCTGGCATGTCGTCCCTAGGCACTAGCAACCAGACTTCTGGCCGTGGTCTGCCCGACAACCCAGCACCAAATCGCCGGCTACCAGGATCCAGTGGCAGCATCGCGCCCGTGCCGCCCATCCCCGCGAACCATGTAAACCACGCAAACCACTCGTCCAACGGCAGCTTCAACATTGCCAGTATCCCCATACCACCGCCGCCGCCGCCCTCCGTACCAAATAACCGCGGCTCATTGAGTGCATCAGCCCCCATTGCCGCCAGCCAGGTCATTGCGCTTGCCCGCGAGGCCATGAAGGAAGCGCTACGACACACAGACCAACAGGCTGGCGATGGGAACGATGTGAGCAACGAGCTGAAACCTGGTCTCACCATCGACCTCAGCCGCAAGAACATACAGAAACTGCCCGACGAGGTTGTGGATATTATAATGAACAAGCTAGAACGGTGAGCACTTGCAGATGCATGAGACCATGCAGGAGACAAACGGAATATGAGGGATGACGAGTTGAGGGACTGGAACTGAAAGATGAGATGCGATCGGCAAAAGACTGGCATAAAGACGTGCAGTGCCGCCCATCCCCATCCTCCTAGTCAAACGTCTTGTCCTTCTTCCAACCAGTTTACGTGTTGCACAACAACTTTACTGACCGTTCCTACAGACTCGCTCTGTCGCATAACAAGCTGTTCAGTTTTCCCTTGCGCTTCTCAGAGTGCTCTTCTCTTCGGTACCTCAACGTCCGCAACAACGACATTCGGGAGTTTCCACTGCCGGTAAGCCAAGTCGCTCCATGGCCAATAGTCTTTGGTTACTGGTGTCCCTTTTCTCTCATACTCCCACTCGGATGCAGTGTCTAATGTCGTGCTTTTAGCTGTGCGACCTCCGATCTCTCGAAATTCTCGACCTCGGCCGCAACAAGCTTCGCGTCCTCCCCCCCGATATCATCAAGTTGACCTCCCTCAAGGTTTTCGCCGTCCAGAAGAACCGCATCGAAGAGCTACCGACGTGCCTTGCCGACATGGCCTCGTTGCAGATGCTCAAACTTGACGGCAACCCCATCCGCTTCCCACCACCCGAGGTCTTGCAAGTCAGAGCCAGCACACCAGCCAATGAAGGCCATCTACAGGAGAGCGAAGTTACTGAAGTCACCGTTACATCACATATCAAGAAGTTTCTCAAACAGGCTGCCGCCAACGGCCGCGCCGATGCAATCGCGGCTGCTGTTCCACCAACAAGCAATCCTACCTCCAATGGGTCAATTTCGGGACCCTCGTCTGGTGGTAACACTGACAGAAACGGCAATGGAAATGGAAACCCCAGTGGCAGCTTGACTACTAGTTCTACGGCAGGCTCAAGCTCAATGGGCGGTGCATCTGACACACCAATAACTGACGATTCCAACGATCCGCTCGAACCACCTCGGTTCATGCCCCCCAAGCGTGTCACAAGTGGGCGCTTCCCTATCAAAGTCAATGGCGCAGAGGTTGGCGACCTCCGCTCGCCAGGCCAACAACGCCCGCCACCGATCCCGACTCGCTCCCACTACCGCGGCCTATCTCAACAGAGCACGGCTGTTCGTCGGCCGGGAGTCATGCCGTTGACAATTGGCAGTGTTAACGAGCGTGTGCGCAGCAACTCTGAGACAACTCTGCTCCCTGCCCCTCGTGGCGACCGGCCAGGTGATCGCTTCGTAGACCGGTCACGGCGCATGGGCATTGTGTCCAAGAGAGCACAGGAACTGGGCACTCTGGACGAGATAGAAGCCAACAACCGGTTCAGTCACTACCGCGGCCTGAGTCATGGATCGGCCATGACTGGGAACCCAAATGGTGTGGTATCAAACATCTCAGACGCCAAGAGTCCCGCAAGTCCAATGTCAGACGTCAACATTCAGCGACCCATTTATGTCCGCCGCCTATCTGTCTTGCCTGAGCGCCGGCGCGAGTCCAAGTTTTGCGACCCGATCGTCGAGGCTGCAAAGGGTGTTCTCTACTCTGTTTTCCAGATCCATCCTATGATCCAGATGCTCATGAACCTCGCCAACGATGGTACTGCACGCCGCTCCAGCCTCGAGCTTGTCTGCTACAACACCAACTCGCATGTGGAACAGCTGGAGCGTGAGATTCAGCGTCACGAAATCGCCATTGACTCTGGAGAGACCAATATCGAAAACGAAAACGTTCATCGCGCGTGCATCACCCTTTTGCACGCATACGACCACATCTGCTCGCTTCTCAAGGCTAATGTCGACCTGTTTCTTGACAATGGCGACCCTCGCTACATGCGAACTCTTCTGTTGCAGCTATACCACAGCATCATGGAACTCCGAGTCACGTCTGCCGGCACTATCACGACACGGGGATATAGGAAATCCACCACGAGTACGTCTGCAGACCGGGCTGCCATGGTCGCAAACAGCAACCACAGCAACCACAGCAACAACAGCAACAACAGCAACAACAGCAACAACAACGTCATCACCATGGGCGAGACTATAAAGCCTCTTAATCCTCTCAACCCGCCCAGCCTGCCGCACTCACGCAACCCGTCTCTCATGTCTACGCCCACGGCCGAGCGTCCAGGCCTAGCAACTGTACGGGGCATTCGCGGCAACAGTGTCTCCCACAATCACAGCAACTTGCGAGTGGCTACAGATGTGCCCATGCCGAACCCCATGCCATTCATTAATGGCACGGGCCGTACAGCGACAATTACATCTGCCACCCCGCGCTCGGGCGAGTCCTTTGTGTCGACGAGCAGCCGCGGCGCCATCATAAACGACTTTACCGAGGAGGACCGCATGTTTGAGAAGATCTTTCTGTCTCTGCAACAATCTACTGATGTCGCCCTGCGGCTGCTTCCCGGCCTCAGCAACCAGTACGCCTCATCTCTGCGCACTGTCATCGCCCAGCGGGCGCCCGAACACATTACGCGTGACTGGAGGATCTTGCTGGGCAAGTGCAGCACTGCCATCCAGTACACCGAAACGCTCAAGGGTCGTTTGTCCAACATTAAGCTCAAGGAGCCCGGCGTGCGGTGGCAGGACGCATACTGGGTCATGTGTGTCAACTTTTTCGATGCCTGGTATAGCTTTGCCGATATGATTCGCAGCGACAAGATTGTCATCCAGCTGCCTGCCGATACGCGTGCACGACTCCGTCCGCTCCACCAGTGCATCAAGGATACCACACGCCTGATTCTCAGATCGCCGTGGTCCTACACCCTGAGACAGTCCAACATGCTTGCCAACACAGCCAGTCCGCTGAGTGGTGGTAGTGTTCTGAGCGGCGGCAACCCCTCCGTCCAGCTGCCCATGACGCCGCAGAGCGCAGCACTTGGACCGGCCGTGCAGGCAACAGTACCGTCAACGCCACAGACTGGATCATTTGCCAACGCATTTAGCGGAAATGTTTTTGAGCGGGCCGACACCCTTATTTCGTCGGGCGGCATCTCCATGTCGCGAACCAACACGTTCTCGTCCAACTCTGGCGGGTCGTCCGGTCTCAACTCAATCAACAGTACTCTCACGGCAGGAAACAGCGACGGCAGTATGACCCCATCGACCATGCTGAGCCCCGGGCCACTTGGACAAGGCTCTCTTGGGCCTCTGCCACTACGCCTCAACTACGGCAACAAGGTTACTTTTTGAGAAAGTAACCATTAACATCATCTGTTCTAATGGAGCATTTAACACCATTTCACCCCCCCACAGGTTTTGGGGATACACTTTTCCATCCGCTTCTATTCTCATTCGCCATGTACAGCTGGTCGACCCTTTTTATGTGCTGCATCTCCTGCACTTTCTGCATTGCCACCTCGGTCTGATTTATCTTTTTTTTTGTTTAATTGTTTAATTTCTGTGTTGTTTTCCGTATCCGGCGCATATATCCAAACGCGATACCAGTATTTACTGCCTCTCATTTTATACCAGCATAGCCATGGCGTTCTTGTCTTTTTGTTTTTGTGCATTTTCAACATCATCTTATTTTATTGTTAATACTATTTCCAAACCATGTCTATCATCAGGGTGTTCTATGTGAATTATGTGTGAGGGTGCAAAAGTTGTGCCTAACATCAATGGCGGAAAAGCCTGGGAGCAATAAAGAATTTATTATTTGTAATTACTCAGTCATTTATCATGTTATCAGATACCCTACACTACCCGACGTATACTCACATCGGGCGGATCCCACACAACATCGCGGAGCCCTAGTCGAGGCCGTGCCGGAACAGACGGGAACCCAGCCGCTGCAAAAGCTGTTGGCAGCCCGATCCATTGCGGATTGCTGATGACCAACAAGCGGCCAACATTAGTACCGCGAGTCCGATTCCAGCCTTTCAAGTGACCAATACCATCATCGCCATCTCCGAGTCCAATTGCCTCTCGCGCTGCCCAGCTCACCTTGCTATATAGTGCTTCAGCATCGCCTGCCTGTCCTGCATGGTATAACCCGACACCCCAGCATGCCAGCTGCAGCGGATCGCCCGTGCCGTACGGCGTGAAAGCGTTTCCGACGTTGTTGACGCCGAGACACGTCTTGAGGCCGTAATCGCGGGCTAGCGAGATGACGTTTAGTGTACCACGGGGCGCAGATAAGGTAGAGAAAGCCGAGGAAGCAGACAAAACAGAAGAGTCTTGTCGACCCATCATGTAGAGATCGCTTGTCGGGAGGCCGACTAGGTAGATGGGCAGGCAGTTGTCCTGGATCAGGGCAGCCAGTCGGCGCAGGTCGGTGGGCGGCAACCGTGTCAGCTGTGTAGCATGGCCGACGACGACTGTTCTCTTTGTGCTCTGTGTCTTTCCCGCCCAACCATGATGGATGAGGGCGTCGATGAGAGAGAAGAGCAGGGGCTCGTTCTCCCCGCACGACCCGAGGTTGTAGTCGAGGTGCAGGTCGAGATGCAGGTCGTGCTCGAGAGCAGCTGAGACGGCCCAGTCGATTGCTTTCAGCGATAAGTCGCGCGATGCTTCGACGTAGGGTGTGACTCCCAGCACGTCTATGGCTCTTGTTTTGCTCCCAAGTTGTTTATTTATTTTGTCCTGTGAGCTTGCGTTCTCCTGAAGAACTGCCTCAATAGCCGCCCGGTTGGCCGTCCCGGCATCGCCCGAAAAAATGACCTCTTGTGCAAACGCGCAAACTTGCAGGTCAAGTGTGCCCGCCCACAGCGCCTGCAGCTCAGCTGCAACAGACACTGCCGTCTTTCCCTGGCCGGCCGCCTGGGCGTCTACTTCGACAAAGACGCGCGCACTTGTCACGCCCTGTGCATAGCTCGAGGCAAGCAACTGCATGCCGCGGCGGTGCAGATCGGCAGCCGTGAAGCGTGATTTGGCAGTCGCTGTTGTCTTGAGAGCTTCTGGGAAGGAGCCGGTCTGGGGTAAAAGGTCAGAGTAGGATGGATACTTGCCGCTGGTCTCGGTGCAGCAGCCAGTCAAGAGGTAGGCCTTGTCAAGATGCAGGTGAGGATGGCAGAGAGTAGGAATAACCAGCTGGCTGGCAGGCTCGTCAGTGCTACTCAAGCCTACACGCTCTTCTGCCGGCTTGATTGCCTCGATACAGCCGTCGACAAGATCAATGTCCCAGAGCTTGGGAGGTGCCTGGCCGGGACGGTCCGACTCGGGGAAGATGACGTTGTTCAATCTCATTTCGTTTGCGGTGTATTGGCTATTTGGGGCTTGATCGCTATATGGCAAATATCAGCGTGAATTTTTTGAGTTCTGAAGTTGCGAGCATTGATATGGTTAAAGAAGGGAGTATTGTATTGTTTGACACAAAGCTCGGAGCGGGCCGATCGCAGGCTGTTATCTTTAATGGCCGATTTCTGCGTGTAAGGCGTTTGCGTAGATAGTGAAAGTGTGGGGTAGAACTAACCAGACATTTGGCTAGGATTTCAATACCAACAAGTATGATTAAACGTCGTTGATAAACTGGCATAATGTCTGTCATTCTGTAAAACTGACTGCATATAATAAAGAGACAGGTGTGGCATGATAGTGGTTTATGGGCCACAGACCAGAACAATGTGAGGGTACCTAAAGACGAGCAAGAAGAGAGCAAAACCAACAACACAAAAGGTAGAAGAAAGGCATTCATGTTGGCCAATGTAGTATCAAACACAGGCACAGCTATTGTTGTCTGCTGCAAGATGTGAGGTCATAGTTGATGTGGCCATGGTTAGCCATCATCGATTTTTTTTCATCTCCAGCAACTCCCCAATCCAAACGCCGAGTCCATGATGTGTAACAAGAACGTAACAAAAAGTGCAGGCGTCAAAACGCGGCCGTGCCAAAACATAGAGTGAAAACATTAACAAGGCGGCAAGATAAAGCAACAGAGTAAAGAGCAGGAGTATAAGAGCAAAGGAAATCTAGTGTCCAATAAGTCGTAAATGGTCAAAAAGGAAGAACGGTCATAAAGAGGAAACGTCTAAACAAACTGGCGCTTGAGTTCAGACCACTTTCTTTGGAGAGTCTCGTGTTGAGAGTTGATCTAGAGTTTGTTAGTAATGACTCCTAGCTGTGAATTGTCAACTTATCATGGTAGGACTCACCTCTGCATAGCGCATCTTGGTCTGCACAAGCTCCTCTTCAAGCTCGGCCATCTCCTTCTCCACGCGCTGGTTCTCCTCGTGCACCTTGGTGTTGCGGTCAATGAGGCTGTCGCGCTCGGCCTTCCACGCATTTTCCAGCTCGTCCGGCTGCTGCTGGATCACATTCTTGAGTTCACGCACTTGTCCATGCAGAGACTCGTTCTCGTCACGCAGCTCCTCGTTCTCCACCTTGGTGTGCACCAGCTCGGTTGCGAGAGCGGCCTGTTCACGGTCGACGGACTCGATGCGTTCCTCAAACTTGCGCACTCTGATCGCCAAACTGGCGTTCATCGAGCGCAGCGTCTCCAGCTCTGTCTCGCGCTCCTTCTCGGCGCGCGTCTTCTCTTGCCACTCAGTCGTGTAGGCCTTGACAAGCTCCGGAGTCAGTTTCACCTCGCAAGCGTCACGCACAAACTGGTCCGCACGGTACACCTCCTTGTCCAAGCTAGACGAAGAGCTGCCAAAGAAGCCGTTCTCAAGGATGCTGCCGGCGCTTGGGCTTGCATCAATGTACACATCAAAAAGACGGTCCTTGAGGTAGGTCGTGAGCTGAGACATGTCAGACATGCCAAGCAGTGTGGTGGCATTCTTCTGCATCAGCACGATGCCAAACTTGAGGATAGCAGTAAGACCCTCGGACAGGATTAGGTCGTAGATGCGGAGCACAAGCTGCAGTGGGAAGCGGTATGCAAACAGTGTAAGGAACCACTGGGTAGCATAGAGATGAGGAGATATGCCACGGCGGTGGAGGTGGCAGTAGAGGGCGGGCTCGAGGTCTTCCAGCAGCCGCTCAAAGATGTACAGGTGCATGTGGAGGCCAGGCATGTCCTGGATGAACAGATCACGAAGCCTGTACTGGTTCATAAGGCGGACCAGCAAGCAGAAAGCTTCTTCTTCGGGCATCTGAATGTGGTTAGTATGGCACTTGGCAAAGAAATATCATAAAGACATCAAAACTTACGTTGAAGAGGATGGGCATGATGATAAAGTTCATGCCCTGGGCGTAACCGACAGCCTCGTCGAACAGTGCATAGGCCTTGCATACGCCAAAGAGGCCATCTTGGAGACCCTGTGCGGCCGCAAACTTGGAGTAGCTGGTCCGGGTGCCAAGATCGCGGCGGATGACCTTTTCCAGCTTCTGGAGGGCAGCGGCGTCATCCTTCTCCTTCTTCTTGCGCTGAATAATAGACTCGGCTGGCGTGGCAGCGCTGCCATTAGGAGCGATGACGTTGGTGGCACTAGCAGCAGACACAGAGTCGCCAGAGTGGACAGATGATGCAGATGAAGACGCAGACTCCTTAATGACAGTAGTGCTGGTGCGACGCTCCTTCTCGCGCTCAGTACCACGGGCAAGGAGATCGTGGTAGACGGCCTCGAGCTCTTCATTCTTGCTCTGAGCAAGCACCTGCCAAATCACACCGCGGATGGCGCTGGGAATACCGGTGGCAATGGCCTTGTTAAGCTGCTCCGGACTTGAGCGCGCAACCGCGGCAGGGCCTTCCTGCATGACGTTCTGCCACAAGTCCCAGTCGACATTAGCGTCAGCGAGGCTGGATGGGCCGGCAGTCACGCCAGACACGGTGCCCGGCGCAAGGCTGGGGTTGGGGCTCGAAGGCATAGGAGATGTGGGGATTTGGTCGTCACCTGCAGCCGGCACAGGAATACCGAGACCAACAGTCAGCTTGGGAGACGAAGCACCGTCGACAGCCTTGTCGCCTTCTTCACCGGTAGCGCCCGAAGCGCCAGCCTCTTCTCTTAACCGAATCATCTTGAATCTATCCTTCAGACTCGCACGGCCAGTACCGTTCTGGCGGCTAGACTCTTCCTCTAGTTTGCTCAACATCATTTCGGGGTTGCTGGTAAGTGTTGCCACAGAGCTGGCAGTGTTTCTTCTCGTCGAAGCAATTGGTGGTGAGGCCTGGGGCAGAGGCGGCGATGTGATGGCTGCTTCTTTAGTAGAGCCTCGCGAAAGCCAGGAGAATGGGCTAGTCAATTTGCGGGAGGGCTGTGTGCCAGGAGGGGGCGGTGAAGGTGAGACGGGAAGAGGTTTGGCAGAAGAGTCGCTTGTATTTGATGGCGACCAAGGGATAGAAGGAATCACGCTCGTGAAGCTGCTGAGCGACAATGTCTTTGACGGGGCCTCCTTTTCGGGAGGAGGGGGAGGGGTCTCAGTTTCCACAATAGGGGAAGAAGCGGTGATGGTGACTGTTTCTTTGGCGCCTGTTGCGTCCTTCGCAGGCACAGCAGGCGTGTCGTCGTTGAGGTTGACGTTATCAAGATCGGCGTTGTTCACCAGGTTATATTCTTCGGTGTCGGTTGACTTGGGCCGGTGGCTAGTGGTGAAGCTATTGGATCCGGTCTCGGTGATTGGCGACGATGCCGCAGTATGGCCGGTAGCAGTAGTGGTCGACGAGAGCTCTGCGTCGTCAGGTTCCGTATCACGGACTTCCGCAACGGGTTCAGGGGTTTCGATGGGCTTGACAGCCTCGCTGTTGCTGATGCTGATTCTTTTGTCACCTGTGGTGGCAGTGTGGGCTGAAGAAGCAGTGCGATTGCGGCGGAGCTTTGAGAAAGCTTGCTCGAGCTCGGATTTGCCAGCGTCAGCAACTGGGGCAATGGACGATTTCGATAGCCGGGATGCAGAAAAGGAGGGTTTGCGGTTGGTAAGAGAGCGCTCAGTCGAGGCGGTGTCGGGGGCGTCTTCAAAAGTGTCCTGGTTGCAAGGGGTGTAACGTTAGCTATCGGATCGGGGTAGTGTGGTGGGATGTGGCTGTTCTGGCCAGATGTAGCAACAAGAGCGCTTGCAAGACGGCAACAGCACACTTGTTGTAATGCAGGCAAAGACAGGAGAAGAGGATAGTATGCAATATGCAATATGTGAATGTCAAGATAGCGTGAGAGGGATGGTGTATGATTGCAAGAATCAGGACAGAGCGTGGTATTCCAGCGGGGATAGTATAGTAGCCGTGCCCGCCGCCACGTAGCAGGTCGAGTTCCTTGAGCTCAAGTTCATGCAAACTCGTTGGCCTGTAATACCATGTGATGTATTATGTAATACAGATCCGTGTAGCCCGCCAGGACCACGACGGCGCACGGTGTAGCGGGCGTAAAAGGACGGGTTTGGGTATTTGGGTGGCGATAGTAAAAGTGCGGCAGTTGGGGGTAGATATCTTACCGTGTCGTGGTCAGAAGAGTCCGAGGCCGCGTCGTCAATGGGCGCTGCAACGGGTGCCGCAACAGGCGATTCCAGCTCGTCCTTGGGGTCCGACATGGCTGCCGATGTGTGTGCGTCTGCGTGTCGTCGTGTGTGTTAAAGTTGAAGTTGGAAACCCGAGGAGGAGAGTATCGTCGAGGAGAATGGCCGATGCTGTCAAAGGATCGGATGTTGGTAGGGAGGGAGGGAAAGGGGGGGTAGCCGCTGGAGCGCTGGACAAAGAGGCAGATGCAACGAGAGGGAGCCGAGAAAACGAGTGACGAAAGCAGTAGAGGTGAACGCGGCTGTTTAGTTCGCCATCAAATCAAGCAGTTATAAGGCGGTTTGCTTGAGGAAGAGTGTTGGTAGATCGATAGAGATGTGTGAGAGAAGGTGAAAGGGCAAAAGGCAGAAATCACAGAGAAGGGAACAAAAAGCAGGGGAAGGAGAGACAATAAGTGAGAGGTTGCTGGTGAGATAGGAAGGAGCCTTTGGCAGGACAAGCAAGTCAGAAATAAGTCCCTGCCTCTTTCAGGATAAGAAAACGCGACACAGCCAGTCGTTCGTTCCGTCTAGATAATAATAACACAGAATACTGGAGCTAAAAAACAGCAAGTGCGACCCAAGGACCCGAGAAAAAACAGGTAGAAAAAACACCAAAATACCAAACACAAACAAAAATAGCGAAAGAGCCAGAATACGCCAGTGACGCGAGATCACAGCAAGAGCGATCCGGTCGTGCCTTCCACTTTCCATTCCCAACCCCTAGTGGGTATCCGCCGTAGCTATTTACTCTCTACTATGAATGTACTTGCACCACCTTACGGGGGCACTGCAATACGTCTGCCTGCTATTGCCCCATAGCAAGTAAATACTATGTAAAGGGAAATAATAGGGAGGTCAAGCATTTAGCGGCCTGGTGCTGCTGCTGGGCTGGGCTGGTTGTTATTCCAGAAGTTCGCCCAAAGCGACAAAACAAGCAAGAACTCCACCCATTTCAGGAGCAAGCGTTTTTTTTGCGGGGCGAGAAACAGCGAAACGTCTAAACAGCGCTATCCAGGCTCCAGGGCGGTTTTCTACAGGGACTGTGTACTTTGTACAAGGAAAGGGCAAGGGGTAAGATACTGTACAACTCAGAAAAGGGAAAGAACGCAAAAATGCAGATGACAGCCATACTCAGTAGTGAGGCCGGCCAGCCGTGCAAGGGGCTGCGTAATGCGTTCTTGCGCCAGTCACTTCCGTGTTTTTCTAGAAGGATTACTGCCAGAGGTAGAGAGGCGTTGAAGGGATGAGACAATATTGAGTACAGTTGCCTCTTACCAGCTTACGTTCCTCGCCAGGGCTGGGACCAAAGGGCTGAGGCGGCAGGAGCGACCTGCATTTACGAAACATGCACCAGCCAGAACCAAGATCTAGCACGGCAAGAGCGAACGGGAGCAGAAGCAAGCACAAAGCAGGAAAGAGCAGGTGAGATGCCCAGCACGTGCCAGCGAGATGTGATAATAGTCAGTATCCCAGGATGTTCGGGATGACGGAGAGCGGCCTCTGTACACCGTGTTTTACGCTGCAGAGATCTTGGCTGTCTCCCGGCCATCCAGCTATTTACAGAGCACTACGGAGTACTACAGTATGTGCATGCAGCGTGCCCTGCCCTGTCCATCTGTTCTCGCGATCCTTGCTTTTGATCCGCCCGCCCTTGCGTCCATTGTGTTCAGCATAAAACACGCCAAATTGGCCACTTTTGTGTGATACTTGTTACTTTACTATGGGGTCTCGACTGGCATGGCTCTGTGTGATTCCTGCCTTTTCTGCCACTTTTACGCTTTGAATCTATTCTCTCTTTGTTCTTCAGGTCGTATGGGGTCAGGGGTAGGCATGCGAGCGGGTTCAGCGGAGAGGAGATGCACTGTACTTTGATTGAGGGTTGGCAGAGCTGCATTTTAGTAGAGGAGAGAAGATGATGTGAGATGATAACATGTAATAAGACAAGGGCGAGCGACTTAAAGGCCAGGCTGCACAGTCGTGTTCGGATATGAATGATATCTTGGAGCAGAGTTGCACCACCAGATTGTACCACCAGATTGCACCACCAGACAGCTGGTCCGTGGGAAGAGTGCAGAGTACAGTGATAGATATGGTTGGCATTGGCCAGCTTCGTTCATGGCGCTGTTGAAGATACATGCATCGAGACATGGCTGAGATAAGACACCGGCATATGGGTTTATATTTGCACGACAGCCAGTGAACAAGGAAAATATAGACGAGAAGTACAGCATGGCCATGGCTGTCTACCATAATATGTGGTTGCCACCAAACTCTACATTTTACGTCTGCTTTGTGTTTGTGCCACAAAATCAACGGATGCGGTTGATTACATCATCACACAAGAGGCGAGACAAAGGGACAATATCAGATCGACATCATTCATTTTTCATGTTAGTACCGTCACAGCCAGCTCTACTCTCATGTGGCTTATACAGTTCAGGATTTTAATCGTCTATTGGGAGAAAGCAAAACGAGAAGGATGACAATCGTCTTTTCAGGCAATCATCGTCGTCTTCTCTTGTTTTAATTTGTATCCTTGTCTTCTTTTCTTCTTTTGTTGGGCACAAAAATAAAATTGTTTTGCAAATAAAAAAAAGCTCTTTCGAAAAGATTGATCCTGATGTATATCTTTCCGTTTCCCCCAAACGCCTGTGTTTGCAGTCTTTTGACTGACTTTTGTTCGTTGGTCTGGACTTTCAAAATTATTGAAAGAAAAAAATCCTTGAATTGCTCGTAAAAACCCTATCCTTTCCTTCTTTTTGTTCTCTTTCAGATTCACAGCAAACCGTCTGCCTAGGGGCGACACGTTTACTTGTGGAGCTTGCGCTGGTAGAAAGCAAGCTCCTCACCCTCAAGGATGTAGCCGTCGCAGCGGCCGGACTGGCCGGGACGGCTGGAGACAACGGCGTACAGACGACCGGCCTCGAACTGGCGCTCAATGGCAGCGTCGACCTTGCCGCTGGCGGCAAAGCGAGCAGCCTGCTTCTTCTCAACAGAGTTGCTCTTCTTGGCAGGCTCCTCAAGGGTGCCCTGCTTCAGCTGCCGCCGGCGGCCAAGGGGCTGGCCGTAGTGGGCCTCGTACCACTGACGGAAGGGAGCGGCATCGATCTGGATGACAGCGGACTTGGTCAGGGTGTTGGTGCGGACCAGCTCGTTGTTGGAAGGGTGGTAGGCGACACCGATGACACGGGTCTTGCGGGTGCAGCCCTCGGAGGCCCAGGCAAAGTTGCCAGAGTCCAGACGCAGGGCGCGGTACTTGTGGTTACCGCCGCGGGTGCGGACGGTGTGAACGCGCTTGGCACCGATACGGGTGTTGGCGGGCTGGCGGCCGCTCTCGAAAACGCGCTTCTTCCCTATTGGTAAAGGTCAGAACGTATGTCCATGGTAAAATGAGGTGAGGCATTCTTCCAGTCCGATACGGGTTTTCGAAGTCAATGTGATGCATCACACATCACAAATCTCTCAATGTTTCCCAGACATCCATAGTATATCCTCCTCTTGCATGTTTCTGTTCCTCTTCTTCGGGTGTTATAACTTAGGTGTAGTTCGACGCACGGTAGTAAGCACGCTTGGCGCCGGAGGCGGAGCGCTTGTGGCGAGAGTCTCTGGAGATACCCATGGTGAATGTCTGTAAAGAGAGAAGACCCGGTCAGCAAATGTCCTGAAGATGTTCGAGATGTATCCCAGATGTTGAAAATACTGGGCCGATCTCGAAATCACTGCGCTGGCAACGATTGCTCGGCGAGGACGTGGGAAGCGACGCAATGGACAGCGACGACGGCGTCGGTTCGAAAAGTCGTTGTCGTCGTCGATGTCCAATTGCTGTTCCTGTGTATCGACATACCTGGTGCCGGGTTGGTGATGGGCGTTGTCGACGTGATGGTTGGTTGTGAAAGAGGAGGGAAAAGCAATCAATGCAAGGCAGGAGAAGAGGGCCAAAGACTTTTCCTTAGACTGGGCTGACGAGAATTGCGGAAAACCTAACAAAAAATTAGTGCGCACAAAATTTCATTAGTTTCGAGTTTTTTTTTCAGAGGGGCGGGGCTCAAAAAGCCCAAAAGGTCATGTGACTGATTAGATAATGGTTACTTGGCCCTCACGAATTTATCTGGTAGTAATACAGTGCTAATAATGTTTATATTTTGCACTGTGTATTGCTATTGATATGTAATAATACAAACCAAGCGATCTCGAAATCTTCAGTTTGGTTTCTGGTTTCTTGTATAATTCTTGAATCTTCCGCCCGTAGTATCACTCCTGAGCATACTATGTCTCGGGCTCATCGATGTAGTCAAGGAGACGTTGCATGGGCCTATCCAGCTCCTTATACCTGATGCTGGCCATCGCCCGGCTCTGCCTGTCCCATGCCATGCGCCCAAGCCGTCCCTCCTCAACCCGAGCCAGCCACGGCGAACCTGAAAAAGTCGGGACTGGGATATCATGTGCGCGCTTGCAGCTTCTATTAGCAGTCTCAATATTCGTCTTATTGACCACCCAGTTGTACTCTGCCTGCGTCTTGGGAAAGAATGGGGACTGGTCGAAGCCCAGACGCGATGCCGCTTCCCGGATGGGTGAGTAGAACGCGAACATGTTTGGCGCGGTCTCGCCACCACCGGTGGTTGCGTCATAGTTTGTCTTGGAGGGTGTTATTTTGTCAAAAGTCGAAAGGGGCCCTATGTCTGTTGAATTCATTGGCGGTTCTTGAGATGCGGCGCTCGGTGCAGCACTCGGTGAGTTTGGCTCAGGTTCCATCTCCACGGTCTCGATCTCGGTGCTCTCGATTCTCGGATGACACATTTCATCGGCGATATTGACGAGGTCGATGCTGGAGATATCTGGCATTGGCATGTCGTCAGTGATGAGCAGCGCACCGCCGTCTTCCAAGGAGGCCAACTCCTGCCGCTTGATGTTGCCTCTTGTTCTCGGGGTGCTATAGCCAGGCTTCTTAACTCTGGCCGCCTTTGTGCTTCTGGGGTTGCCTAGGCTTGCGGCTGGGCGGCAGGACAGAGCCGCCTCTATAAGACTGTTGCAGTTTCTGTTGCAGTTTCTGTTCATTCTGTTCCCATTATTCCCGCCATTATTCCTGCCGTTGTTGCCATTGGGCCTGTTCTTGGCTGGGTCTGCAACTATGGGGCATGGAGGCGGCGGGAGAGGCCTCAGCAGTACTTTGTTGTTGCCCAACTTGGCCACTGCTGCATAGCTCATTGATGGCGCTGCTCTGGTAGTTGGGCTTGGAGAAGCCAGAGTCGGGCTTTGGCTTTGGCTGTTGGTCTGCCCTGGAGTCCAATTGGCGGCCGTGGGCGACAGGCTTTTCGGCGATACACTGCTCTTGCCAAGCCCTGTGTACTTGTCTCTGCTAGCTGTGCCGGTGGGCTCGGACCGCAGGCGCCGCACATTCGGCTGCCCTCCGCCTCGTAAGCTGTCTCGTAGGTTGTATGGATGACAATGTATAAGTGTTGCCCGCGCACCAAGAGCAGCCCGTCTGCTGTGTCTCTTTGGGAGCGGGCTGCCGTTTGTTCTCGCGGTCGACGAGTCATTACTGACGTGGTAGATCATGATGGCGCCTGGGGGTGTAGAAAGGCTATAAGATGCTGGCCAAAGTGAAAGTTATTTAACAGAAGAAAATAGATCAGCACGTAATGCCACAACCTTACTGACTTTCCATCTGGGTTGGGAACACAGTTGTATCTAGCCGCCATGATGGTGAGTGTTGACTTGGAGACTGTTGATATGAGAACAGTTGTCTGGCTGTGAGGTTGGCAGCAACTGCGCATTATGTAAGATGTGTTTATATTCAAGTCCACAGTCTTGGTAGCTCTTTCCCATCATGATGCAAAGTGATAATACCGTCCGATGTCTTCTTCATAACGGCAGTAACGACCATGGACTTACACCGATTCGGGAAGTTACCGGCGGGTACTTTTAACACCGGCGTAAACATGTGGCACACAAAGTACTAGTACAACGCTAAAAGACCTCAACGGCGCCCGTCAATTAAAGCTTTTCTGTTCTCAACAATACAAGGTGCGCGTCGAGCCAATCAGCTCCACAATTAGGATAAGGGGAAGGGCGCCGAGGCATGGAGAAAGCTTTTGCACTACAGAGAACCCACCCAGTGTGTTCCTTCCTATTGCAGCAGTGCTCCTTCACGAGCTTGGTGCTGTCCCACTACTTTTCGTCGTTGTTTTCTCTTCTTCGTCGGCTTTCCTATCTGCATCCGCTGCATCTCTCAACCCCTGGAATTCCATTTGTCTCGCCATCCTTGCCACCTCGCTTCCATCACCATGGCACCTCTCCAGCTCAAGGTTGCCAACCGCGGCAAGTCCCGCACGATCAAGAACCTCCCCCCGACGATTGACGTCTCGACAGCGACGACCATCGAAGAGGTCCAGCAGCTTGTTGCCAAGCAGTCGGGCGTCCGCGACTACAACCGCATTGGTATCTTTGACCCTGTGTCACGCAAGATCATCCGTGATCGCCGCGCCGTCCTCGGTGCCCAGGACGATGTCCTCAAGACCAAGGAGATTCTCGTGCAGGATCTTGGTATGCCCCCTCTACCTCTAGATCTAGATCTACCTCTGCATTGGCACCTACACAACACAAGCTAACCTACAAGGCGCCCAGATTGGCTGGCGCACCGTCTTCGTCATCGAATATGCCGGTCCCATCCTGTTCCACCTGGCCTTCTTCTACCTGCGCCCTGTTATCCCACTGCCTGCCTTCCTCGTCGGCTCCGTGGCCGCCAGTCGCCAGGACCCCCTCACCGACATCCAGAAGATTGTGCACACCCTGTTTGTCCTCCACTTTGTGAAGCGTGAGCTCGAGACCATCTTCCTGCACCGCTTCTCGGCCAACACCATGCCCGCCTTCAACATCTTCCGCAACTCTGCTTTCTACTGGCTGTTGGCCGGTCTCTTTGACTCGTGGTCTGTCTATGCTCCCCTGTCGCCGTTCCGCATCTCGTCCGAGTTCCCGCGTGCTACTCCCTCGCGCTCGGGCTTCGGCACGTCTGTCCTGGACTACGTCGGCCTGGCCATGTTTGTCTTTTGCGAGCTGGCCAACTTCTCGGTGCACTACCACCTGGCCAACCTGCGCAAGCCCGGCAGCACGGAGAAGGGCATTCCCAACTGCATTGGCAGCAGCCTGGTGACGTCGCCCAACTACATGTTTGAGGTGCTTGCATGGGTTGGTGTGATTATCCTGTCGCGGGATCTGTCGGTCCTGATCTTCATCTCGATCGGTGTTATCTACATGCGCTCGTGGTCGCGCGACAAGGAGCGGGCTCTTCGCCGGCTATTCCCCGACCGCTACAAGAAGAAGAAGTACACCATGCTCCCCGGTCTGATCTAAGCTCCGGGCTGTGAGCCGCGAGGGTTGCAGTCGCCATTCGCTTTGTATATTCGCCAGGCCTCTTCATGGCGACTACTTTGCGTGGAAAGCAGCGACGTGTTGGTGAAAAGGGGGCATAGAGGCAAAAAAAGGCAAGGATGCCCGCAGACTGCCAAAACAGTCTTTACGACAGCCTACATATTTATGACTGCATTAGTAGACCGGCACCTGATGTCCAATAAAAGCATACTTTTACGTTGTATAGATTCGCTGCTGTTCAATCTGCTTGCTATCATAATTGGGTATCGTGACGTCGTCATATCGTAAGTAGCCAGTAACCAAGTTGCAGGTCGTCCTCTGTAAACCTACATCGGTATCTCTGTTGCCGCAGGAGTATAGGACGGCGAGACAGGTCGAGACTCCAGGCGCTCCGCATCCAGCTCTTTGATAAACTGGTCGATCTGCTCTTCAACAGACGACAGGTGCTCTTCGGCAGCGGCTTCGGCCATATTATCGACCGTGCTATCGGCTGCACTGTAATAGGAATGCAGGTCGACTGGTGCCGGTTCTTGGTACTCGCTGATGTCGCTAGGGTTGTGTACTGCGCCAGTATCCTCGTCGTATGTCGTGGAGCTGGCGGGAAGAGCAGGCATCATGCAGCCCGGAAGTGGTCCGATGTTGAGCTTGCCAAAATTGAGGCCACTGGCTAGACTGTGGACGTCTGTGTCTGTGATCGCGGTGCTGTCTGCAGGACCGTCTACTGCCTCTTTGCTCCCCAATGCATCCTCTTCCACGGCCGGTTCGGCCTCCGCCAAGCCATCTTCCTCTGCTTTATTGTCAAACTGTGCCGGCTGCTGCCGCTCTGCTGCTTTTTCTTCTAGTCTTCCTCTGGACCGTGCCGCTGTCTGTGGCGCTGGGTCTTTTGTAGCTCCCTCCCCCGTAGTTGCTGCTGCACTCGATGGCACTTCTTCCAAATCAGCTGCTGCTAATTCTTGTTCTGTAGCTGTGCTCCTCAAGATCGCCCCCTCTACTTCTGCCTCCTTAGGTGCTTCTTGTGATGCTTCTCCGGGCAATGGTGTCTGGCGTTTGACAGTCTCCTCCACAGGTTCGGCTGCTTCGGTTTTGGCGACATTCTCGGTAGTCATATCTGCATCGGCAGTCTGATCTTCCACCGGCACCACCACATCTGCTATCGTCGGTTCAGCCTCTATCTTTGTAGGCGATTCCTCGTCTGCCTCTTTTCTTTTGTCGAGAGTGTGCAGCTCATCCTCGGCGGCAGTAGTCAGTAAGGTTGCAGCTGCAGTTGCAGTTTTAGCAACAGTAGAAATAGCAACAGTAGAAATCCGCTCGCTAGGGTCGACCCCCTTCCCTTTGTCCTCATTATTGCCGTCTTTAGGTGTGCTCTGTTCCGGCTGCGAGGAGGCCTCGGCAATAGTGTCTGGAGGAGCCTCTGCTGCAATGATGCTTTTGCTCCTGCTGTTGCTCCGGTTTCTACTCCGACTCCGACTCCGACTCCGGCTGCCACTTCGGCCGCTGCCGGTGTAGCTCCCAGTATAGCTCCCAGTGTAGCTCCCTGTATAGCTTCCGCTGCAGTTGCTGCCGCTGCCATCGCTATCAGCGTCCTCTTCAACTGCGTCTCCTCGCTCTAGCCGCTCTTGCCGTCGCTGCTCGCGCCGCTGCTCCCGGTCTGCCTCCCGTTTTGCCTCCCTCTCAACGGCCCGGGCTTCGCGTGCCTCGCGCCGCGCCCGCTTCTCCTGCACTAGCCGCAGCGTCTCCTTCAGCGTCAGCATGCCACGGTACTGCACCTCGGCCCAGTTTTGCATGTTGCCCATTTCTTTGAGGGGCATAGTGACGTCATCGACGAGCTGGTTGAGGCTGTCGTTGGTCTTGCGCAGTGCAGCCGTGGATTTGCCGAGGTCGCGCTGCTGCTCCGAGATGGCGCGCATATTGCCGTGCATGAGCACAGCCCGGCCCTGGAGCTGGGTATCGAGCAAATTGGCAATACTGGCATCGAGGGCACGGCGGGCCTCTGCGACCTGGTGGACACTGGCGGACGGGGGGTTCGGCTGGATGCGCGAGGCAGAGGAGTTTGCAACCGAATCGGTCGTCTCTTCTGTTGCAGCTAATGTTGGAGCTGCTGGAGCTGCTGGGGTTGGTGTAGGTAAAGCTGGTGTGGCTGGACCCGCCGCTGCTGGGGCTTCGACGACTGCGTCTGGCGCATTCTGTCGAGGCGCCCCAGAGACAGACGATATGGACGACGGCGGTGCTGCGCGTGTGGATGCAGCCGACGCTACAGCCGACGACGTCACTGTAGCTGTGGCTGTCGACGTGGATGCGCTGCTGCGGGCTGTCGAAGCGACACTGCCCGGCCCTAGTCTCCTTGTTCTGCTGGCCTGGGCATTTGGCTGGGACACAATCTGCCGGCTGACATCGATTGATGAGGTGAATGCCGAGGCGCTTGCGCCAGTTGAGCTGCTGGTGACGGTAACCGATACGGCACGGACATTACTAATGAGGGCCGGTGCGGCACGGGCAGACGAGAGAGACGCAAGCAGAGAGGGCGGGCGAGCAAATGATGGGCTAGTAGGCGACACCATTCTAGAAGATGAAGCTGCAGAAGAAGAAGCGCCCGGTTGAGAGGCAGCTCCGGATGTGCGTGCGGGCGCGGGGGTGGCCATCGTGGATGCAGAGAAGGAAGAGTATGCGGGGTAGCTTTCTCAGCGGCTCATATGGATACAAAATATATAACAATAATACAAATATGGGAGTGGCCTGCAGAACCGCAGGGAGGAAGAGGATGTCGACTTGACGATGTCAGATGGCCGCCATTTTGGACGGATTTGGCCGACCTTTTGAATAGCGGCGGCTCCAGCCATTCCATTTGCAGATTGCTATTATTTACGTTTATAAATATTATATACTCTGTATGCAAACGATATGCAAGTGAATGCTACCACAGTCTCAGCCACAGGGGGGGTTGGTAGTGGTAGCTGCTAGCTGGCAGGATGCAGGCCGGGATTGGCTGGAAGCTCACCACCCCAGTCTGCCTCTTTCCTCTTGGAGATGGGGGCATCGTCATGCATCAGCAATATTAGTCAGCCATGTGTACTATGTATTGCGTATGTGTAAATGGCATGTTGTTTTGATTTGTTCTGTCATCCTCCGTCGGTCTTTTGCATTTGGTTCTTTGCTTATTATTATTTGCTTTTTTGTTTTGTTTATACAGGGGGAAATATACAACAGAGAGCCGGCATGGCTGTCTGCATAAGGAAAAAAAGCAGCAACGAGACAAAGTGAGGACGAAAGAAAAAGAAGAGAAAAGAAAAATAAAAGCGAAAGAGAAAGAAAAGAGACAGAAAATAGAATAAGAAAACAGACGGGCAGAAACGGACATGAAACCAAAAATAGAGATGGAAACAAAAGTCGGAGAATGCTCGAATATAAACGCTCTCGCCAAACTTTGGATATAAAATCAAGAGAATCAAATCAAATGCCCTCGGTTGCCGCCATGCTCTACTATTGCAGTCCAGCCCAATCTGTCCAGCTTGCCCGTGTCGTGGGCGCAGTTGTCAATCCATTTTCTCCATTTCTCTGTAGTCCTCCAGGCTTGTTCCTTGCCTCCTTGACCTTGCCCGTCTCCCTCTCCATCTTCCTGGGGACGTCGTCCCAATCCCAAAAGCATCGCTCATTCCCTTCGTATGAATGTTGTCGTGTCATGTTTTGTCTTTTTGTCTTTCTTTCCTAGCCCAGAGATTCCCTGCCATGATGGCTCTATAACCTTTCGGTCCCGTGTAGAGACGTACTAGCGAAATGCAGCCGTTGCCAGTGGTATTCCCAAAGCAAGTACTCGTAAATGCATCCGTATTATTATGTACAACGATTTCGTAGATTTTTTGTCTTTGTCTTTATTTTGATTCGTTCTTTCGTTCTATCGTTCTCGCTCTTATCTGCAAGCGACCAACTTTAGCACCTCGCATCACGCGAGAATCTAGTTGGACAGCTTGTTCAGGAGAGAGCTGCCAGAGGCGGCAGCCTTCTTGGCGTCGTTGTCAAAGATCTGCAGCAGAGCACTCCAGACCTGGCCGGGCTTCTGCGAGGCATCAATCGACTGCCAGATGCCAGTCTTGCGGTAGTAGTCGACAACGGGCGTGGTCTGGGCGTGGTAGGTCGTCAGGCGCTTCTTCAGTGCCTCGGCATTGTCGTCGGAGCGCTGGACGAGGGGCTCGCCAGTGACGTCGTCGGTCATGTCCTTCTTGGGAGGGTTGAACAGCTTGTGGTACGAGCGGCCCGAGGCGGGGTGGACCAGGCGGCCAGTGATGCGGGCAACCAGCAGAGCATCGTCGATCTTGAGCTCAACGGCGTGCTGGAGGGTCTGCTTGCGCTCGGTAAGCATGGCGTCGAGGCCCTCGGCCTGGGGAACTGTGCGCGGGAAGCCGTCGAGAATGAAGCCGCCCTTGCACTCGGGGTTGTGGTTGAGCTCCTCCTTGATCATGCCAATGACAATGTCGTCGCTGACCAGGCCGCCCTGGTCCATGATCTTCTTGGCCTCGCGGCCGAGGGGGGTCTTCTTTGCGACCTGCGAGCGGAGCATGTCACCGGTGGCCTGCAGATTGGTTAGTGCTGTCGACAAAGTGGGAAGTGGTCAAGTGGTTGTAGTCGCAGTTGGAACGTACCAGGTGGCAGCAGCCGAACTTTTCCTTGATCTTGGGAGCCTGGGTACCCTTGCCTGCTGTTGTCAGTATTCGTGTATTTTCCGGTATTGCTGCTACTTTGAGAAGCTGTCATGCCGTAGCCAGTTGAAGCTGCACGATGCTTGCACTCCTGCCGCTTCGCAAGCTTTCCATAAGCTTCCATAGGGCTCAATTGGCAATATGCGCAGCTTGCAGCAAGCTTTGTGGTGGAAGCCGGGGGCATTCGGGAGGCGGAGACTCCGACGAGCCGGTCCACACCGACCTCTGCGGGCTTAAGGAGAGGCAAACGCAAAAGAGCAGGCGCAAAAGAGCACGATAGCAAGAGACGTACCGGCACCGGGAGGGCCAATGAGGATCATGCGGATCTCCTCAGTCGACTTGGGCGCCGAAGAACCGCCCAGGTGGCGGACCTCGAGGTCCTTGATGCGGCCCTCGAGCGAGGCAACAACCTGGTGCAGCTTTTGCACCTGATCCTCAATAGCACCCATTGTGTATGTGGGGGATGTTGAGTATTGTAGTAGAAAGAGAAGTTGAACAAGTCGGCGACAAGGACGAGGACGTTGGAGGCGTGAGAAGCAAAAAAGCACAAACGGGAGAGGAAGCGGGAAGGGGAGGGAAAGAGAGAAGGAGAGGAAGAGGGAGGAGGTAAAAGGAAGAGGAAGCAAAAGCGAAAAAGGCAAGAGCAGCAAATAGCGCCGGTAGAGATGTAACGAAAGACGGCTTAGGACTTTGGTGGGAGTGCGCTGTGGTCGTGGTAGTGACGGAAGGAACAAAAGCGGGTCCGGTGTGGTAATAGTGTACTATGTAGTCGCTGGTTTCTACAATGTATCTTATTACTTGCTGCGCTTGTTTTTCCTTCAGTTCTTTGTGCTGAAAACCACGCAAACTATCCACTGTAGGCTATCCACTGATCAGTCTGACCCCTGCTGTAAGTGCTCTCAACAAATGGCAAGCGGACAATAAGCAAATGCGATCTCGGGGGAAGGAGCGAGCGAGAAAAAGTTTGTCTACAGGGAAGGTGCGACCGCCAATACGCAATGTACCTTGATGTTTTTTTAGCACCAATCCAGCACCAATTGAGCACCGTCGGTACCTGCACCTGCTTAACGGACTATGCCCCCGGCTAAGAGGTGCAGCTCCAGTTACCCGAGCATGTCCACTCTGCAGCGTCCTCTGCGCCGAGGTACCCTACAATTTGTCACTCATATGATGAACCGCAGCGCAAGACATTTGCTTGTGCCGTGTGCAGTTCATAATAACGTTTACAATGTATGCCGCCGGGTGAAGGGACACCGAAAGAAGAAGCCCAGACATACCGGGCAGACACGGAAGCGCGTGTGATTTGCAGAGCTTGTGCCATCGATAAGTATAGTAGTTAACATATTCTAGCTATGCTCGTATGGTCATTCGTTTTTGTGATTGGGTTGAACGGATTGATATGAAAGCAGAAACAAAAGAAAAAGAAGAATGCATCCAGATTGTCAGAATTTGACGATTATGTAATCATAGATGTCACGTGCGGCTTGGGGGGCTGCTTTTGAGCTAGGCCCACTTAGGAACTGACCTCCCCCAAAGGCAGCCTCAGCAGTACGACGCCTTCTCAATGGGCAACAACCGCCTTGTGCCTGAAAGTGCATGCTGTCAGAGTGGATGACCAACGAGAGCATCAGCATCAACGAGCAACGAGCACCGAACGACTCACCACTTTATTCAAGCTTGCAGCTAGGCCTTGACAAACGCTAGTAACCACATTACCAGCAGCAACCGATTCTACTTTAAGCTGCTGCTCTCCAACAACCCCTCCATAGCTTTCAAGCTCCTCGAGAACAACCTCCCTCCCCTCGACGACCCCCTCCCATCCAACACACAACACACGCAACAATGCCGTCCACCACTGCAGAGACGCTGTCGCTGGTAACGCGCAGCGTGTCAGTGGCGCCGATGGTGCTGCTGTCGACCGTCGACCACTTCAACCGCACCATCGCCTCCAAGTCCAAGAGCAAGCGTGTCGTCGGCGTCTTATTAGGGCAGAACGACGGCAAGTCGAATGTGCGCGTGTCCAACAGCTTTGCCGTGCCCTTTGAGGAGGAGGACAAGGACCCCTCGGTGTGGTACCTGGACCACAACTACATCGAGTCGATGAACGACATGTTCAAGAAGATCAACGCGCGCGAAAAGTTAATAGGCTGGTACCACTCGGGCCCCAAGCTGCGGTCCTCCGACCTGGAGATCAACGAGCTGTTCAAGCGCTACACCCCGAACCCGCTGCTCGTAATTATTGATGTGCAGCCCAAGGAGTCGGGTGTGCCCACCGATGCCTACTTTGCCGTTGAGGAGATCAAGGATGTACGTACTCGTGTCCGAAGATGACAGAAGATGGAAGACGGAAGATGGAAGACTGAAGACTGAGACGAGACTAACAACCAAAACCAGGACGGCACGACAACTGCCAAGACGTTTGTGCACACGCCGTCGATTATCGAGGCCGAGGAGGCAGAGGAGATTGGTGTCGAGCACCTGCTGCGCGACATCCGCGACGTCGCCGTCGGCACGCTGTCGACACGCGTCACCAACCAGCTGCAGTCGCTACAGGGCCTGCACCACCGCCTCGGCGACATCCAGACCTACCTGCAAAAGGTCATCGACGGCAAGCTGCCCGTCAACCATGCCATCCTCGGTAACCTGCAGGACGTCTTCAACCTGCTGCCCAACCTGTCCACCGGCGTTCCCGGCGCCTCGACGTCGGCCGACCCCACGGCCACGGGCGCTTCCGATCTCGCCCACGCTATGAGCGTCAAGACCAACGACCAGCTGATGGCTATCTACCTCAGCAGCCTGATCCGCGCCATCACGGCGTTCCACGACCTGATTGAGAACAAGATCCAGAACCGGCAGCAGCAGGAAGAAAAGGACGCAGCCAAGAAGGAGGCCGAGGCGGCGGTGGCAGCGGCAGCGGCAGGAAAGTCGGGCGCAGCAGGTGGTGCTAGTGGCGAGAGCGGCGGGCCCAACGGTGCAGCCGCGTCCGGCCAGGACAAGAAAGATGACAAGTCCAACGGCGTCAACGGCGACGAGAAGAAGTAGAGGGGATGGAGAGACAAGGCCAGGTTTAGCAAAGACGACCCACGAATTTCACATTGACGTATTTTTTTTTCTCATTTTTCTCATTTTTATTTCCATATATATGGTGTACGCATTGTCATCTCACAGCATAGTTAAGAGATGCCTTTAGTTTCAGTTATGCAATTGCAAATGTGTATTATGGTATCATAAGTAGAGGAGAGAGAGAGGGCAGAGCAAGACTACAAGACACCTGCCACCAGACCGGCGAGAGCTTCTGGCGACGCGGCTGTATCAATCGCAGCACCGCCCTGCCCATCCATTCGGGTATACTCTTGCAAGGCCGGCCACTCTTCGGCTAGCAGGCAGGCCAGCAGGTGTTTGCAGGGCGGTGTCGTGAATGCAAGAGGCGAGCTTGCGAGGTGTTGTGTGTCTTCTCTGTCGGTCAAGTCGGCCGTGTCGGCACTTTGGTCGACACTCGCCGTGGCCAGCGCAAAGAATGCACATGTGCAGTGCCATGAGCGTAGATGCACTACATGGTCTTGGTCGCCACGGATCTGGTAGAGGGCTGGTGCCGGTGTTTTTAATGTCTTTGATGCCGATGTCAAAGTGTGCCGACTTGGCAGAGGCAACGGAAAGCGGACGACACGGCGGCGGTCCAGGAGATCGAGCGCGGGCAGCAGCAGGGTGGGAAACAGGACGTGCAGGGTAGCCATGAGAGAGCGATGTTCGAGCGGCACGCGTCGAAGCGTGTTTGTCGCCGTAGCGTCTGCAGCGTCCGTGGAGCTTGACGATGCCGCATCGAGGGGGATGGCCGCGACGGCGTGGATGAGGCTAGTGAGGAGGCGACGCGGTGCTGGCAGTAAGTCCCCTCTCTCTATACCATCGACAGAAGCCATTGGTTGTACACTGTCGGTGTATTGTATTGCTGAAGTTGCGTGAGGTGCATAGCGCATAGTCCTGTACACGATCGCCGGTCCAGTTGTCATGAGATCCAATAGCCCACTAAACTAGCAACGTCGTACAACAACCACCTCAACATTTTCTATAGCAATACTATTTGCTTTATCTATTCTCCTTTAAAAATATTTTATAATTTAAACTTGAATTCCAATATATTTATCGCTTCCTAATATACACTTTTGTCTAGTCTACACCCAGTCGCGGGCATTCCGCAGCACATCCACCAGTCGCTGCTCGCGGCTCTTGGGCGCCGGCTCGTACATGTACTTCCACTCCGCCGTCAGCGGCAGGCTCATCAGGATACTCTCGACGCGCGGGCCCGGCGTGTTCAGGCCAAACGACGTGCCGCGATCGTGCACAAGGTTGAACTCGACATACCGGCCGCGCCGGATCTGCTGCCACTCCTTCTCCGCCTCGGTAAACGGCAGGTCCTTGCGTCGTGCCATGATCGGCGCAAACGATGGCAGGAACGCCTTGAGGCCGTCCTGAATGAAAGCAAACAGGCTCTCGCGGTCCGTGTTCTCGGCCGGCACGCCGTCGCTCGCCGGCGTGCCGCCTGACGACTCGTCGAGGTCGTCAAAGAAGATGCCGCCGACGCCGCGGCTCTCGAGGCGGTGCTTGTTGTAAAAGTACTCGTCGCACCAGCGCTTGAAGCGCGGGAAATAGCCCTTGTTGTGGCGGTCGCAGACGTCCTTGAGTGTGCGGTGGAAGTGGATAGCGTCCTCGTCAAACAGGTAGCTGGGCGTCAGATCGGCACCGCCGCCAAACCACCAAGCGCCCGAGGCGTCGCCGGTAGGCGAGCCGTCGGGGTTAGCCGTCTCAAAGTAGCGGTAGTTGAGGTGGACCGTGGGCGCGAGGGGGTTGCGCGGGTGCACCACCAGACTCAGGCCGGCGGCAAAGAACTCGAGCGAATCGGGCAGTGTGTCAGCGCCGCCGGCGCCACCGAGGTTGCGGTGGTTGGCGCGCATGCGCAAGATGCCGGCCTTGGGCAGCTTGCCATAGACGACACTGACACCGACGCCGGCCTTTTCAAAGACGACGCCGTCCTGCAGCACACACGTGATGCCGCCACCGCCCTCCTTACGCTGCCATTCGTCGACACGGAACTCGCGCGGCGGCAGCGGGTCGACACCGACACGGCCTTCGATGGGCCCGCCAACAGTGGCAATGCCGCCCGAGTTTTCAATCTCGGCAAGGCCCTTGATGATGACCTGCTGCTGCTCCTTGATAAACTTTTCCATGCGCAGGCGCATTGGGGAGAGCTCATCGACGGCGCCGTTGGTGTCGCGGCGGGTCTGTTCGTCGCGTTCGGCGAGGGTCGGAGCATCGCACTTGATGGGGTCGTCGGTGGTCTATAGAGTTAGCAGAATGAAGACTGGAGACTGAAGTCTGGGTGACGAAACTCGGGGGTCTTACCATGGTGTATACGAGGAGGGAAGCGCTGATGGCCAGGCCGGCAAAGACAATGGGAGAGTATGGTAATGAAGATGAGGTTGCGGCGGTGGCTGTAGTCGAAACGGTAGCGGAGGAAGAGCGAGAAGTGGAAAAGAATGCTTTCGAAGGAGCTGCCAAAGGAGAAGCTCGGCCGACAGTCCGGAGAGAGGCTCGCTGCTGCATAGCAAACAACCGGGCGGCCTGTCTGCCCTGCGCGGCGAGACGAGGGCTCGCCATTTTATAGTAGGCCGGCAATGGCTCGGTTGGCGATGAATGGCGGCTAGAAACTATAACAAGAAAAAAAATCAAACGACAAAAGAACAGTCGACAGGCACCAAAGTGGCCAGAGAACCGAACGATTGTGTCGTCACAAAAGAGTGCTTCCACTTTGGAGGTGGACAAAGGCAAAGGCAAAGGCAAAGGCAAAGCAAAGGGCAAAAGCCAATGGAGAGCCCGACAGCCTTAATATGGCAGGAGTTGTGCTATATAAACTGGGTCCCTGGAACTACTGTACTAACTGTATGTATGTATCTTAGGTGCGGAGGTGCGGTCAGTCCCGGGACAGCAGAAAAAGGTCGATGGAGGCGACGGCAGCGCTGGAACACAACCGGCCTGGCAATAAGTGTAATAAACCGCAGAGCAATTGTTTCTGGCAGAGTACATCAGATGCATACATAGCATAGAGAAAAGCGAAAGCGAGGCTCACGCAGTCGCCAAGCTATCTGCCAATCGGCTGTGGCTAAAAGCAAGGGGTCAGAGTAAATGGCTGCACAGCTGCAACGGTCGACGGTCTAGGGTCTAGGGCGAATCTGCTTGCCATGGCCAGCTGCTGCTATCTTATCAGCTCGCCGCCACTGTAGCTGGCCACTCCCAACTGCCAGGCCGCTGTCTGCCGAGCTCTCGTGTTCCTGCAGAAGACCAGCAGCTTGGCAGCAGCTCGATCTGATTATTATCTTAGTCGAGTCAATAAATATGAGCGGCATCTGTGGTATTCATCAGAATAATATAAAAGGATCCTTCTCGCCAGTGTGACTGCATCGGATGTGCTCGCGGGGCGTGCTTAGTCATCGTATCTATGACCCAGTTGTGCCTACTGCGGCTCGTTGCTTGTGTGATTGCTGACCAATCACGGCTGCCGAATAGAGTGCAAACAGCTCATTAATATGCAAGCTATACGGAGACGGGTAGGCACCCGGAATGGCGTGTACGGAGACAAGGTAGAAAGGCGACACACTCACGCATTGGTCATCCCTCTGTATCACTTGACCCGCTTTTCCCTCTCTGTCTGCGCCTGCTGAGAGCTGTAAAGTGGCCCCAGTTTTATCACGACTCTAGTGCTAGTGCAGACTGTAGGGCGTCGTGACTGCCCCGTAGAGATAGCACGAGCACCGATGAGCACATCACTGGTGAGCGTCTAGTGACTGCCCGCTGAGTGCAGCTATTGTCGCGTCCATCGCTCCTGCCTTCTGCCTGCCTGCTCTTTCCTGATGAGTTTTTGTGAAATATCTATTAAATAATTATTATTGGATTTCTATTGATAAATAATGTGCAAAGTACAAGCTGTTTTCTTGGTACAAGCTGTTTTCTTGCTCCTTCCTCTCTACATTTACTCGTGTCACTTGCACCACAGCCCTCTACACCACCCGCGTCACATCACCCCGCACAACAGCTGCCTAACGCCTCCCTCTACGCCTACACGCCCTCACGCCCCCCTGTTATCCGCTATCTCTGGCGAGCACTCCGCCTACTAATACAACTAACCGCCTTATCCACCGCTTTTTCGTCATCGCCTTGTCTCCTTCTTCCATCGTTCACCTTCTGTTACTCCTCTGTAGTTTCTCTCTGCACCCTTTTGCACCTCTCAACTTAGCCTCGACATCGACCGCCCTATCGTCTATCTTCTATCGTCTATCATCTATCAACCTCAACCTCAACCTCAACCTCAACCTCGCAACCTCATCTTCACTTCTTGCTCACATCCATCATCCACCGTCAACATGCGTTCAAAGTTCAAGGACGAGCACCCCTTTGAGAAGCGCAAGGCCGAGGCCGAGCGCATCCGCCAGAAATACTCGGACCGCATTCCAGTATGTCCTCTCTCCCGCCGTGTCTCCGTCTGTCTCCATCTATGCCCTCTACTAACATCCCAGGTCATCTGCGAGAAGATTGAGAAGAGCGAGATTGCCACCATCGACAAGAAGAAGTACCTCGTACCCGCCGACCTCACCGTCGGCCAGTTCGTCTACGTCATCCGGAAGCGCATCAAGCTGGCTCCCGAGAAGGCCATCTTCATTTTTGTCGACGAGACCCTGCCGCCCACGGCCGCGCTCATGTCCAGCATTTACGAAGAGCACAAGGACGAGGATGGGTGAGTACTCGGATGCCTCGTATAACGTCATACCATTTGAACATACTGCTGACTGTCTAGGTTCCTCTACATCCAGTACTCGGGCGAGAACACCTTTGGCGATGCCTGAAGCGTCGGCCTCATACGCCGTTTGATTGCTGCTTCAGCTTGGTACTAACTGCTTCAACTGCCGCCGCTAGAGCTCGTTCCGCCTTGTTGATGCCTTTTTTTATGTTTTTTTAACCCCCCACCATCTTTTGACACCGCGATCGCCCACATTGTTCGTTTGCTGTTCCTGCAGCCACTGCAGCCACTGGAAATACGCCAAACGATCATGACAAGCACGAGGCCGAGGATGGATGGTCGGCGAGGTCAGGCCGACGCCCGTGAAGAACACCTCGCAACTGCTGCGATGCTACTTCGCTCTCTGCGGGCGTCGCCCTTGGCGTTGGGATGCTGTATCGGATAACTTGTTACTATGTTGTTGCTTTTGGTCGTTTTCATATACATTCCATTCCCTTTTTGATGCACTCAATACCTCTTGTTCATAGTGCCATCATACCAAACTCTCTTCTCGAGTCAGCCTTTTTCTCTCCGGATCATGTGATAATGTGTTGTGATATTGTGAAGTCATACCGATACCGTTGCAAGTGACTCAACCGGGCTAGCACGGCCTAGTGAGGCAGCCGTCAGCATTCACATTTGAATTCCGCAGCATTAAAGACTGAACAACACACAGCTGTAACCTCACTGCACTTATCACCTCAACATCTCCCCTCCAGTACCTCGCTCTCCACTATACATGTGTGGTTTATTACCGCCCCAAGCGCCCCCGTTTATCCTCTTTGTCTCTTTATCCGTTCAAATCCCTCTATCTCTTTGTTTGCCCCCCTCGCATTTCTGTGGTGCAGTGATTACACACTCGGCTTCCAAAGGTAGCCCGTGATTATCCATCATCTGACCTCTTTGCATGAATACGGCACGGGAGCACTCGCTGTTGTGGTCACGTGATGCATAAAGGAGGGATATGAGGTTGTAAGCACCGCCATATCATGTTTCTGTGTCTTCCTGTATGATCTTGTCGATACCTTGTAACTATTCAAGCCGCTTGCAAACAGGTTCACGCAAGTCTCCCACTGCTTGTAAAAGAAGAAATCCGTAATATTATATCCAAAATGCAAGACCAAGAGGATATTCAAAAAATGTGAGGGTAAACAGTAAATAACGCAAAATGCAGAAATAAAAAAGCTAGAGGTAAGACAAAGCAAACAGCAGTGCATCCAAAAGAAAAAGGTGCCGTAGACGTATGCCAAATGCAAAGAGCAAGATGAAATATCCTCAGATTGGCGAGGAATGGGTAAATAGAGTGGAAACCAAGAAAACAGCAATAGCAAGATGGCATCGCAACAGCATTTAAACGCGGATAGGAAATGCAAAGACGCAACATAAACAAGAAATAAGCAGAAGCAAGGCAGAAACAAAACAGTATCCCAATCCAATAACCGGCCTCTCTCATCCAAAACCAGACAAAAGATAAGTATAAAGGTGATAAATAATCAAAAGAACGAAAATAAAGAGAGGCCCCACTCGTTCAAATATCAATCATGCGACGCCCACCTGATCCCAAATAAATAAATGAAAGGATGAAACAAAGATAGAAATGCAAGAATGGCGGAAGAAGTGAGAGAGAGCGAAGATGAGTGAGAAAACGTGGTAAAGCGGGAGAAGAGGTAAAGAGGTATAAAAGGAGATTCGAAACAGTATACCGGCGCCGACATTTTTATTCCCGCCTTGGTCGTAGCGAGATGACTGATAAAGAGAAGGAAAAGAAAGACACTACACTCATGATGCAGCGTTCACCTTTTGCTTCTTCTGCATCCGAGGGGTTGGAGGCTTAGCCTTGCCCTGCAAGCCATTCACCTGGGGATTGGTGGTTGGTACCGATGTAGGGCCACCGTTCATGTCATCCTCGGCCTTCACGCCGGATGGCCGCCGGCGCTTCGTGCCTGCGGGGGATGTGTTGGCACTCGGGCCGCTTGAGGCAGTACCCTGCTGACTCTGCGATGGGTGCATGCTGGGCGCCTGCATATTGCCGGGCGCCGGGCTACCCACGTGCGGCGATCCTGGCGTTGGGAGGTGAGAGACGTGCGGGCTTGCGCCCATAGGGAACTGGGCCATGCCGGGCGTCCGGGGGCCACCTTGCTGCATGGCCATCTGGCCATTTGCGTTGGATGCCGGTGTTGTGTTGAGCGACTGAACAAGCTGCTCCAGAGATGCAAATGCTGTTAGAGAAGGGTGAGCGTGGCAGAAGCCGAAGAGTGGTGACATGTGACCCATGACTTCGGCGACCTGTAAATAGCTGTCAGTATATAGTATCTAGGCAGGATTGAAACAGCAAACTAACGAAACTGAATATACCTCTAGGAACTGGTAGACGGCTTCGGTGACACCGACGCTCTCCTTGATGCTCGAGTGAGGCAGCTCCACATCGGGCGGAGCTGTCTGCGGCGACTTCATGGGCTTGGGCTTGCCCTTCTTGCTGATTTCCGGAGACTGCTTGCTGTCCGACTGGTTCAAGCTTCTCCATTCTTTGATCCATTTGTGTCCGGGCTGTGCTGCCTGGATGACCATCTTGCGCGGAAGGAACTCTTCGTGGCTGTCACATACAAACTCAAACAGCTCAAACTTTTGCTCGGCATCAAAGTTGACACGCAGGACACCGCCTGAGACAACCTATAGATGTTAGTTTCCTATCAAAATAAGGCCATCTCGAGAACGCGCAACTCATAAACTCAAACTTACGTGAGCGTTGCCCTCAAACCACTGTACTAAGCTGGCCTTGTTGTTCTCGACGCAAAACCTGTCGTTCACAGACTTCTCTACAAAGCTGCGGTCGGTAATAATTTGCATCTTCTTCACACCACTCTCGAAGTATGTGTGGAAGTATCCTGCCAGGGCTGGGTATGGGATCTCGTATTGCTTGTTGGTTTTCTCTTCGCCATTCACCATGAGGATCGTGTGACGGAACATGCCCGATGTCGAAAAAAAGCGGTTGATAAACTCGTTCCAGTATGGAATCTCGTCGCGTCCCTTGGGGCCGGGGAACGAACCGAGCATCTCGGAGAACTGATAAAGCTTAAGCAGGCACTGATTACGTATCGGCTCGCGCTTCTGCTGTAGAGCAGCAAATTGCTGCTGATGAGCCTGCTGCTGCATGGCAAATGCATGTTGCTGCATCAAAGGGTGTTGCTGGTGCTGGTGCTGGTGCTGTTGTTGTTGTTGCTGGTGCTGCTGAGCACTGCCAGGTCCCTGCTGAGGGGGGTGTGGCTGGCCGGCCATATGAGGTGTCATCTGAGGGCCGCCAGGACCATTTTGTGGTGGCGGGCCACCGGGCTGGCCAGATTGCTGAGGGGTCGGTGGTTGACTAGGGCCCTGCTGGCCAGGCATGCCAGGCTGCGGCGGCTGTTGCTGAGGCTGCGGTTGGCCGGGGCCGCCTTGTTGGGCTGCTTGGTGTATTTGCTGCGCTTGCTGCTGGGCCTGCTGGGCCTGCTGTGCTTGCTGTGCCTGTTGTTGAGCCTGTGCATGCTGCTGTTGTTGAGCCTGTGCCTGTGCTTGAGCCTGGGCCTGCTGAGCAGCTGCTACTGCCTGTGCCTGCTGGGCCTGCTGGGCTTGAGCCTGGGCCTGCTGGGCTTGAGCCTGGGCCTGCTGGGCATGCTGAGCCTGCGCTTGCTGGGCCTGCGCTTGATGAGCCTGCGCTTGCTGCATGGCCGCCAGCTGAGCATGCTGGAGCTGCAGCTGGTTTGGGTTGTGGCCTTGTTGGCTAAGTTGTTGAGCATTAATCGCATTGTGCTGTGCCAGCATTGCCTGAGTACGTGGATCTGCAATGTTCTGCGTCGAATGTCAGCCAAGCCCACTGATGATCTCATTCGAGCTTTTGTGTAGTGATATAACGGTGTCTTACCTGGCCCATTCTACGGAGAGTAGCCAGTTGATTTGCCTGCAGCATGTTCTGGTTGTACATGCCACCGTGCTGCTGCTGGAGCATCATTTGCTGGCGCTGCTGCTGTTGTTGGAGGATGCGCTGCTGCTGCTGGAACTGGGCTTGGAGGGCTGGGTTACTAACCACTACAGGACACCAAAGTTAGTAAATAAGAAATTATGAAGTAACGAGGCAGGAAGGTGTACGTACTAGCCATATGGTTCATTTGCTGCTGCTGCTGCTGTGCCTGCTGTGCCTGCTGCTGTTGTTGGAATATCATTGCTTGTTGGGGAGTGAGGTGCTGCATAGCATGGACGCCAGGCCCGGTGCCTGGGGGCATGCCAGCAGTCATCATGGCCATATGTTGGCCACCGGGTCCTGAGACACCCATGTGTGCAAGATGTTGGGGAATGGCGCCGGGCTGGCCGGGCTGGCTTGGGTTATGAGCCATGCCGGGTGCTAGGCCTGGGTGACCTTGGGGAATACCGGGATGCTGTTGCATGCCGGGGTGTGGTGAGAAGGACGGTCCCATGCTCGCCATTATGCGTGGTGCGCGAGTGGAATTCGAGTCCCCAACAGATTGTGGCCGTATGAGAATACGATGGCGCCGATAGAAATGATAATGATTGGTAAGAGCGCGTAGAGATGTACAGCGATGATCGCGTTCAAGTCGAGATGCGTACCGCGATGAGAAATGCGATGCGATCGAATTTCTTGGAGATGTAAGCGATAGTCGTGGGTAGGGGTTGAATGGCTGAGAACAAACGCCAATCGCGCAAGTCCAGGGTTAAAGAAAGAAGCGGCGATGCTGGTAGGAATACAGGCGCGAATAATGGAACAGTCGGGTCAAGCAAAGAAGTGAAGAAGGCGAAAGAGGCGAAAGACGTTTCGAGTCGTTGGCTATATGTGATCCGTAGTCAGGTACAACGAAACACGTTTCCGAGAGATCGGGTTCTGGGGAATCTCGGGACTGGGAGGAGAAGGGGGGATTTCGAATCGGCAAAGAAATCGGGATCGCAGCTGGCAATTCTCGGGGGAGAATGAGAATGCTGGGAGGGCGACGAAGAAGATTTTTTGTTGCCGAAGCGCGCCACAGTGTGTGGTGCGTTATGCGAAACGTGAGACGAGAGAGTGGGAAAACGGGGTTGGTGAGAAGAGATGAAAGAGATGCGAGGGAGAGCAAGAAGAGGAACGACGAACTGGAGAGAAAGAGAAGGTAGGGGGTAGTGCGTTGGCGGGAAAGCCAAAAAGGAGGAGCGCGACGCCCTTTTCGGCACTGGAGGTAAAATAACAGGGATAGCACAGTAGCAGGTAGCGTAGCGGCTGGACCGCGAAGAGCTCTTCTGTTTCTCCTTTTCACAGGTATTTTTGGCGGTGTTATAATAGAGGTAAGATAATATGGAATAAGGGTCTCGAACAGACGCGATTGCTCGCGATACCGCAATATGGAGTGAAAAGAATGCGCGATGCAGATATTGTGCGTACAATGGAAATGCGAGAAGGGCAAAGGGCAAAGTCGGCCCAAGGTATGAGGGCAAAGAAGAATGAGAGAATGTGAGAGAAAAAGAGCGAAAGGACGGCGGAAGTATCAGAGGAGGACAAGGAGAACAATGGGCAGGCGAAAGGGGAAACCGAGAGCTGGTCCAGAGACTTTGGGAGGGGCGGGCGACGCGATAGAGCTGGAGCATTCACAGGAGGCCGCCGCTGTAGAGGTATGGAAAACTGAGGGAAACTGTTCGAAATGTCCTGAAAGGTGCCTAAATTGGACCTGGGGCGCTAAATCGTTCAAAGGGCTGACAACGCAGCATGCAGCATGGCGGGAGAGCGAGGGCCCTTAAGAGGCGAAAAGCGGAGAAACAGTGCGAATAGTCTAGCGCCACCTAAAGCGACTATTCAAGAATCGGGCAAGCGACGGCCACTACTCCGTAAGAGCAGGGGCAGACAGTGGGTTGGCGGATCTAGAAGAACGATAGAAGATGGATAAGAGACAAGAGAATAGAGAATAGAGAAGAATGGAAAGTTCTGAAAGAAATGATATGACAGAGATGTGAGGAATATAATATGAAACACGTTGGGGTAAGAAGAGGAAACGGGAAGAAAGGGAAGAGGGCGAGAAGACTGAGGGAAAGGAAGAAGAAAAGATGGAAAAGAGAGGAAGAGGGGAGGAGAGAAGGAAAATATGTCGTGTGGAATACGAAAAAAGAAGGAGCCGATGGGGATACCCTATCGTGAAAGGAAGGAACAAGAAGCCGCCGAATGTGGCAAGGGCCAGAGACGACGGTGTAAAATAGGCAGCGAAAATCAGTGCGACCGCTGGTATGGGAAAGAGCGATATCGAGACCGTTGAGGAAGAGAAGAAGAAAAAAGCAATGTGGCGAGCAAGTGTGTGCGTGTCGCGGGAAGGAGCGATGGGCTCACGACAGCTGACATTAGCCGTGTGCGAGCTGGGCCACTAGTACCGCTACCTGCAGATCAAATCGTAGATGCATGGTACAGTGTGGATATACAGTTATATGGCGTGCATTACAGAACACTATTGATACGGCATAGATGCATTGGGGGGGCGGCTGTACCTGTACTATGTATCTTATGTAGTTGGGCTGCAGGTGAAGAAGGTAAAAGGGTGAGAAAGAAAGAAAAAATGCATGGGGAAGGAGCGAGCGAGAATGACAAAAGGAAAGGGCGCTGCAAATATACATATCCGACGAAAGGAAGGAGCACAAATAGGAAATGCAGATGCGAAATGGTTTGGCCAAAAAAGCGCGACTACATGTATGGGAAAGACCACAAGATGATGGGCGGTCGGATACTACGATGGTCTGGGGAAAACAGAAACGGAGCAAGAAGTCCATAAAAATGAACACCGGAAATACAGAAGCAATGGGATATGGTATCCACCCCCAGCTCTGGCAGCAGCGGGAGAGGCAGAGGCAAAGAAGCAGCCAAACAGTGCGGATGCGAGAATTGGAATCCGCGACAAGCAGGGGCTTGTGCGAGGCATGTTGTTGTCAGAGAGTGAGAACAGACAAGGGCGGTATGAGGACGGAAGATGAGATGAACGATGAACGCAAGAGAGGGCTGCTGGTGAGTGTCGCGTAGCTGCCTTATTGCACTGGTAATGTTGGATAGCATATAACTATGTATGTATCTATGCAGTTGTTGCTACTTGGTTCAAGTATCGAATCAGGAAGGAACGGCTTAACACTGCAAGACGTGAAGCACCATAGAATTATGTATATATATCAACGATGCTGATGACAGCTAAAAACTCCAAAGCACGAGGATGTGAGCACAGAAGAAGGATCCTAGGCCGAGATGTCCAATGACAATCTACAACACTAGACTAGACATTCTCAAGTCAGTGTTGTGCAAGGGAAAGTAGGCGTGTAGAATGGGCAGGACATTTTGGACAGCAGTGTTACGTGGAGCGTGGAAACTAGGTTTGTTCGGATTCTCAGGGTCCTATTTGATCTGGTTTATTGGGGTTTTATTTTTATTTCTGTAAAACTGTGTATATGTAGTTTACATGGTTTGAACATATTTACTTGAGGGGGAGACCTCTATAAATAAAATCAAGCAGAACTAAAACGAGAATAATAAAATTACAATATCCCGAAAAAAACACAGAAAAAACAGACAAATAAAATTGGAATTAACAAACTAAACTATCAACACCCCAAGGGGACATAAAATCGGCAACCAAACCGTGTATCTCGACACTCATCACCACCAGGTGAGCAGCCATATCATATGACAAACATCATTTTTGATTTACATATTGATGCATGCAGTCAACTTGTAACAGATCCTATAAGATTCAAAAGACCCTGCAACGGTGGCCTACTATGTAGATTGTTGGTATGCCGATATGTCGCAGCTATGATGACTAATATTTATGTAGTAGTACCTACAGGCGGAACAACTTGGCTCCCTTCCGAAGGCGGTCAACGCGTCAATGAAAAACTTCCATGGACCCACCCTATTTTCTTTTCTGCCTGTCTCCGCCCAAACACGGCTATAAATTTTTTCGGTCGCGCGCCCCCAAAGACGTCTGCTTCTTCTTTCTACATCACCACCAGTCTGCATCTGCACCTGCAGCAGCATCTTCTACACCCACACCCTTCGAGCTGGTCTCGATGCATTGACGGCCGCGAGCGTCTTGTTTCTGCTGCAAAGCACAAGCAGGCGAGTGTCTAATTCTGTCACGCCTCGCGCCGCCAATGCCTCATCCCAAAGCGTGAGTATTCTTCTTCCCCCCTTGTCCTCAAATCATCCACCACACCCTTCCGACGGAAGTGCCCGGCCATGATGACAACTAAAACACACGTCTTCTTTTCCCAACGAATCGACCATGAAGTAATATTGTGAAACTCGGGCCCGTCTTCGCAGGCGGGCTTGTTACTTGCCAGTATTGTTGGTCTGAGCCGCCGTCATCGCCATTGCCAGATTTGACCATCGCATTGCATCAGGAAGAATCTTGCTGACCATTATCAGTCCTTGACAGTGTTTGCATCCATCAGTCCGTACAGTCCGTAGTGACGCTCGACTCCCACAACCAACAGGTTAGTCCCACCACGACGACGCACTGCATACATCAGCTTGTTCCTTATGATGAAAATTATTCCTACATTCGCAGTTTCCACTCGAGATCCCGCACTTAGAGCCTTTTTATAGGGAATCATATGAGAGCAAAATGCTTCCTTGGATGTCTGATCAAAGAACAAAAAAAGCTGTTTTGTCACTGCAGTTGCTGTTGAGCACTGTCACGCGCGTGTCTGCGACCACCGCTAACTTTCAACAGGTTATCTTATAAAATATGAATAATGAATAACGAATGATACCAATTTAATACAATAATTATTAAAAAAGAATGCCTGATTGTGATTAATATGTACTGAATAGATGTCTTGAATAAACCGCCATATCAGATATCACGAGACTCAAAATCATGTATCACGCCGTCAACCCTCGACATCAACAAGCCGTCGTCGAAGCTGTGTCGAGCAATATCAAACAACACCAAGTACCAGGTCATATATTCGTATTCATATCTACATCGTCGTCTATGCTACTCGAAGCCCCTCCAGCATGCTCGCCAGTCCACCGCTGCCCGGAACGCCGCCGCGCTTGACGCGCCCGCCAACCATGCCGCGCCGGTTCCGGCCTGTCCGTCCACGGCCGAGCCAGTTCAGCTTCAGCAGCCGGCTCAGCTCCTCGACGCGCTTATTTCCTTCGTCGCCCTCAGAGCTTGTCTGAGTTTGAGACTGAGGCGAAGCCTGCATCTGTGCCTCGCCGGCCGCACCCACACCCGCAAGCACGCTCATGCACTGCAGCATCCGCCCGACCATCTCCGTCACCTGCTTGCTGTCCTCCACATTCTGCTCGCGCACGCTGCCGAGACTGCCGCCGCCGCCATAGCCCACGCCGTACCTCTCCAGCCGCTCCAGGGAGATGCCGCCGTTGCCGCCGCCGCCAATCGGCCCGTTGCTGATGGAGCTGCTGAATGACGGCCGCGGCTCGCTGCTGCTGCCAAACGACACATTGCTAATGGCCCGGCTTCGGCTGCCGCTGGCGCTGGCACTCCCGCTGTCGTCTCGTCCGCTGTTGTTTGGATTCGTCGGGTCCAAGCTCATCGCTGTGCCCGGACGCCCAGACGAGTCGAAACTGCCGTAGCTGTGCGCACCCGCTGCAGCCGCGGCCGAGGCGGCTGCGGCCTGGGCTGCCAGCGACGAGTTGGACCGGCCCGGGCGCTGCTGGATCGGGATCGGCTTTGTCTGGCTGTAGCCGGCACCGCCGCTGCCGGCACTGTTCGTGTTGTTCATGCTCATATTTGCCGACGTGAGCGACTGCGGCAAAAAGTCGAGAGACAGCCGCGAAAAAATGGGCTTGAGTGTTTCGTAGCGCGGCAGGATGACTCTGTCGCGGTACGACGCCAACACGAGGCGGCGCACATCGAGCATGGCCGACACGGGCGCCACTGGTGCCACTGGTGCAGCTGCAGCCGTAGTGGCAGACGGCGTGCTGGCCGTATTCACACCAGCAGTCACGCCGCCCCAAAAGTCGCGCGCTTGCTCGGGCGTAAGCAGTGTGCCGGTGCCTGAAAACTCGAGATCAAGCGGCAAGAAAACGGCTTGCATGTAGGGCAGAATGCTCGTAAACGTAAACATCCAGAGCTCGACGAGGGTCGGGATCAGGCGGTCCTCGGGTGTGCGCCGCAGCGTCTGGTCAAACGACGAAAACCCAGCCGTCAGTAGATCCCGTAGGTCGTCCAAGATAATATTCGGCGACCGCCGCTGGATGCAGTACTGAATGTGCATCACCACAAGCCTATTTAGCATTTCCACGGGAATGCGCAGGTCCTCACCGGCAAACACGACCTGCAGCTTGGCCTTGAGATACGGCCACGCGTCGTCGAGGCCCAAGTTGCTTGCGCCGTGCTTGCTGTTGCCAACACTGCTGCCGCCACCACCGCCGACACCACTGCCACCAAGGCTGCTGCCGAGGATGTGGTCAAGGCTTGCGTCGTGTAGGTACCCAGAGCCCATGCCGCCACCGACACTCGCCGAACCGTAGCTGCCCGGACCGGGCCAGTCGCTCTGGTAATGGTGGCCAGCACCACTGATGCCGATACCAACGCCGAGATCGCTCATAGATAGATCGCCATTGGTACTGCTGGCAGTGACCGACTTGTCCTCCTTCTTCTTGTCGCGCAGAGCCCGGCCGCCGTGCCGCAGATCCAGACCACTCATGCTCTTGAAGGTGGTCGTGTTGGGACCAGGGCTGTTGGGTGGCAAGCTAAAGTTGTACAGACTGCTCGGCGCATTGGGATCCGTGGGCCGCGAGTTGCTGGCCGCCGATGACAGGGGCAGGTGAAAGTCGTCCTTATCTTTGAGCTTGTGCTTCTGCCGCGACAGGAAATGGTGCTTCTTCTCCTTGTCCTTGCCCTCTTTGCCCTCTTTGCTGTCTTTGATGTCTTTGCTGTCTTTGGTTTCGACCCGCTCAACAAACGACGCTGCAGCACTCGAGCTGCTTGTGCCGCCGCCGGTCGGGGTCAGCGTGAGACTGTTTCCCGAATTTGTGTGCGTAAGGGTGGCGCTGTCTGTGGCGCGGATGGTGGCCGCAGAGGAGTTGGCAAGGTTGTAGAAAGACGAAGCTGAGGACTGGATTTGCGCCTGGTTTGACGTATCCAAGCTGGTCGTGCTGAAGTTTCCTCGCTGCAAAGATGCCAGCGCAGAGCTGATGCCCATCTTGTTGGGGCTAGGCAGCGGCTTGTCCTTAATATCGCCCTTTGTCGAGATCTTGCTTGGCCGTGAGAACAGCTTGACCTTGCTCTTCTCCGACTTTGGTGGAGGGGGTGGTGGTAATGAGGGCTGTGACTGCATAGACTGCATAGACTGCATAGACTGCATAGAATGCATAGACTGTAGAGATTGTAGAGATGGCTGAGAAGAAAGTTGGTGTTGATGTGACTGCTGCTGCTGCTGCTGCTGCTGCTGCTGCTGCTGTGTTTGGTTCGGAGAGTGTGGTGACTTGGGTGATACTGGCCCACCAGACCGCGAAAAGACGACACTGGCTGCCGTCTGTGCCGCCGACGAGTGGCCGCCCAAAAGGCTGCTGTGGTACGATTGGCCACCGAAGCCGCTTTCGCGCGGTGCACTGGCCTCGGTCAAGCTCAGGGTAGGTGGTGCCAGGGGACCGCCGCCGCTGCTTCGCTTATTGGCTGCCGCATACGCCTCGTACGTCTCGCCCGGCGCAGGCACGGTCTGTGAACGCTGTCTTGTATGCTGCTGTGCACTCTGAAGAGGCAGCTCTGCACGATGTTGGTGTTGTTGCTGATGCTGGTGCTGTTGTTGTTGGTATTGTGACTGAGCATACTGCTGCTGATGCTGCTGCTGGGTGAGCTGTGAATGCTGAGCCTGCTGAAGCTGCTGCTGCTGCTGGGGCGTCAGCTTGGTCGAGCCCTGACCGGACTGCTTGTGGTTGAGGATAGCTGCTTGTGCAGCAATCTGGCTGGTGCTGAGCTCGCGGCCGGCCGGTGCCTGGGGCTGTATAGCTGCTGCCTGCTGGTTCTGCTGAGCCTGCTGTTGCGCGACCTGCTGTATCTGCTTCATTGATGGCAGTGTTGCATCAAACATGCCGGCTGTCTGTGAGTGCTTTCGAGAGTGGCCGTGGCCAGAGGGCTTGTATGTGCTGGTGCTGACGGGGCTCGTTGGCCCTGCGGTGGCGCTGTTGCTGCCCTCATTGCGGTCGGTGCGAGCAGACGCACTGCTCGCGGGTGACACGGCACGCATAGTCTCGCCCGCAGTCACATTCAGGCCGCCCGCAGTGTCTACTGGTGGCAGAGATGCACCACCGCCAGTTCCAGTGTGTCGAGCCGCTGCCGCTGCGGCGATTGCTGCCGTGACAGGCGTTGGCCGCGAAAAGTTGTTGTGCGAAGAGGGGGCTGTAGCCGTGGACGGGGCATACTGGGTGGTGGGTGTCGATATAGATATATTTGGCGGTGGTTGTTGCTGCTGTGGCTGCTGTTGCTGTTGCTGCGACATCTGGCTAGGCTGATAGTGCATGGGCTGGCGCACTTTGGAGAGGTTGAGAGGCGAGACCATGGCAGAGAAGCGCGTGGTATCTTCGCCGCCTGCTGGAGAGTCCCGTCGAGGCCGACCTGTAGGCAGGGTCGGCGGTGTTCGGGCCGGGTGCTCGAAGGGTTGGCCTGGCAGCGACGGCGATGAGTTGCTGCTAGCCAAGGCAGCAACAGCAGCAGCGGTAGATGATGATGTCGAGGGAGGTGTCGGCGAGGGAGGTGGCAATGGCGAGAAGCTGCCCGCCTGTCTTGGGGGGCGTATAGGCTGCATTTTGAGGGGTTGCCAAGTGCAGATTTCAAAGTAGATCTGATTCACAGATTAAAACGTCGTGACGTAGAGTATGTCGTCTCGTGGAGGTTGGGTGGGAGTTCCGTGATGCTGGGGGCGACTTGGGACGGGCCACACCGTCATGTTGTGCACCGCATTGGGTGGTTCTGCGTCGGATCAATGCCACTATTGAGTGATGGGGTGCAGATGTCGCGATGTAGATGCTGTTGTGGTCTATCGAGAGATGCTGTCGTCGCCGTTGTCGCCGTCTTCGAGGGTATTTGGGATGGTCAAGTATCGTCAAGTGGTTGATGGTAGTCGTCGCTCGCTGTGCTTTTGTGTCTGCCGCACGTCTGTGGGCTCAGATATATAGGTCGAGAAGTAATCGATGGCAATCGAATATGTCGATACTGGAATCAAGTCTTTGCAATGGCTGTGCTGTGTCAAGTCGCAAGTGAGGCGCGGTTTCGGTGCGATGAAGCGAGAAAGGGCGATGCCGGGCGGTTGGAGTTGTTAGTTGTTGGGGAAGGCGCTGCCCATTTCTTGCTGCCTGTCGTCTGGCGTTTGTTGCTGACAGTTCGCAGCTACACTGTGACTGCTGTACTCCGTACGTAAGAAAGAAAGAATTGGCTCAGCCGCGTGCCAGTATGTAAGCATAATCAGAGCGGGTTAGCGCCAAATAGCCTAGACTGGGAGCTATTCCTAGATGGTGCGGGGCATGTTGAAGAAGTGTACGGAGTATTACAGCATGACAGCCCCTGAGGTGTCAGACGGAAAGACGGATTATATAAGCAGACATTCATTATACGACATGGCGGAAAATGTATATTTTATTTTATGCAATTAATTCGAATGATATTATGTGACTGATTTCTAAGAGTTAGAATGAATATCTAATTATAATTATGTGATTGTGTGGTGTGGCCTTAATTACATTTGATTTTGGCCTTTCGATGGAAAACAAGCACATTATAAAAAACAGTCCTCACATCATTTTCTGTTTTATTCATTCAAACGTTGTATTTTGTTACCTATGATTATGAGAGAGTTATTATTCAATGATATATTAAGTTTCAAGGACCGAAAGAGCAAGCCAAATAATCGAAACAAAAAGGGCACACAGCACTGCCCGAGAGAAGCCAAAAAGAAAAAAAGAAGGAAGAAAAAGAAAAAAACGAGAAACTGAAGGAAACAGAGATCAGGAGAAACAAAGACAAAGTTGAAACAAACAGACGCATTGTCACCAGATATGCGCCACTAGGATGCACACAATATACGACAAACTATTGCCGACCTCTGCTTCTCTCGCACACATGCCAAGCTGTCACTCGAGACACTGCGACCACGACAGCTTACACAACCACCAGGTATCAAACCAGGATGGCTACAAGAACGGCTGTAAACCCGCACTGCTACTGTGAATGTAGTATAGATGAGACTGAGACCGACACATAGGATGGCCAGAACGACGAGAGAAAGACGAGAGGACAACGGGAGACACAAGGGCACAGGGGCACAGGCACAACACACACTACACACACGGAGGCCAGACGACACAGCTTATAAGTCGATTCACCACAGCGAATATTAGAAGCAGTGTCTGGGAGATGTGCCGTGACGGATGTGTGCCCGTGTGCCCATCTGCCCGTCTTCAGCCCCTCGTCCGTTGCCTAGCCATCTCGTTTTTGTTTTGATTTAGAGCCTGTACACTATTGTGCTCGTAGACCTGGGCTTGTACTCTGTACTGTCTGGACTCCGTGATATCTCTGGCAGCCTGTGTATTCTAGGGCAAAGACATAGTCTGTATACCCACTGGAATGGAAGATATAAACTGGGCGATTCCTCTCTCCTCCCGCCAACTCTCCCATCTTCTACCTTCTACCATCTACCCTCCATCAGTCACTCGTTTATAAATACAGATCTTCAAGTCTTTGCTTCTTCACTCTCATCACCAAGACCAACTAGTACCACTGCCATCATGAAGGCATCTACCCTTGCTCTCGCTGCTGCTGCTGCCTCGACAGCGTCGGCCCAGAGCTACACCACCATCCTGCTGACCGAGTCGGCAACATCCACTACGACAATCGTGCTGCCAGCCTGGCCGACGACCTGGACGACGGGCCAGACGGCAACAGGCACGGCAACGACGGCCACGACGACTGGCACCGGCGTCTTCCCGCCATACTCGACGACAACAACACCTGCAGTTGTGCCCACAGCCGGCGCAGAGTCGATGATGGTGCTGGACCGGTCGGCCATGGGCTCGATGCTGATGTTTGTCATCCTGGGGCTTGTCGTCGTGTAGCTTTGTGTTCTTATACTGTTGTGTGTTTCTGTATTGGGATTGCAGGCGTACACCCGCTTGATGAAACAGGGACATTGGTGGATGACAAAGCGGGTGACATATGGTAGGCGAAGAGAAGATAAAACAGGAAGGAGCTGTGCTCTATAATTTTATAGCAAACAGGATGATTGGCCTATTCAACCTTGAAAAAAATGACTGTGACTGGTGTATATGTAATCGTATCAGCAAAATAAATAAACAAGACTGCAAGACGCAGACGCCTCATGCAGTGTAGGTGCCACCCACTGTGTGCTGCATAGCACTGGCAAGCCAGCCAATCGACAGCCAATATACGTTGAGAGCCTGGCAATGTCGAGTGTTTTCATGAAACAGCTGCGGCTGGCAGCAGAATGGGGACGCTGGTGAACATGGGACGGATGTGCTGGCTCGCTTGGTCTGCGGTCTGTGGCTTGTGGCTTGTGGCCTGTTCCATAGTCTGGTCTGCATGGCTTGATGCCGTGGATGATTTGTGCACATGCACATGTAACAGATATGCAGTAGACATACAGCAGATATGCATGTATATGCAAGAGGACAAGTGCATGGCCGGTATCAGTGACTGCCTGGCTAGACCAAGTGCTGGCCGCAGTTGCGTCCTTCCTCTGCGTCTTCCTCTGCGCCCTCTGCTGGCAGTGCGACATATCTGCAGCTGCGCCGAGTTGCGTCGAGCTGCGCCAGGTCTGCGTTGGGCCTGCGGCTGACCACTTTGGCAGCCCCGCGGCTTAAATCCCACCGTCTGGACTCAACCCCAGATTGGCGTTGCATGCCTGAATCAAATGTCCTTGGTCCTTGTCCTTGGTCCCGGCTTCAATGACATGACTCTCGACTCGCTCTCACGGGCCTTTAGGAAGTGTGTCCTAGACTGTTAGCATCTGTTTTGAAACCCACAAATACTGAGAGACCTACCAAATCATATATGACCCGGATCATGAGACTGCAGCTGGGACACACGGCAATGTCGTTGGACTCGTCGAGCAGGTCCTCGAGGGCAATCTCAAAGCGATCGCCGCACGGGCACGGGTGCGTGTACAGGCCGCGGGCCTCGTCCCAGGTCATGTCCTCAATTTCGACCTCGTCGTAGATGGCCAAATCGTCGTCGCTCATTTTGATCACTGTTGGCCGTGTCGGCTTTGTTGTTTTACTTAAAATCCAATCTCACTAGCAGTGTGAGCGTGGATGGAGAATTTTGATTTTGATGCCAGAGGGGCAAACCGCCATGTGCGCACCAAGACGAACACTGTGTAAGCACTGTGAGAACCACTTATCAGCCCGTGTAAGTCAACATCTCTCTCTTTTAGCCTCACTCATTGACATCTTCTAATTTCTCTTTCTCATTCAGAGTTGTTCCGATTATTATTTTGACTTTGTATTTAGATAGGTAGTTCATAAATAAAACATTAAAAAGATAAGTGCAATTATGGGCATCAAGTGCCATTCATCCCATCATGGCATCCATCTGCTGGCTAGGCCTTCCACCCTCGACTTTGATCAAGTATCAAGTCGTTTAGGCCTTCTCCTTCCGGCCATAGCTCTTGCGGACACCCGACACGTAGTTGGGGTCGGACGTGGTGCCGTAGCTGAAGGTGCCCGAGTAGGTCGTGCACTTCTTGGTTGTGGGCTGGTACGAGAAGGCATTGCACAGGAACTTGCCGCCGCACAGGTTGGCGCACGCTGTCACCGACGTCACGGTGGCCGACTTGGTATCGCAGCCGGAGCCGTAGATGGCAATCTTGGAGTTGCAGGTCACCGAGAAGGAGTAGCTGCTGGCCGAAATCACCGTGTTGGTGCAGGCGGCAGCCGCACTGGTCTTGGTGATGGTGCTGGACGTGGTGCCGGTCAGCGTGACGGTCTTGGAGACGGTCAGCGTGGTGTAGGCAGTCTCCTCGTCGACAGTCACGGTCGTGACGGTTACGGGCTGCGTCACCAGGGTGGTGCCGGTGGAAGGGACGAGCACCGTGGTGGTGGCGACTGAGGTCACAGTGACGCAGTCAGCGGGGGTCGCCGTCGACGTCGTGGTCAGGGTAATATCGACGGGGGCAGTGGGGACGGAAGTCTTAGTGACAGTGACGGTCACGTAAATGGCCGACGAGGGGGCAACCGAGACGGTGGCTGTCTCCGTAACGGTCACGCAGGGCACAGAGGGAGCGACAGTGGCAGTGACCGTGACAGTCGTCGCCGTGCCGGCGGGTGCTGTCACAGTGGTGGCGGTAATGCCCCAGCACGAGCAGGCGCTGGAGTAGGCCGCCGAGTCCGTGCAGGGCGAGGCGTACGCAGGAACGGTGGCCGTGACAGGGCTGGCAGACGAGTAGCCGCGCACCTCAAGAGCCTCGCCCTCGACAGGCTCGCCGTCGCGCTTCCAGCCCCAGCCGCCCGAGCTGCCCTTGGTGGTGTAGCAGGTGGTGGTGACCTTGACGGTCGATGTGGCAACCGTCTTGGTGATCTGGCCAGTAATGGTGGCAATGGTCTTGTAGTCGGTGTTGGTGAGGGTAGCAACGACAACGGTCGACGTACGGGTCAGAGTGCCGGCGTTGGTGGTCTGGTAGGCCACGGCAGTGGAGTAGACCGTCTTGGTCGATGCAGGCAGCTGGACGATGCTGGTCTGGTAGACCGTGTTAGTCGAAGCTGGCACATCCAGCTCCGAGGTGGCGTAGACGGTGCTGGTGCTCTCGGCACCCTCGACTGTCTTGGTGGTGGTCACCGTCGACGTCGACTGGGGCTCGTCGACAGTGACAGTGACAGTAGCAGTCGAGGCAGCACCGGCAACGGTGGTGGCCATGAAGCTGCTGCAGTCGGTGCGTGCAATATCGACCGAAGCAGAGCCGAGACGAGTACCAGTCACGGCACGAGCACAGTTGTCCTGGGTTGTGAGTTAGTTTTGGAAGACGTGACAAGACATGACAAGATATGACAAGATGTGACAACAGTGAGATATGGAAATACTTACACTGTGGCAAGAGCCGCTGGTGTAGGTGGCAACAGCCTGCTGGGCAAGGCCGGCGATGGCGAGGGAGATGAAAGAGGCCTTCATGATGATGACTTGGTCTTATCTTGACTGGGAAGAAGAATATGTAAATGAGGATGGATGAAGAGGATGAAGAGTATGAAGACTGCGAATTAACAGTGTAGACGTCCAAGGAGGACGGCCTTATATACATATGAATTAGGAGTCTTGCTGAGGTGCCAACGGAGCATGACAACCGCTCGCTACTCTCTACCATCTACCTTCTCGTCCCATCGCGTCTTCGTCTTTCTGTTGTCTTTCTGCTCCAGGACTACCAAGGCCCGTCTTTCTCTTTCAGCTCGTCTATAGATGGGTCTCTCCGGCGCCCGGACCTTGGCCAGCATGAAGCTGAAGTCTTGGGAGGCCTGGATCTGTGCCTAGCCTGTGACTTTATTTTATGTTTACTACTCCATTAATAATTAAATAATATCTAATTAATGTTTCCTGTCGAATAATAGTCGAAAAAAATACAACAATAAGAGATAGTCTCCTACAGAATACAAAAGTCCGCGCTTGGACTTAATCACTAGTCACCGAGGCCCGAGTACTTTGAAAACAGAAGGCTGAAGGAGACAATAGAGGTAGACTCCGAAAAAGAAAACACTGACCCTCTGAGTGAAAATAACCTCGTAGGTTCGAGGCGGTCAGTGAAGACACTGGCCATAATATGCTGGTCTTACACCCCGTTCCTTGTAACCGTGCTGCCGTCTTCCGTGCATATACGAACAAGCAAGGGAAAAGGTGACAAACTGTGTGACTAGCTTAAGTACAAGGCTGTAGGACATGACTCGTGGATATCGTATATGCCGTGGATGTTATGTAGAGCCAAGAAGAGCTGAGAGTTTGTTTACATACAGTAGTGTTACAATGCAAGAGTGGAAGCCCGCCCCATATCGGGTAAAAGAAGCATAATATTGTGAAGCCGAGACGAGATTTAGGTTGCGTGCTCGAGTTGGGTGATGGGATCGAGTGATCGGAGAGATTAAGTTGCGGGAACGATTTAAGGTTGTTATTATTGGTTTCTAATTCTGATTCTGACTGGTTCTGATTTTGATTTTTGATTCCAAGTCTGAGTTCCGCGACTTTCTTTTGATTTTTCTTCTTTTGATTTTTCTTCTTTTGATTTTTCTTTCTTTTGAATCGTCCCGACAACATACTTCGCACCTTTCTCTTGTCTTTTGAGTTTTCAATCGTTTTAGCTCCATGCAGTGCAATGCAGTGCAATGCAGTGCAATGCAGGGGCGTATGATTTCTTTTCCCCGTGTTATTTGCTTCTTCGTCTCTTTGACTGAAAAGTTTCCATTGACTTCTTACTCTTTCTTAAACTCGGTGTGGCAGCCACGACTGCGCTGCCATAGTCTCGCCTTTGCACTACTACAATATCGACAGAGAATTATTGTCCTTTTATTTACACTTGTGAACTCTGTCCCATTCCCGCGTCAATTCCCTTTGAATATCACATCTGCTGCCCAATCTTGTAGCATGGTCTAGTCTTTCACCACATCTATGAGCTTGGACGGTAATGTGTGACCTGGCTGCAGCCTGTGAGTTTGTTTCGTTCTAGTAATATATCCAGCCTCTGTATTCCGGCTCATATTTCATCTTATGAACAAGTCTACGATTACAACAAAGAGTGTGTGCACGCTGTTGTCGCAAAAACCACCATAGAGTAAAGCTCAAGCGCCTACGGCCTATGTGCCACTGATCGGCATAGCCAGGGACGGATGAATCGGACAGCCAAGTCTCAATTGCAGATACGAGAAACCAGCTGAATGTGAACTAAGAATAAGGAGGGAAAAGTAATGGCGGAATAACACATAAAAAGAACGGCGAGTGAGATTTGGATGAGCGAGTACCGAAGAGTGCTCCGGCTTATTGGCACCGGCATCGCTTCCCAGACCATTCAAAGATAGCTGGCCTTCAAGCCATTGTGACCCTGGTTACGAGTGACCAGGTCTTGTCATTACGATGTAAATACTTGTATACATAGTACCTCATATGTGCATATCGATAATGCTATGCAAGAAAGAAGCAAAAAACCAATGCTTCACCGCTTTGTCCGACAAAGAGCCGTGGACATACTCGGTAAGAAAGGGACAAAAAGAAGAAAACACAAACAGGCGACGATGGCCTCGATGACCACGATGGGGCTGGTCTGAGATAAAAAGACCTCGACCGCGGGTGATCCTGCTCGAAAGGGGAGCAAATACCAACAAAAGAAAACATAAATGCCCAAGAGGGAAGTCAGATGTGATAGGGAATAAAAAAGACCACAGAAAGAGGGTATAGTAGTCGGTTGCTAAACAAGAGACTAGGCGACTATATCGTACATAGTACATGGGACTAACAAACTTTGGAGAAGAGCTGAGTTTTTACGGAGTAGCACAGCAGAGCTGAGAGCTGGGCAGTCAAAAGCTGTGTGTTGTTAAGCTGCTGTTCCTGGCCTATGATCGAGCGAGAGCTCTCCCAGCCCGACTCGACTGCCCGACTGCTCGACTGCACATGAATCGTATTCGCTTGCATGCTTGGCTTTCGAGCTAGAGGTAAGCTGCACGGAGCTGCACGGAGCTGCACGAAGCTGCAGGAAGATGCACGGTAATGTCAAATAAGGTTAAGGCAGATACAGGGAGCGACTGCCGGCCAGATAGTCTACCCCGTATTTACTTCAGCCGCTCCCACAGACCTCGTCGTCTGCATTTTCTTATTTTCATGTTGTGATTCTGTGACAAATATACCCGGATAACAATCAGGTGCCCAACTGTAATGAGACATGCATCTACTGTCGACGTGCATTTGTCGTAGCTGATATCGGATTACAGGGGTTCATGGAAAATCGAGGAAACCAAAGAGAAGAAAAGAAAGTTAAGCTAAAAAAATGGAATGGAGTAGAAATAAAAGCAGTCAACACCCGTTTAGTTTGTAGCGGCAAGGGGGCCATCTAAGACCAGACAGCAATTTATTCTGAGACCCCGTTACAGCCCAAGTTCTGGAAACCTACGCCGTGAATAGAACGAGGCTGGGAACGGGGCAGAACAAAAGAGAGAGGACGAGGTAGAGACGTGACCCTTTATTTACCATCGCCGATCGGTCAAGGTCAAAGTGATGTTATCGGAGCAAGGGCCAGCATCAATCATTTCTCTGTCTTGCATAATACCCTCGGCGGTGGTTTCTCCTTTGGAACACGACTCCCGCCAGCTTCTGTCTTTCTTTGTCTCTTCATAGCAAGATGTATTTTAAAATAGGGAGTAGTTATTCACTACGCGAAACAACAAAAAATTTCGGCTCAGCCTTTTGTTTTCACCTTTCGTTGACTGCCCAATGCCTCAAATGTCTCTGTCGACATCACCGCGAGGTCAACTCACCTCGAATGACCCTCGTCGTCGCCGGACTCTCGCCAAATGCGTTTGTTCTTGATGTCTTTCTCTTAGTATTGGTTCTTTCGGCTGTTGCGCCCTTTCACTGCTCATATTTTCATTATTGGTTCTTCTTGTGCGGAATTCTAATTTGCATTCCATGCTCGCACTAGCTCTGATTTCCTTTCTCTCCTGGTCTTACCTTTTCCATGTTTGTCTCTAGCCTCAGTATGCACCGTTAGTATCCTTTGTCTGGCGGACCGTGTCGCTTTTCACTTGTGCCTGATAAAGTCAGCCCGCATTCTTGTTTTATTTTTGATACTCGCTTGATTGGTTGTTAGCTCATTCTACTTCTCTTGTTACTGTGCTCTTCCGATATCCCCCTTCAACTCTTTCTGCGACAACTCTTACAACTCTTCATGCCGGCGTCAAGAGAATATCCTCCGGGCAGAATAAGTACCGCATGGTTGATATATTTTCTTTTGAATGTTCTTTTCTACTATTCAGTGTCCTTTCAGACCCTGTACCCTTTGTCTTGATGCTGGAGATGCCAGTTGAAAATACGAGCTCACCGTTGCAGCTGCCAAAAAGCACAGACCTGGACGAATACAGGCGAGATCAAAGGACCAACGTCTCGATGGCCGCTTGTCGTTAACTGTCATGGCCTACCATTAATTGACGGGACCACCAGGCCAAGCGCAGTAAACGAGCCCGGACAAGCCTAAAGAATTCCGTGATGTATTTGAATATTTGTAAACAACAAAGCAGCTCGGAGACAAGGTACTAACTAGTCAATAAGCCGGACACACCGTGGAATGGTATAGCCAGTCTGAACCTGGCCGATAGTCCATGGCAGGAGAGGCTGCCGGAAGAAGTGCACCAGGATCCGATAGATGTGTATTTATTAAAATACATTAAAGAGAAGAAAGAAGCAAAAGAGAAGTACGAGAGTCAAGGAAGAAGTGAGCCGGGTCCGTGGCATCACCGTGATAGCTGGATAATTCACAAATAGATCGACTTAATATTCTTGATACGTAAGCGAATATTAATATTAATGCATAGTGCATTTTGGAGATATGTCGTCTGGATATTTCGGAGTGTGTTAGATGATGTAATCATTTGCACGGGGGCAATTGCGAATTGGCTATAGGCTGACTCATCAACACCGTTCTCTGACAGCCAGCTCCGAGTGCAACACTGCGAATGATTCCAAATCTACCCGCATGATCTCCGAAGGGGCTGTGTACAGTGTGGGATATGATTCAGTTGCAAGGGCTGCAATAGTAGCCATTCACGGCCACTGTCATCGTCGTAGAGAGTAGCACACTGGCCTTACATGATGCTGGCCTTTGATGGCTGCAAGTTGAATGCTGTTGCTGTATGTAATATAGCACTGCTATGCGAGCCAGGCTTTTGCAATATAAATCGGACAAGTGGCTGGCAGTCTGCTACCAGACTGGCTGGGATACAACCCATATCGTCACAATCGGACAAGATCAACAGAAATATATAACCAGATCAGTCTACATATCTGTGTGTTTCCGATCTGGAGTATATTTTGCAGTGGCCCTCTCTCGAATGTAATGCGGGTTATCGTTGGCTTATCCTTTCTATCGTTGGCCAAATCAATACTGCATCTGCGTCAGCAATCTGCTTACTACAACACACGCGAGACCGCCGACGCCAACACACTCAGTTGACCGAAAAGCGCACTTCATCCTAACGAGGGTGACTTTTGGCATCACAGAATGCTTTATACTGTCTTTTAAATGGCATTGTGAGAGCGCGAAAAATGCCTCTACAACAGCGACCAAGTTTGGTCGAGATGGTGTGTGGCCTGCTATCGTGACCGCCATTAATGACCACGGCCAATGACCACTACAGGCTGGCCGAACCGCGTCGTTGGATAAAGCACTTGTTCCCAAGCCCGTATACAAACGGCACAAGCAGTAAAGCACAGCGCTGTACAATCCCAACAAAGTCGGGATAGCAATTTTGTCATGGCCGGGCCTCGGATGGCTATCGGCGACTCTCACTGACTAGGACGTCGGAAAAACGTGTCAGCACAAAGTAACACCGTGATTTTAACGCCAGCATTCATATGATACCCGGTGTTTTGGCTATGCAAATGGATGACAATGTCTCGGAATACAGCTCATCGGCCCCGGCGCCTTTCGGCACGGCCTGCATCATGGGCGTGTTGGGTGCCTCAGAGCATACCAACTGCAGGTCGAGTGATTGTGTGTGATCACAGCATTTCCCCGAAGACGAGAGCCTTGTTATCTTGCTGGCTCATTTCAACTCTAGGCTGTGGTAAGTTGCCGAAATGCCTCGATCGATGCCGGCAGCGCCGTATTAGTAATATATTAGTAATCACACCTCGATACGACCGTTCGCAGAAATTCCAAATAGGGTTTCTAAATTGTAGACCTGCAGGAAATTTAGTCTCATGAGCCAACTATTTTCATTCTACTGAAAGGTTTACAAATACTCTGCATGCGATTGTGAGACTGCTGTATGAATAGTAGGCGATCGATCTCAGCAACATGGCTGGATTAAAGTGGACCCCGCAACGTCAGAGAAGCCATACTTGAAAGAATTGTACAGAGACAAGGGAAGGTGTCTGAATGAGGAAAGACGATTAGGAATGACGAGCGATTAGAAATACAAGCTCCCCGTTCCAGGCAAGCGCACACACAATCGGACGTGGTACGGAAGCTGCAACCACCGTATACAGTGTAATCCGCGGCCCTTTGTATGTTTATCAAAATATCTTACTGTAGTTATCACCTGCTACTGCTGTAACAGCGACCCCGCCACTGAAAATGTCGTCAGCGACGCTCCGACTGCATCGCCTTGCTCTTAAATCCCGTCGCTCCCCAGCATCCCCCATCTCTTCCTCTTCATACTCTGCCATTGCTTCTTTCAGTGCTCCATTCTATTCGTCTTTGTCTTCCTCGTCACCCTCCACCTCTGCCCCCTGCAAGCCTATGCGCGCATTCTCCGCAGCACGAGCTTCGACCCTGTCCTCGACACTGACCTCGATTGCCTCGACCTCAACCTCAACCTCGACATCAACCTTGCGTCTCGCTTCGCTCTCTAGACACCTTTCTTCCTCAGCTCGCACAATGGCTCCCATCACTAAGGAGACCGAGTACCTCGTCATTGGTGGCGGCAGTGGCGGTCTTGCGTCGGCGCGCATGGCCGCCTCCAAGTTCGGCGTCAAGGCCACCATCATCGAGGGCTCGCGTCTCGGTGGTACTTGTGTCAACGTCGGCTGTGTGCCCAAGAAGGTTACTTTCAACGCTGCCGCCATTGCCGAGGCCATCCACGACGCCAAGGCCTACGGTTTCTCCGTCGAGCAGACCAAGCCGTTCGACTGGACCACGTTCAAGCACAAGCGTGATGCCTACATTGAACGTCTCAACGGCATCTACGCCCGCAACCTCAATAACGACAAGGTCGAGTCTGTCCACGGCTGGGGCCGCTTCACTGGCCCCAACGAGGTCACTGTTGCTCTCGACGAGGCCGACGAGGCCGGCAACAAGGAGGTTGTCATCCGCTCCAAGAAGATTCTAATTGCTGTCGGCGGCAAGCCCTCCGACCCTCCCGCGATCCCCGGTGCCGAGCACGGCATCAACTCCAACGGCTTCTTCGATATTGAGACACAGCCCAAGAAGGTCGCCATTGTCGGTGCCGGCTACATTGCCGTCGAGTTTGCCGGCATGTTCAATGCGCTCGGCACCGAGACGCACCTGTTTATCCGCCAAAAGACTTTCCTGCGCTCATTCGACCCCATCATCCAGGACGGTGTCACCGACAACTACGAGAAGCTGGGCGTCAAGCTGCACCGCGAGACCCAGCTGACGCGCGTGGACAAGGACGCCGCTACCGGCAAGCTGACTCTGCACTACGGCAACGGCGACACTGTCGCTGACGTCGACCACCTGATCTGGGCTGTCGGCCGCACACCGCTGACCAAGGACATTGGCCTGGAGAAGGCCGGCGTCAAGCTGACCGACAAGGGCTACATTGTGGCCGACAAGCTGCAGGAGACTTCGGCCGAGGGCATCTACGCTCTGGGCGACGTTACCGGCCCTGTCGAGCTGACCCCCGTCGCCATTGCTGCCGGCCGTCGTCTGGCGCACCGCCTCTTTGGCGGCCCGGAGTATGCCGACTATCACATGGACTACACCAACGTGCCTTCGGTTGTTTTCTCGCACCCCGAGGTCGGCTCTATTGGTCTGACCGAGCCCCAGGCCATTGAGCAGTACGGCAAGGACAATGTCAAGATCTACAAGACCAGCTTCACTGCCATGTACTACGCCATGATGGAGCCCGAGGAGAAGCGGCCGACGGCGTACAAGCTGGTGACGGTTGGCAAGGAGGAGAAGGTGGTTGGTCTGCACATTATGGGCCTGGGTAGCGGTGAGATGCTGCAGGGCTTTGGCGTGGCCATCAAGATGGGCGCGACCAAGAAGGACTTTGACAGCGTCGTGGCTATTCACCCGACAAGTGCCGAGGAGTTGGTTACCCTGAAGTAGATGTATATAGAATTAAGATAATACGAATATAGATGATAATTGCATATCATGTTGGTAAAAGTGAAATATGCACCTGATAGCAGTTGAGAATGATCAGCAAGGTCAGAGACGAGGAAAACCAAAGCCAAGAGTGGCAACCGAGAGAGTGCGATAGTGATATATTAATACGGTATAGCGGAGCAAGAAAATGAGAGATGTACAAATCAATAAAAAAAAGAATAGAAGCTAGAAATGACAAGAAACCAAGACGCGAGGAGGCTGCGATGGCTGGGCTGATATACCAAGATATGTCCTTGCCGTCGTCTGCCCCCGGTGCAAGTGTGCGCCAAGAAATGAGATTTTGCAATCGGGTAGTCGGTGGCTGAGGTGATAGTCGAGTCCGCTGCACAAAGAACAAACTAGAAGTCTCTAGATGTGTGCAAAGAGCAGATTTTTATGCTGGACGGCCCAACCTACAGCAGAAGCAGGTTGGCCACGCCCAGGGCCACCAGACCAGACACCATAAAGGTGACGGGCTGCGAGGCCGTGGTGGCGCCACTGGTGCTGTCGCCAGTCTCCGAAGCGTTGGCGCCAGTAGCAGTGGCGGTCGAGGTGCCGGTCTTGGTCGACGAGGTGGCCTTGGCCGTTGCGGTGGTCTTGCCAGTGCCGGTGGTGGTGGCCGTGGCCGTGGCCGTGCCGGTGGCAGACGAGGCGTCGGCAGACGACGTGGCCAGGGCCTTGACCTTGACGCCGTTGAGCGAGCAGGTGGCCGAGTAGGCCGAGTAGGCAGACTGCACGTCATCGCCAGAGCAAACCACGGTCAGGTTGCCGGTGACAGAGGTCTGGTAGGTGTCGCAGACGGCGGACATGTCGCCCGGGTTGGGGAGGCCCTGGATGGCGCCGAGCAGGCAGGCAGGGGGAGCGCCGGCCAGGGCGACGTTGACGAGAGCCAGAGCGGCGAGGACGACACGAGAAGCAAACATTTTGAGATGTAGGTGATGCCGGGTGTCGAGTAGAAAAGTTGTGGTAATCAAGAAATCAAGAAATCAAGATCAAAAGACCAAAATATGAAAAATCGAGATTCGCGAGATAAGCTTGTTGATGGATGACGAGAAAGACGACGGTGAAAATGAACGGACTACTTTTTGGAGAAAAATGTAGGAAAAATGAGAGAGTAAAGTCGACCCGAAAAGAGTGGCGGGATGGCGATGAATGAACGGCAGTTGAACGACAAAAAAAGTGAAGATGCAAAACAAGAAGGAGAAGATTAGTTCACGATGCCCGCTGAAGATATAGAGTCAAATAAGGTTAAAAAGCGTAAAAGCGTAAAATGAGAGGAAACGGGCCTCAGGGGAAACAATAATGGGGCACCTTCCTCCACAGCTCTAATTGCTCTAGAGCGCCCGCCCCTAGCAAATCACAGCAGAATAGGACCAGATAGGAGGGAAACAGGGAAGGACCAGGACGGCGGAAAAGACGCGTTCCTGGATTGGGGAGATTAGGGAAATATAATTGGTCAGAAAGGACGATGCTCATGAATTAATAGTGGAGATACAGCTTGGCGCCAGTCGCAGCTTGACTTGGAGTAGACTCCGGCTGAGCGAGAGAAAAATACAGTGGACAGAACAGTAAATACGGGGAGCTTTGAGGAGTACAGGCGTCGATGGGCAGCTCTACAGGGGAATAAATCCTTGCAATTCGAGTGAAACCTCACCAGACACAAGATAGAGTAAAATATGAATGTGAAACGACAAGCTGGATGTTGATTCTATTTCCTCTATGAGTGCGACTAGGAGAGGTAAAACTGTCGAAGGTTAAACGTAGTGAATCAAGTATTGAGCTTAGTCATCAGAAAAGTGAGCAGAGCGTGAGAGTGACGAGTGTGAGAGTGACAACAATTCATGTTGCAAAGAGTTCGTAAAATAAAAAAGGACAGTAGAACGAGTCAATCTACCTCCTTTACATCAATCCCGGTCGTGGTTGATCTACAGGGTACATTGTAATAGTAGACTGCCTTATCTTATCGCTACGCTTAGTCAGCCAACCTGGAGCTTTATCCACCTCAGCATCTCCAAATGGCCTACGACATCATCAGCTTCCACCATCACCACCTCACCAACACAAACACTCTACTGCACATAACGTTCTATATCAACCGCATAAGCTCAACTTCGGTCGGCCCTCGCTTGCGATGGTCTGATTGACAGAGCACTCTCTATAAAAACCACACCGAACAACCACCTCTACAACGACCGCGTCATCCTCCCCCTCTCCCCCTCCTACAAGATGGACGCCCCCCTTGTCAAGCTCGCCGACTTGCTGCGGCACCCCGACGATCTCGACAAGATCTCGAATCTAAAACTAGAATTTGCGCGCAAAAAGGCTGCCATCGACAGCCAGCTGCGGGCCGGCTTGCGCGACCAGCTGGAGACAACTCAGAGCGGCATGACCGGCTTGTCGGATGGCCAAAAAGCCGTGCAGCAGATCAAGGAAGAGATGATGCAGATTGATAAGCTGTGTTCCGAGAGTCAGAACATGATCAAAGACTTTGCCACAATCAATCAGGTCTCACAAGCACACCGCAACTTTGGCGCTGTCGAGACTATGCGCCGCAACCTGGAAATGTTCAGCGAGCGGCTCAATACCGTCGAGGCCATGCTGCGGGCCGACGACGAAGACCCAGAGAACATGCCTAACCTACTGCCGATCCACTACGAGCTCACACAGCTGCGCAACATTCGCGACGATGCCATGGAGCAGATTACGCGCGCTGACGATTCGAGTCTACAGTCGACATTGGAGGACTACTTTGAGCGTCTGGATGGCGCCATTGACTGGTTCGATGAGCACGTTGGACTCGTGGCCACGAGCTTGATCACGCTCGTGACGGCCGAGAACAACAACCTGGTCGTACGCTTTGCCCTGATCATTGAGGCTGAAGAAAAGAGCGACCAGCGCGTGCAGGCGCTGCAGGATGCGATGCGCGACCACAAGGAAATTGCCTCGCGCTTCCAGGGCATCACGGACGGCGCCAAGACGGTGCGCGGGTACAAGAGCAAGTTCCTGCAGGCCATTGAGGCATATGCCGAGGCACAGTTTGCACAGGCGCGACAGGCGTTCTTGGACGATTCGTCGCGCCTGGAAAAAGAGCTGCGGTGGTACTTTAACGACCTGAACGCAGTGCGCCTGGGAATGACGCCGCTGATGCCAAAGAAGTGGAACATTATGAAGACATACACAGAGATCTACCACCGTATGATGCACGACTGGTTGATTGCGTTTATTGATGACCCAGAGTCGACGTCGGCGCACACGCTCGAGATCATCAGCTGGCCGGAAAAGTACTATAAGAAGATGGCCAAGCTGGGCTTCCCACAAGACGACAAGACGTTGACGCCCCATGTGCTCGACAACCGTGAGACCGAGCTTGTGCGCGAGTTCCGCCAGCTCATCATCAAGTACCTCGACGAGTGGATCGAGCGCATCGGCCGCCAGGAGAGAAAAGATTTTATCGAGCGCGCGACCGCCGAGGGCAGCAACCTCGACCAGGACGAGTATGGGTTCTTCCGCACGCGCAACCTGGTCGACCTGTGGCGCATGCTGCGCGAGCAGATTGACGTCGCGGCCAACTCGCAGCGCACCGACGTCGTCGAGGGTGTCGTCGACGCCATGTTCCTGCGGCTGCGCACGCGCCAGCAGAATATTCAAAAGATGCTCGAAGACGAGGCGCAGCGCTACGAGACGGGCCGCGTCCCCGAGCTCGAGGGCTACCAAGCCCTGCAGGACTGGCTCGTGGCAACGGCCAACGACCAGATTGCCAGCATCGACGACAAGGAAGACGACGGTGCCGGCGGCGGTGCGCGCCTGTCGTACCTGTCGAGCTTCCGCGAAAAGATCGAGACGCTCGTGACGCCACAGTACATGGAGCGTGTCGATGCCGAAGTGGCCGCGCTGCGCGACGGCTATGTCGACCTGAGCACGTGGTGCATGGCGAAGTTTGCCTCGCTCATTTTCGTGGTGGATTTCAAGGCCGTCATGCCCGACTTCTTCACGCCGCGGTGGTACGGCGCTGCTACGGGCATGAAACAGATGGTGGTCACAATCGAAGAGTACATTGCCGATTACCGACAGGTGCTGCATTACTCGGTGGTGGATCTGTTTGTGCAGGTCTTCTCGGACGAGCTGCTGATTCGCTACCTGTCGGCCGTGCGCAACAAGGGCGCCAAGCTCAAGCGCACCGACCCGTTCCAGGACCAGATCTTTGCCGACGTCGCGTCCGTTTTTGAGATGTTTGATGCCATGCCCAAGTCCGAGGCGGCCGGCAACCTCAAGCAGACGTGGCGTGTCACGGAGCAGTTCCTGGCACTGCTGACCGTAGGCAAGGACGGTGTGGCAGAGGCCTTTATCGCGTTCAAGCAGGCATACTGGGACCTGCAGATCAGCTGGGTCGAGGCAGTGCTGCGGACGCGCGATGATTTCGAGCGCAGCATGCTGAACATTGTCAAGGCCCAGGCGGCGCAGATCTACGTGGAGCGTGGGCCGGAGACGGTAATGAACAAGGTCAAATAGGCTGAAGGCTGCCACCGAAAAAGTCTGGAGGTGAACGATATTTTGATTTATAGCGAACATTTGATTTAGGATTCACGGCGTTTTAGGATAACGCGGCATGATGGGATTATTGTCTCTGTGGTTGATTTATTTGGAGAGTTTGACGACGACAGACATTAGATAAAGTGTGTGTGATATTCGTGTATGCAATCTATATACTTTTCCTGCTATGCTTTTGGACTATGTAGGGGTATGATGTATGCTGTGAAAGACGGCAGAGTGATATGTAGATAAACAGGATGCGAAGGACACATGAAACAACAAAGACAGACAAGAGACTATGGGTGTATAAACAGGGGTATCAGATAATATCTAGAGCAATGGACAGCAGTGATAACGTAGCGATGAACAACGCAAGAAAAAAGCAAAAAAGCAGATGATGCCAGTAGAAACAAGAGGAAGAGTGTTGAAACGATGGGAAGGGATCGAGGTGATTGGTGAGAAGAGAGATGACGGAGGAGACAGAGAGGGCCTCTACGTTGCAAGCGGACCGTCGGCCACTGTGTGCTGCTTGGCCTTGGCCGCCTCTTCGCGCTTCTGCCTCTCCTTCTCCTCGCGCGCGGCGGCTCGTTCGCGCACAGCCGCGGCCCGCGCCGCCACCAGCGCCCGCTCCGTATCCATCGCCGTCGCGCGGCGGGCTTCGACATCCTCGCGCCGCACCAGCTTGCGCAGCGCCTCGGACGCCTGGATGAGGCCGTCGATGCTGATGGCGTGGTTGGTCATTTGGTGGTTGATGTAGGTGTAGATCTCGGCAGGCGTCTCGCACCGCAGCAGGGCCGCTTCGTTGAGCTTGAGCAGGGCCAGCGCGACCTGGAACAAAAACACGCTGCCGTCGCCCAGACAGAACACGACATCCCAGACGCGGAATAGGGCCTCGGCGCTCAGACAGTCGGTAAACACTGATAGGAACCACTGGAACGTCATGGTCTCAAGGTCGATGGACAGCGCGTCAAAGTGCGCCGACAGCCGCGGTAGCACTTCGGCGACGTAGACGCGCAGGACCTGCTGGTCGGCACGGCTGGCGGCAAGCGAATGGTCGTAGTAGCCGGTCGGCAGGATGGTCTCGATGATACTTGCGAGCAGCCAGAACGCGTCCTCGGCCGACGGCGTGACTAGCAGCAGGTTCGCCGCGATCAGGTTCATGCCCTGGCAGTAGCCAACGTCGGGATTGCGGCGCGCATATGCCAGTAGCACCTCGTTGAGCTTTCCCGTGCCCGGGCCCTCGCGGAAGAAGATGTTGTCTGTTAGCGTGCGGTGGATATCCGCCTGGATCTGTGTCACGACATCGGCACGGTCCTCGTAGCCGTTGAAACCGTTGTCGCCATTGCTGTTGCTGCCGTCGCGCCCGGCCACGAGGTCATCGTAGGCGCCCGGTACGCGCAGGCTTGTGGCCCCCGTGCACTCGGCCCATACCTTGGCGCGCAGCACAACGGGGATGCCGCCCAGCACGAGCGAGCGGAACTCGTTCCACTTGGCGCGGCCGAGCTTGCCCTTGTTGCCGAGTCCTGCAACACCGATCAGCTCGCCGTCGGCCAGGCGCGACTCGGGCATGAGCGCGGTGGCGCGCAGGAACCTGGGATCTGTCACGGCGGCTGCCGAGGATGCCGCATTGGCAGAGTTGGCGGCAGCAGCGTTGGACGCGGCAATGGCGGCCAATTCGCCTTCACGGCGGCGCTCAGCACGGACCTTACGCAAGAACTCGTTCCAGCAAACAGTGCGATCCTTTTGCAGGTTGTCGTGCAGCTCGCTGAGCTGTTGCAGCAGCAGTTTCACCGGCTCGACATCTTCCTTGATGACGAGGGTAACCGAGCTATTGTTGCGGCTTGTCTTTGAAAGGGACGAGGAGGAAGAGGACGCAGTGACAGGCGCCTTTTTGGCAGCATTTTCTTGTTCTCTTTGAGCCTGGGCCTTTTGCTCTGCAGTCGTGGGCAGAGGGGGCAGACCCTGCTCGAGAGCTTCAGTGAGCTGGCTCTGGGAGTCGGAGTGCAGGCTAGCTGTCGTGCTGCCACTTCCTGTTCCTGTAACTGAGGCAGAATCGGCCATGGTGGTAGCTGTGGCCGTAGTCGAAGTTGTCGGTGCTGCCATGGCTCCCGTGGATGAGGGCACGAAGCCTCTGCCCTTGCCATTGGCAGTAATAAATCCGGGTGACTTGGGGCCGGCCTCCTCAAGTGGTGTCGGGACGGTAACTGTGAGGCCTGTGGAACCAGCGCCAGTGACTTCAGCAATCACCTCAATGCGGGCATCGCTCATGGCGGGCGTGTGCGACAGAAGCTCGGTCGGGAACGTGGCAATCTTGAGATAGTCCTGCCACCGTTTAGGGGGTCCAGCCGCAGCCGCAGCCGCAGCCGCATCGGAAGGACCGGCAGCTGCCAAAGATAATTCGCGCGCAGACTCGTCAAGCGATGCGGCCGGGCTGTCAGCTTCGACATCCTGGGCTGGTCCCTCCTGAGAAGGTTCTTCTGGGCTGTCCGCGATTGCGCCGCGGCCAGGACGTCCAAGAGTCTGCGAGTGCCGGCTGCCATGCTTAACGTGCCGTGCAACCTGCGCAGCCTCCCGCTGGCGCTTCTTGCGACGCTGATCGTAGATAAATCCGAACCGGTCAATCAAGTGGCCCGAGCTGTTGTACCGGTTGTACATGTGTGTAAGCGTAGGCGGCTGCACATCGAGAGGCAGAATGGTGTCCATTTCGACGGGGAAGTAGGCGGTGCGACGCATGGTCAAGCCGTCGCCGCCGGCATTGGACGGGCTAGACTCGAGCATCTCGCCCCAGCGCTCGTGCGCCGTTGTCGTGTTGCTCAGATGGCTAATATTGAGGCCGCTAGCCCCGCCAATGCTCTGGGGAGCTGTGCCACGGTTGAGCACAGCAGACGAGTTGGTGCGCCGCATGGTCATGAGCGACTTGGGCCCGGAGCCTACTCCTGCCCCTGCTCCAGATCCTGTACCGTTAGTGCCCGAGCCAGTGCTGGCATTCGAGAGAGATGACATGCGACCTGATCGGCCAATGGTCGATGTTGATAGTGGCCGCCCATTGGGGCCCATTCCCAGTTTGCGACCGGCTGCAGGACCAGCTGTCGATGTAGACCCAGGGCCCGATCCAACACTGGTCGCGCGCAGAGAGGCAGCAGCTGACGTAGCCGGTGTTGCCGTAGCGTCGCTCTTGTCGCCACCGCCGGCACCGACTAGACGCAGCGCAAGACTGGCCAGGGACGGCTTGCGACTGGCAGTGTGTGACAGATGCCCCGTGTGAGCCGAGCTGATGCTAGACGCACGACTGACAGTGCGGCTTCCTGGGTTGCCTGCTGCTGGCGGCAGCGGATCAAACAGGTCATCGGTGATGGTGCGCCGCCGGCCGTCCGAGCTGCGGCGCACAACAGTCTGGTTTGCGCTGGTATTTGACTTGCCGTCCTTGCTGTTGGCTGTGGACAGGCTGGGCCGAGGCGTGCCCTTCTTGGCCGTGCCGCCCCAGAGAAAGTCCTTCCAGCCGCGCGTTGTGCCAGAGTTTGCAGCGGCAGTGGCAGCAGCGCTGGCACTCGTCTTGCCGGTGGCCGAGGCGGCGCGAATGGTGGCGTCGTTGTAGTAATAGTCACTGCTGCCCTGGCGCAGGCTGTTGTCATCGGACATGGCATCGCTGACGAGGTCGGACACGCTTATGCTGTGCGAGTGGATAGATGCAGAGTCTGCTTGGGCTGCTGCTGCCGCCTGTGTTTGTGCTTGCGCCTGTTCCAGTGCCCGCAGCCGCGTCTCCAGATCAAGGCTGGTAAGGCCGCACTCCTGGATGATCTTGCGCAGGAACCGCTCACGCTCGGCTGCACGCGCACGCAGGTTAGCGATTTGTGCATCGCGTGTTGCGACGTCTTCGGTCAGTTGGCGCACAAGAGACACGGCGCCGTGCTTGTTGATGAGGCGCGAGACATGGGCATCGTCGGTGAGGTGTAGCTCCGCCGGGATCACGCGGCTGGCCGAGAGCAGGGGTGGGTCATCTTCAAATAGGGCGCTGCGCGCGGCCGCCGATAATGAAGACAAAGATGCAGAGGGCACGGCGGCCGTTATAGACGATGTCGACGCAGTGGGGGCCGAGGGCCCAGTGACGGGGAGGAGGAGGGGCGATGTCGCCGATGACGGCGGCAGAGGGTGTGGCAGCGTTTGAGACTGCGGGAGGGCAAGGGTCTCGACAAGCGAGGCGGTCGAAGCTGTCGGGCCGGCAAAGCGCGAGCGGGACGTGGAGGGTGCGCGGGCAACGTGCGGCGACGAGGGCGCCTTGGGCGAGAAGGAGGGGAACGACGTCAGCGACTTGTTGTCTTCACCCGACGCGACACTGGAGCCCGAGACGGACTCGGAAACGGATGCAGGTACAGACGTGCTTGCAGGCACGCGGCTGCTGGCCCGTCTGCTGTCGCTGCGACCGCTGGTGCGAATCGACCGGGACCGGCGCGAGCTGCGAGTAGACGATGCGGCGGACTGCTGCGAGACGGAGCGTGAGAGAGGCGCCGTCATAGACGAGGTGGTTGAGCCCGAGAGGGGTGCAGCCGTGGGTGCGACGGGTGTCGTCGTAGGCGCCGTTGGCGACGTAGTATGGGCGGGCATGGGGGCAGAGGTTGATGCAGAGGTGGAAGCTGTAGTTGTCGAGGAGAATGACGAGGTCACCGCGCGCGCAGCAGGATCAGAAGCGTCGTCGCGGTCCATAGTAGATTGCCGTCATGGAGTTGGCAATAGTGGCTGTTGGTAAGTTTGATAGTGAGTTGGAGTGTGTTCACGGTCGCAAAGTCGATGGTGGCGATGTAGGCGATGTCGATGACGAGGAGGACGACGACAAGGAGGACCCCTGTCGAGAGGTGCAGGGGTAGAGTGTCCAGACTCGAGTGAAATAGAGGAGCAAAAAAAGGGTTCCCAAGTGTGTGTGGCCGGCATGCAAGGGATGGTAGCTCGTCGTGAGGAATGGTGTGTCTGAGGAGGGCGAGGGCGGCTTCGATGAGGTCAAGATGCGTGTTTGAGCGTGCGTGTGCGGCGTGTGTGAGGAGGACAGTGCGAAGTTGTTTCAATGGCCCCACTCACGAGTAGTGCTTGCAGGCCGGCAGCTATAGAACAGTGTATTTACTGTGTCAAAACTGTGTCATTTCGCGATGTCATCTTCGTCTTTTTCTTCATCTCTATTTCTCTCTTGGCGCTTGGGATTGCTGTTTTTTGGCCGCACATATAGTCCACAGAGGGGTTATGAGTTGCCAGTCGTGCCCTCTCTCGATCACTATCACAATCTGTCCAATTTGCACGGCCTCCTGAGGTTCCCTGAAGAAAGGGAGAAATCAAATTAATATAGGAGGAAAAAGCAATAAGCTTATGACTGTAATGGGCACAGATGAGAGCCCAGCTGATTGAGACACAAGTGCACAATGTCTTTCTCCCTAGACAGCCGGACGACGCGGGCCACGGAAGTACAGATCAGGAACGGGATGAACCGCCCTCAGAAAACCACCTTATGCTCTTGTGAATTATTCAATTGTCTTAAGTAGCATAAATTGAATTTGAACGTGCCGGAGATCGCGGAATGACACGAGACACGTCACTGACACATTGGCCACTTAAGCAGCTGGCCGAGACCTGCATCGTGGATCGACAGTGCCTGCAGCAGAGGGTGGAGGAATGTATGCATATAAGGGAGGTAAATCCATTTAAATCAAATTTGATTTTGGCCAAGAGTATATGAATTGGTGCATGGTTTGTGATATATGACGAGAGAGCAATCTTACTCAGCTGAGGTGAAATAGATTGAAATTGATTCACAGAGGGTTGACTACGATGATGATATTTTTGTCTCCGAGTTTACGCAACTGAATGAGAACTTGACAGCTTTACTCAGAGTATATTAGAGTATGAGAATATGCACCTAAATAGTGTACAGAAACCTCGGGCTGTCGTCGCCCATGGCGTCAATCTCGACATCCGTGAGACCGGCCATTTTATAATCCTCACCACCGGCAAGCCGCCTTTTGTTCACCTTGTTATAGTAGTAGGACAGGAACCCGTAGATACCGATGCCGTAGCTCAGCAGAGCTATCGAAACCGAGTAGCCCATGATGTACCGCGGTGCATCGCTCGACGGGTAGAGGAACGGCGACACGATGCCCGAGCAGTTGCACACCATAATCTGGATTGCCGAGCTCGTTGTCCGCTTGCCGTACCGGGGCGTGTTGGACGGCAGCCATGCCAGTGGGATGCCGACAGCACTGAATAGTCCCACGGAGATGAGAAACGTAGCAAAGTAGTGCACAGAGGTGCTCACATTGGCAATGGATATTCCGTAGCCGATGATGCATATGGAGGCAGCGCCGATCTGGTACGGGCCGCGAAGCTGGTGGGCGTCAGATAGCCGGGCTACAACCAGATAGCTGACGGCACCGAGGACGTAGCAGGGGACTGTCAATGCTTGTGACTGCGGCTTTGTCCATTTACCTAGGCCGCTGACAATGCTAGGCAAGAAGACTGAGTAGCTGTACAGCATCGAGTTGACGCCAAATTGGCTGACGGCAAACAGCCACACCTTCCAGTCCTTGAACGCCTTGATGGCGTCTTTCTTGTCCAGCTCCTGGTGGAAGCCGGTCTGGCGCTGCAGCCGGGCTACGAGCAGCAGTCGTTCCTGTGCATCAAGAAACCAGGCCGTCTGCGGCTCGTCGGCCGACAAAAACCACATGGCAATGCCGAAAAGAGTCGTTGGAATTCCCTCAAGTATAAACACCCACCGCCAGCCTGACATGCCGCAGACGCCGTCCATAAACCCAATCCCGTAAGCCAACAGACCGCCACAGGCACCAGCCAGAGCCGAGCTCACAAACAGGTAGCCGATACGCAGTGCGAGCTCTCTCTTTGTGTAGAACAGTGTCAGGTAGACGGTCAGGCCGGGAAAAAGACCACCTTCGAGTAAGCCGAGAACGAGCCGGCATGCGACGAGTCCGCCAAAGTTCTGCACGAGGCCCATCAAGGTCGACACGATGCCCCAGGAACATGCTAGAGTTGCAAGCCACTTGGACGGTGTGAACCGTTTCAGCAGTAGATTACTCGGCACCTCCACCAGCACGTATGGAATAAAGAGCACGGCAACAGCAATGTTGTATTCGGCACCGGCGAGGCCGAGATCACGCTCGAGACCAAACAGCTTCGCATTGCCAATATTGGTGCGGTCCAAGAAGCACAGCAAGTAGGCTATCATGACAGTGGGCACGATGAAGCGGTCGACCTTGCGGACAAGCTTCTTCTCGGCGACATGGTCGATGCTCTCGGGGAGAGGTGATAAGCTGGATGTTGTCTGGTCCTCAACGGACACTCGTGGCTTGGTGACTTCCATCAGAAGAATGACAGAAAGATAAGAATGGCCCCGGGATGGCTACCTTATCTATAAAATAGATTTCTGAGGGGAAAGGAAAAAGGGAAGGGGCTGGGCTGTCTTATATGCTAGACAGCTCGTCTCGCCAAAGATGCAACCGCTCTGAGTATCAGTAACCTGGGGAATCTGGGGAAGCCAAAAGAAACCTGGGGAAGCCGAAAATCTGGGGAAGCCGGGCGTTCGTTGGCCTTCCTCTTAGATACCGGAAGAGGAAACCCTGAATGGACAGTGATGCCGAGCAGAGACAGCTGGTTACATCGTAGAAAGTCGACTCTGACAGTCGAGGCTAGTTGACCCGGGGGGTCGACAGGTCTTGGCAAGACATGGCGCATGGCGGCACATTATGCCATCGGCTACGATCCCGGTCGAGTAGAAGTAGAGATAAAAGTAGGGAAAGAGACAGGAAGGTTGAACAAACGGTGTAAACCGGGGAGATAAGAATTACTTTGCCAAGTTTCCTTGAGACGTGAACAGTCTCTAGTGTAGACACATGAAGGGACGAGTTTTTGAATTTAACGATGATCACTGATGGGATGGCTAGATATCAAGGATATGCAAGAATATATTTTTGGGAAATATATATATATTGCTCTATTTTTAAAAACAAAATAGTAATCAGCAGACCCCCCCCCTCAATATAAGCATCTTCCTGACTCACAGCTTCGACTTGTCCTGAAACCAGTTGAGGTACTGATCCTCGAATGACTTTGCTATGCCCGTGTCGGCGTCACATACCTCGTGGCCGCCATTAAGATAAGCTCCCAGAACTGCATCTGCATGGAGCTCGGCATCGTAGCCATATACCTCGAGCACCGTCTTGGGGTCGCCGTATAGATTGCTGCTGCGGACATAGTACTTGCCCTCCAGCTCTGGTGCCATGGCCGCATCACGCGCTCGCTGTGCTGCACCCTCGGGCAGGTGCCAAATGGCGCCGTTGAGAAACGAGACCTGCTGTTTGGCATAGGCCTTGGGCATGCGAGCTTCCTCGTATATCCTTACGGCTTCATCCAGCCGCAGCTTCCCTTGAACGACCTTTGCGATACACTTTCCGAGAAAGGCACCGTCCTCCATAGCTGTTGCTGCGCCCTGGGCCATGTGGTTGACCATGCTGTGTGCCGCATCACCCGTGAGCACCACATTCTTGTGCGGTGATGACCACGATTTGAGAGGTCCTGTCACCATCAGCGGCCACCGCGAGGTCTCGTCTATCATGTCAACAACACGCTTGATGCGCGGGTCAAAGTCCTTGTACTCGTCGTGCAGCTCGTGGATTGGCACGTCGTGTTCCGTTGCACGCAGTTTCTCCGGTCGATGGTGCGACAACACAAGATTCATCATCGTGCCGGCGTTGATGGGGTATGTAATAATGTATGCATTCTCCGCCATCCAGACCTCCATCGTCTTCTTGGACACAAGCTCGCGTGCCACAGGGTCTTTGAGAATCTGCTCGTATGGCACAATCGCACGATATGCACAGTTCGTGGTTGGAGGTTCAGGCGCAGCATGGGGGAATAGGACTCGTCTTGTGATACTGTTGATACCGTCGGCACCGACGACAAAATCAAATTTGAAACTGCCACGCGTGGCCGTTTCGACTTGGACCGGGAGAACCTGACTGTAGTCTAGGCCGGTGACGGCGGCATCCACGAGCAGAGTGACGCCCAGTCTCTCAGCCACCTTGACAAGGCCCTCGTGGAGATGGGCGCGGTGCACCACCCACCATGGCCGGCCGAGAGATTCTTCAAGCGTGGCAATCTTGGTGTAGCCGACGGGCGTTCCGTCTTTACGGCGCATGTTGAGTTCCTCGAACTGCACGAGGTTCTCGCCGATCTCCTTGTCCACGCCCCAGCGCTGCAGCAGAACGGACACATTCGGAGTCATTTGGATACCAGCACCAATCTGACTGTTAGTTTCTTGAAAACAAAATTTGATGCAAGCATGAAATGTACCTCGCCGAGCTCTTGGGCAGCCTCGAGAACCGTGACCTTGGCACCGCCGCGTGCAAGAGCTATGGCCGTAGCCAAGCCTCCTATGCCAGCGCCCACAATACCAATGTGAAGATCCATTGTATATAGATGTTTGTTTTCGAATTCTAGATGGTATATTGACAAAGTTGTGATATTGGTCCAGAATATAGCAAGTGCCAAGTCAAGGTCAACAATATCTAAATAATCTGGCTGAAATAATACCGACCTTATGTTTTATTGTTGTATTTCACAGCCCCTTGGGCAAGGCAGGTCGTTTATATGTCGGGGAGATAGGCTCGTGTTGACTTTCCCGGCTCGAATCCGTCTAACCAGGATATACTCCACCGGCTATGATATCATTCCCCTCTTCTCTTTCGAGCGACGTGTCTTTGATCATTCAGAAACGCAGTTGGCAGAAACAACATTGCTATTACAAAAACCCTTGCCCAACATCTGTATACTGCACATCTTCTCATCTATCAACATCACCATCACTATGTCGACCCTGTACGTTCCTCATCTAGGTGGCATTGACGTCGGATACCGCCTGTCACAGCCGTCCATCGACCATACCAAGCCCGCCATTGTTCTCTTTAACCCATTTACGGCCACAGTGGACTACTATGGGCCTGAGTTCCGCAACACTGAGCTGTGTGCTGCTGCCACCCTGATCGCTATCGAGCCGCTCGGCCATGGTCAGACCAAGGCACGCACCACCGACCAGTACACCTACTGGGACTCGGCCTACATGGCCCTCCAGCTTCTCGATGCACTCGGTGTGGACAGGTTCTTCGCACTTGGCACATCCCAGGGTGGCTGGATTGCTATGCGCATGGCCTTATTGGCACCCACACGTGCCAAAGGTGTAATCCCCATCGGCTCGTCCATGGATGCTGAGTCGGAGCAGAGCCGTGCACTCGGCTGCTGGGATGGGCCATCAGCTACCTCTGGTTTTGTATCGCAGGCCGGAAACCCAACTGATTCCGTTGCAGATGCCACGTTCGAGCCTGGTGATGGATACTATGACTTTCTCATGGAGATTGGTTTCGGCCCCGGTGTCGACAAGACGATCCGCGACTACTGGGCAGCCAAGATTGCGAGCAACTACCATGGCGAGTCCGGTAAGAAACGTATCATCATGGCAGCTGTTTCTCTGTCTACACGTGACAGTATACGTGCTAGGTTGCCCTATGTCAAGTGTCCTGTGCTATGGCTGCAAGGCACTGCGGACGTCGTCTTTAGCGTCAAGCAGGCCGAGTCCGACATTCAGCACTTCACACACTCTGCAGAGGCGCGGCTGGTCAGGTGCGAAGGCGGAGTGCACTTCCTGAGCCACACACACGAGAAAGAGCTGCACGCAGAGCTGTTGGCTTTTGTTCGGAAATGGGACCACACGGGAGCACAGCTGTAGGGTTGGTTATGTAGTGGAGATAGATAATTTAGTATATTATCAGACTATTCACACTCTATTATCAAAAGTAACAAACTTGTCTTATTTCCGGCAAGAGATACTCGGCACTTTCCTGCCAATTAATTTCGTATTCCGTGGTATTTTTGGAATGCCTGTTCAAAGTTCCCCGACTGAAGCTGGCCAGATAGTCGAATTCCCGTCTCCCCGACTTACATAACGTGGTCATCTTCCCCGCATTTCGGTACCCTATCTCCCCGACGGCCACGACACCAACGGTCTTGTGTATTCTCCGCGTAATTTCCAGTGTGGCGTTTGTGGGGAACAAGAAAAGCCGAGCAATCCACGAGTTGAGCTCAGTTTAGCTACTTGATTTTTATTTTTATTTTATTGATTTACTGATTTACTGATTGTGTGTCTTCCCCAGAGAGACTGCACTCTCCCTTCTCCGCATTATGGAGGCAAAAGAAAAAAGAAGAAACAAAAAACAGAACAAGCGGGGAACAGATGGAAGAGGAGAAAAGAGGAGAGAATGGAGGCCCAGGAAGCTAAAGGCTGTCAAGGATTCCATTAATGCCGGGGTCGGAACAACGAACAAAACGAACTTTGTTCCCGGCCTCCCCTGGGTGATTCTTGTCCAGATTGCATACGTCCCCGGAATGGCAACTGTCGTTCATTACTTTGGTTCCGCTTACTCGGGTGGTTTTTATCATTTCCGACCTTGAGCATGGATGCATCTCCCGACAATGACCGGCCCCGGGCCAGGCAAGCCGAAGACCGGTACCCGCCTGGACCGCCAAGTAAACGCAGAAGAATATCACTGGCCTGTGGAAACTGCCGTCAGCGAAAGTCGAGAGTAGGTCAGATGTGAATATAGATGCAGGCCATTACTGACTCGACCAGTGTGACGGAAGACGACCAACATGTTCCCTGTGCACTGAGATCGGCATTGACTGTGTATACGAACAAGCTGGCGTAGCGGGTAACCTCACTGTCAGCCGTTCATACCTAGAGCGTCTGGAAAAAAGGCTTGCAGATATTGAGGCAGACTTGAAAGATGTCAAGTCTAGGCAGACACATGGGGGTGGGGAGGCTGGCACTTTTGTTAGCGACGAAACAGCCACTGTTGCGCAAGTGGAGGTGGCTTCTGAGACGGTATCCAAGGCCCCTACGGAACAGATTATCAACGACTTTGGCGAGCCCGATACTGCCGAAGACCCCATTGACGGAATGGGCGCTATCAAGTTCACAGATGAACAGGACTGGGGATACTTCGGTCCGAGTAGTAATATTGCCTTTCTTCGGCACATCTCCCTAGCCATGGCACGCATGGATGACCTGCACCAGCCCATGCCGTCGCCCACCAGCCGTGCCCACGAGGCAGTCGCGGGTGGCATAAGCTTTTCAAGGCCTCATGGGTCTAGCAATGGGCCGCAAAAGGTCAACATCTATGCGCTCCCATCAGAAGCCCGGACGTGGAGTCTCATCCGCGAGTATTTTCAAAAGACGGGCCGCCTGCTACCATTTGTGCACGAGTCTACTTTTTGCAAGACATATTTTGCTATGAAGACCAGCAATTTCACACTTGCGCGCCGAACATGGCTAGGTCTGCTTAATATTATCCTGGCCATGGCGGCAACGCTGCACGTCGACACATCTGTGTATGCCGAGAAACGTATCGCCGAGTCAGACGTCTACTACCAGAGAGCCAACGGGCTGTGCGACAAGGAGTCAAGGCGCAATATCAGCGTCGAGCTTGTGCAATACCTTCTGATTTTAGGGCAGTACCTGCAGGGTACACAAAAGTCGGTGCAAGCATGGACCGTCCATGGCTTGGCCATTACAACAGCGCTTCAGCTAGGCCTCCACTCGCCTAAGACGAACCGCGCATTCTCACCGCTTGAGTGTGAAATACGTAAGCGAGTCTGGCACGGCTGCATCTTGTTGGATAGAACTCTGTCAATGACGTTTGGCCGCCCAGCCATGATCCACGAGAGCTATCTAAAGCTGGAACCTCCCATCACCGAGATGAAGATTGTTGGAGAAGAGATCGAGTCGATGACGCAGGCCGCCGCCGGGGACCCGGATACCCTTATGGGACCACAACAAATGGACGGACTCTACTACAAGGCCACTATTAGCCTGTATAATGTCATGTACCGCATCATCGATACATGCTATGGTCAAAATCTAGGCCTCGATGACATCCAGAACGATTTGTCCCTCCTCTTCTCAAATGTTCTACGGGGCGAAGCTGGGCTTGAAACATGGCGTGAACAGCTGACTGGCAATAAAATGAGTGTGTACGATGCGCCTGCCACACCAGCAGACTTTGATACAGTCGGCGTCGACGACAAGATTTCTACTCGCTATGTCGTGGTACTGTCGGTCCGCTACCACAACCTCCAGATTCTTCTTCACAGGCCCGTCTTGGAAAAACTGCTAGAGACCTGCGGCCGTCCTGTTGACACCTCCACTTCCACCAGCAGCAACCGGAAGCGGCTTCTACAGCTTGGCTTGAGTAGTATCCAGACCTGCATACATTCTGCACAGACCATTATATCCCTCGTGCACACCATTGTTCTATCTAGCGGGCCTAAGCGTGACCTGCTCGGCGCCTGGAATTTCTCACTCTTTTACACATTCAATGCAGCGCTAGCCATCTTTGCGGCCTTGCATGTTGCCCGATGTGATATCCAAGCACAGTTATCCCCTCTATATACAACTCAACCCTCCGCAAACGAAGAGGTTAGGGCGAAGCGGCTGGCTGCTCTTCTCCTGAAGTGGGAGTTTGTAGAATCAGCTTTGCCATTCTTCGGCAAGGCCATTGAGGCACTTGAAGATCTTGACCGCGGAAACGCCGTGGTAGAGCGTTGCGTTAGCTACTTGTCGCAACTTGTTCTTATTCCCATCAATCCGAATCAAGCTCGCCAAGTTCAAGACTCGGGGACTCACCTCAATGCTGCCAGCGACCAGACTCGCCAATCAACGAACCCCCACCAACACCACCGTTTTGCATTGACAAATGGAGCTGCAGCACACCGGACCCAGCAACAGGTGCCTCCATCCGAGATCGATCTCAACGAGTTCATGCTTGATACCGACTTTGACTTTTTGAACATGGCATGGCTGTCGTCGTGAAATGGATACAGCTTATGACGTCACTGGGTGGAATGAGCTGGGCCTACATAGCTTACTCTTCACAAACTATGGCGAATCAAATAGGCCGAGGTGTTTTTAATGAATATAAAAGTAAACGAGCTTTTCCTAGGTGGTCCCGGTGGCGTGGCACGGACACGGAGCCGGACCGGACCGTATGCATACACGTGACTGCCACGCGAACCCCACTAATTTCAACCTCACCTCATACGGCGGGGTGAACGACGGCATGATGAGGCTTTTCATTAGAGCGACTTTTATTGAGTTCAATACACCAAACCAAAATGACTTCACAAACACCATCGCCGGCGACGGCGAGCTTTTCCAAGCACCTGCAGACAATTCTGCCCGCCCAGAGCGGCCGGTCCTCGCTCTGCACCTCGGTCATCCCGGCACTCCTCGACAGCATCGTCTCGGTGGCGGCAGCTCTGCGCGTGTCCCACCATGTCGCCCTAGCTGGAGGCACCAACGCATTTGGTGACGACCAGCTCAACGTTGACGTAACTGCTGAAAATATTATTCGCGAATCCCTTGCTGGTTGCTCTACGGTGGTGACAGCCAGCAGCGAGGAAGACCCCATTGAAAAGGCCGTGCATGCCGAGCCTATCGACACTTCTGCGCCCGAGATTTATACTGTCGCATTTGACCCTCTTGATGGAAGCTCCATCATCGCACCCAACTGGACAGTAGGAACTATCGCCGGTATCTGGGATGGCCCGACGGCTATTGGCTCAAACCCGGCCACTGCACAGATTGCATCACTGCTGGGCGTTTACGGACCACGCACCACTGCCGTTCTGGCTTTGCGCGTTCCTGGTTATCAGTCGGCGTGCATTGACCTCGGCTATTCTGAGGGCTCCAAAGACGGCCCTGGCAGTTGGGATATCATCAATGCCAACGTGCGGCTGGCCGAGGGCCCCGTCAAGGTTCGCTACTTTTCTCCGGCCAACCTGCGCGCCTGTGTTGAGGACGAGCTCTACAACGGCCTGATCAAACAGTACATTGCCGAGAAGTATACGCTGCGGTATGCTGGTGGATTGGTGCCGGATGTGATCCATCAATTGGTCAAGGGCCACGGTGTCTACGTGTCGCCGGTGACACCCAACAGCAAAGCAAAGCTGCGGCGGTTGTATGAGCTGTGCCCAATGGCACTAATCATGGAGTGCGTTGGCGGCAAGGCGGTCGCTTTTGAGACCTTTACAGATGTGCTGGACACGCCCCTCGGCAACACTGATGAGCGCGGCGGTATCATATTTGGCACAGCAGACGAGGTTGTCAAGGCATCAGACCGTCTGCGGCGGTGATATAGAATGTAACTGGTTAGGATAGATAAAATGACATAGACGAGGAAATTAACTGCAAGTCAGTTGATTACCCGTCAAGATTTGCCGAGATGTGCAAGAATCACCTGATCTAATCTCTATCGATGAGCTTGTTCATCGCATACTTACAGACCGATAAAGCCCGTAAGCCACATCACGGGCTCGTAAAGGAATAACTGAATAAAGGATAGTGTTTTAACCAAGGCTATCCTAACCACCATAGCACGCCCGGAGATCACAAAGACCCCCCCGTCGAGTCCGTTAATACTTCGAAGTTTGAAGTTGTGCCGTGATAGATATATAATGCCAAGAAATTTCTAAAAGCTTTCTAAGAATCCTCGAGTACACCTTCGCCGAATAAGTTTCTACGTACCGCACAGTCCGACGAGGGGGTTCTTAAACACAGCTATAACGGCGGAAATTATCTCCCGCCGTCCATGCCCGAGTCTTTCCGTTTAACCAGGTATACCTTTATTACTTCAGTCGATAGAAATAAAAGGAACCACATTTTCTATTCCTTCGCATGCGCCTTTATGGGAAAGACCCAATACACGGCACTAGCCGTTTTATGATACTTGAAGTGTGTTGATCCGATACCACCAGCTATCAGACTTTGACGACTAGTGCTGGGTTAAAGGCCAGTTCACCCGCGATCCGTCCATTTCGTATACTACCAGTGTTGCCTTGATTAACGCCACCGTCGCCGTGCCGCAGTCCTAAGACGTATCCGCGCTGATTCGCAACGAGACGGACGCCACAGCAGACGCTGTCCACGCAGTGGTGGGTGTGCCCAAACACCCACAGGTCCACTCCTGTCCAGTCGCTGCTTCCGTCGCCCAGAATCTCTGTCGCGAATCCCGATGTCCAGGGGTTGTTGGCGTGTTGCGGGCTTGATGTTCCCTGCAGCGAGGGTGCGTGGTGTGTCACTACAACGGTGCAGGAACTGGAAGACGATGACGGCTGGCACGCGGCTGCTTGGCCGCGCAGCCATGTCGCTTCCTGGGCATGGCGTTCATTGTGTGTTGCTACCGTCCAGCCGACAATCCGGCGGAAGTCGCCCAGCTTGGCCTGCACAATCGCCATTGCCGACGGCGCTATGGCCGACCATAGCGTGCAGTCGATCACAACGAGGCCAGCGTCCGTGTCGGCCCACCGGCGGCAGTTCAAAATGACCAAGCGACCGGCCAGCGACGGCGATGCCTTGATCGTAACTTAGGCCGTAGAACTCGTGGTTACCGAGCACGTAAAAGACGCGGTGGTAGCCCGCCACAACGCGCTCTAGGAAGTTGTGCAACAGCGCGTCATAGTCGGCCAGGCGACCAATATCGCCAGCCAACACTAAATAGGGCGGCGCCGCCTGATCTGTTGCGCCTGTTGACTGCGTCGGGAGTGGGACTTGAAATGAGGCATACTGTTGGCCGACCTCGAGATGGAGGTCTGACAGAACATGAAAACGATGCGAGCGTGTTGTGTGTTGTTCGGCCGCTTTGGCCGTGTGTCTGTGTCTCCGACGGTAAACAAATGGGAAAATTGCAGAAGTCTTCATAATGATTATATTTTTAGCTGAGATGATTGTATATGTGGTCGGAAACGGTGGTAAAGCGGAGTTTATTGCAACCGATTAGTCATCAACATCCATAAGGTACACGGGGCGTTGACAGCCTGTCTCCAGCGTTGACAACGACAAACAAAATCACGTACCGCAACACTAACAACCGCCATGGAGTCGATTGCGGTGAGAGATGTCGCCAGGCTGCTACAACACCACGGTATTGTATTTGCATTTATCGGAGAGATTGCCCTCAACTACTACAATGTGCCTCGTGTGCGACATGTAAGTCACTGTCGTCGCCATCCCGAACCCTTAGTTTTAAAGCATCTGACGCGTAAAAAGGATATTGAAATCTGTGTCCCAAAGTCGGCGCTTCGAGCGGCTATTGGCGCACTTGTTGCTACCGGCCTCTTTGAACAGAGCGACATGAGCAGCTTTAATCTCTATACGGAATATAAACGAGGAATGCCGAGGCTGAAGACTACCGGCTGGCTAGAACCACCACAGGCCCTCTGCCTATTTCCCGACGACTTCCTTTATCTTGAACCGCTCGAGTCCTCACTCATCCCGGCCCAGGAGCCTGGGAAACCGCGCCACGTTAGCGAGCATATTCTGGATTACACAGGGCTCCGGGAATTCAATACCCATGCCGTCCCAATTCCGCGACTACATCCGCTTCTCCTTGGGTTTGCACGGCGGTACTTGGAACACAAGGACGACACAGCAATGGTCGCAGCGGAGCAGCTTGTCGACGGCATGGATGTTGATATTTTCTGGTGCGATAGACATTTGGCTGGTGCCGACCAGGCGGCTGTTTCGCTTATCGAGGCATTAGTGCGCGGTAGGCACGACAGAATCGACGACTTCTGTGAGAATAGGACCACTTGCTTTGTGAAGGATCCCGAAGAATCGAAGCGGCTGCACACGATTGCAGGCTACAACTGACGAAAGGCAGAGAGAGGGGGGGAGGGCGGTCATGGACATAGCTGAGCCAGACAAATAGCTTGATTTTCATGGGATGAGCTGCACTCTACCATTTGACGATAACATCAATCTCTGTCAGGACGTGGGTGCACTGCGTCGAGTTGGCGTATTATTTCGAAGAGACAGTAGAAAGAAATCCTTTATAATACTAAAAGGCAGAGTCTATGTTATATTAGTTAATATTCTATGTCGTTCGGCTAGGTAACATACCCTAATATCCTAGATAAGGACGACCTATTACACAATAAGAAACATCCAACCCGTCGATATATTGTAGTAGAACCGACTTAGTCCTTCGGTATGTGTAAGTATACCGGTGACAACATTGTCAATAAAACGCCCTTGAGACTTTTGTTTTACTTATAGAATCCCCTATGTATAAACTTCTCTATTACTAGGCTCCCAGACATAGTCGCTTATAGGCAGGTGCGAAAATATGTACTAAAATAGGCTGGATGTCCTGGCTCAGAGCACGCAGCCAAAACACACACAAAAACAACTAGTCTCCATGTGTTGGCGCGAAGCCATTAAAAGTCCATAGCTTCCTATTTAGATAGGGATCTTTCAATCAGGCGGGACTCTATACTTTAGAAAGGATGGCCTCATGCTCGCGGCCGTCATCTTCACGTGTTCGTATTATTCTTTTCTATGCTTTTTAGTCGTGGGCTTCGTATTCGGCGATCTTTTTATATTGACTGTCTTGTCTTCCTCAACTAAACTTCTTCTCATGAGCTCGTCTTCAGACCTTAAGGGTTCTGATCCGCTTCCCCCCTATTCGTGCCGCGACTCTACACTTTAACAGAATCCACTACCTACACGCCTGACTACTACTTGAAAAATAAACCAGGGCGGCACAGCTCTTTGGCACAACTGCCAGGCTGCCACGACAGCCGGGCCCAACTCAGAACGTGTAGTAATAATAGTATTAATTAAAGAGAAAAGAGAAAGAAAGACTAGACTAAGAATACGGTGTATTGGCTATACTAATGTACGTACAACATTCCAGTCCGACCTTTGCCTTTCGCTGGCGCCCTTAAACAGGTAATAGACTCTCGATAAGAGACGCTGGTGGTCGGTCATAAGCCGGGCCACTCATCGTGTAAAATATATCATCGACCACCTTTTGCTCCTTTAACTCCGCGCCGGGCTCGGTGGCCTTCTTGGCGCCGTCTTTGGTCCCTTGCCGTATGTCTGGCTCTATGCGCGCTTGGTCAAAGTCAATCTTCATCACACGCCCCGTCTCCGCACACCAGGTGAAGTTGCCGTTGCTCTCGAGGTCCAGCTCCTGCAGCCCGTCTGCCTCGAGCTGCTGCATCGTACGCTCCGCCTCGGCCTCGACATTGACGACGGGCTTCCTGTGCGACAAAAGCACGCGAAGTGCACGCGAATGGACGGTAGGCCCCGCATAGGACATGAGCAGCATATGGGTCACGAACCCGCAATTGTCCATCGGGTACGGAAGCCGTAGCCGGACCACGCCTAGACACACTGGAATCAAACGGCCCTGGTGTACAGCAAGTTGCTTGTACACGCGCTCCTCGTGGTGCAGACGTTTTTGAAAGTGGTTCTCGACGCCTTTGGCGACAAACGTGTAGCCGTACCCGGTTAGCGTGATTTGGAAGAGGTAACCAATGGCGCCGCGGAAGCCGTCGTCCGAGAGGCACTTGCAGTCTTGCTCGGCATTCCCCAGGAGCTGTTGTTGTAACAAAGACTGGAACTCGTTCCTGGTGATGGCATGCACCGCCGTGCGTCGCGAGCCCTTGCACGCACGGAGCGCCTCCTTGTGCAGGATGGTATTTGGACAGGACAGATCCAGGTGCGTCCCCTCGACGAGGCCCCGTAAGCACGCCTGTGTGCAGTATGGTCGGATAGGACGAAAGGACGACGGGTCAAATGGGTGTATAGGACGTGGCTTGTTGATCAGTGGCAGGCCGGCATGTTGCCGCTTATAGTCGTAACGTACGTTGTCGTCAGCTGCGTCGTCCATCGAGCGTTGCCGTTTTAAGGGAGACGATTGCTGCGGCTGGTGTGGCATGGCGCGTTCTTGTCCACGTCTTGGCTGATCACTGCCGTCATCGTTGTCGCTATCTTCGTTGTCGTCGCGAGGTCTGCGCCGATCTCGGCTACTGTCTCTGCTCGGCGATCGTGGCGAGTTGGAAGCAAGCGACGGCCGAGTAGGATCCTCGACCAAGGATGGCGGTAATTGAGGGAAAGGCGCCAGCTCCGATATATTGATGCTCCTTTGGCGTGTGCTTTCAAGCGAGGACTCGAATGCCAGCAAACATAGGCCGCACAGTGTCGTAACGGCAAGTGGCGTGTCCGCTGTGTTGGCCGCGTTGGTCGCTCCGACGTCAGGCAGAGGTCGGCAGTATTGGGGAAAGAGTTCGGTATGATAGTAGAGGACGGTTGGGTCATCCCGCGAGATTTTAAGGAGAGTGAGCGTCTCGCCTGTTGCCATAAAGCCATATTCGAGTCCGGAAGCAATCATGTAGTGAAAAGATTGCGTCAAGGCGCGGGCAAAGAACACTTGGCCAGGCGGAATACCGGTGAGATTCTCCCCGAGGGCCGCTTCTTTTGCGGTGTTTTGCGCGGCATCTTGGGCGGTAGCGCTCGTCTTTGTGCTCTTTGCTAGGCGCAGCATGAAGTCCTCTTCGATAGGGCTTTGTAAAAAACGAGACACAGCGGCCGTCCGAAGCCGGTGAAGCGCTTTGTGTTCGCCGACCGCGATCCGATAAACTCTGTGAACTTGGCCCAGCTCTAGCTCGCCATCGTTCTCGCCATCGTCCACACCATCGACGACCGTCTCAGCCTCTGTGAGTTCGACAGACAAGACGTTTGCACAAAGCACAAGACAGTCTGGCCGGGTCTTGACGGGAAAGACGGCGGTTGGGGCAGTGGTAGAGGCAGCGCCTACGCCAACGCCGTCGCTCTCGGCGCCCGCACTGCTCTCGACGGCGCTGTCGCTAGCGACTTGCGTGTGCCAACCAGCCGTAGCGTTGTCAATCAACAGCTTTTTCTGCGGGCCGCCGTCGATCGTGGCGAGGTAGGTATTCATGACCCGCTGGACCGGCATCTGCAGCGTGTAGTCGAGAAAGACATGGGTGCGGGGCTCGCTGCGAAATGATTCCGATTCGAGAAACTCAGCCGGGATCTTTTGTTTTAGGTCGTCCTCCTGGGCCTGCATCACGAGCGCCGATGGGAAGCTCTGCACTGCTGCAAGAGCGTCTTCGATGCGGCGAAACGCGGCCTGGCAGTCGCTAAAGAGCGCCGGCCAAAGACGCATCTTGAGAGGGTAGTATTTCCCAAAGATGTTCGTCCGCCCGTTTGTGGTCGACTTGGACTTGCGGCTATCGGACAACGTGCGTATTCTGCTTGGGGCAGGCGGTACGAGCCGCGCGGCCACAAAGTTAAGACGGTGGATGTCGGCAAGGTATGCTTGGAGCGTTCGGTCTGTCGGATCGCAGGATTGTTAATGTCTAGCCACTCTCTCAGGGACAGAAAGAATCGTGCCAAGGAAAGCGAGCGTACTTAGCTGCATGCGCCTGTTTTCTTCCAGCTCTCTCTCGTGAGCCACCGCCGCTGCCACCGCATCGCGCTCGGCATCAATGCGCCGCTTCCGCTCAAGCCGTGCGGTTTCTTCTGCAGCCTCAGCGCGGCGTTGCTCTTCCTCACGTAGACGTTGTTCATTGCGTGCGTGTTCTCTTGCTGCTTTGAGCTCTTCTTGAAGTTCTGCGATCTTTTCCGCTGCGTCGGCCGGATCCATTTAAACCGCGAAAGGTGCAGAGATCTCGTCGTTGATGCGATGTGGTGTTGAAGTAATGAAAAAGCGTAATGTGCGATGTGGAATATTGAAAATGTTATGGGGAAACCGAGACCTAAATCGTTGCAACCACTGTCCTAGGCAACTGCCCCTCTTTAGCCCCACTTATATCAGCTTGTTGTTGTTCCCCTCTGCAATGGCGGCATCCTATTGGCCTTGTAACTTTGCGTAAACAGTATCACCGCGGCGAGAGAGACTCGTTGGGTCTAACATGTGTCTCGTTCGAGACACAGAGCTCTGGGTCGGCAACAAAGAGGGTTTCCCGAATATCTTTTAGAAGTTTTCGCTGGTCCTCTCTGCGGCCCGCAACTAGTGCGGTAATAGTGACCGAGAATAAGGTGAACAGCCAGGACTCCATTTTTTGTCCCTCGCGTTCGAAGTAGCTGCGAGAGTGGGCTGGAGGGTGCGCTGGGGGGCGCGAAGTGCGGAGTATGTGCCGTGTAGCTTGTGTGTTGTGTGATTGGATAGTTGGGTTGGGATTGTGGATGGTTCGGTTGGTAGAAGCGATGGCGCAGATGGATGATGTTCGGATACACATAACGCGCGATCACAGGTATTTGTACCCTTCTAGTTAGACATATATTAGAAAAATGGGTCATATCCTACAGTGCTTATGCCTTTTTATATGTTGCATCGCGACACCATAAAGGAAATAAATCAAAAGAAAATGCAACGTCCATCGCCTAGTAACCTTCCTTGTATACCGCCTTTTTTTTCCTTTGAGAATTGTGACCAGCATCATTCAGGGCAGGCATGCTTCACGTCAGTCACATCCGCCACCAGGACACGGCCGCCATGACTGTGAGGGTTGTCAGAATCAGCCAGAGCAAGCCGCGACGAAGACTGTTGCCGCGTCTTGGACGCGCGGCGACCAGCGAGTGTAAAGTTCGGGGCATACGTCGTCTCAGGTTCCGCTGGTGGTCGCGGTTGGCCTCCTCTTGGATCTCCATCTGGGTAGGTAGATGAGCTCTCAGCCTTTCTGGCAAACGGTCGTAATGCAGGTGCACGTCTTGACCCCGAGACCTCTCCCCCTCCCCGACTGAGCCCCCAAATGTTTATTCGGCCGTTTCAACTTGAACGAATCAACCAGAAAAGATGCCAGTCGGTCGGCGGAAAAGTTATTGTTGTTTTTCTACTACTTTTTGCTAATGCATCGCCAGGGGCCCCTTTTCCCCTCTCTTCCTCTCTTAATTTTTGACCACACCGGATCTACCATTTTTCCACTTGCGGTATCCACCGCACTCCGGCGCCCCACAATGTGCTAAATATAGGGTATTCGGCAACTACTCTCTGAGAAGAGACTTGTTTTAGATTCTTTAGTTTTGTAGTAATATACTTTTTTTTATCGCCGATAGATTTACCCATTATTATACGCTTAGGTTAATACTCCGTAGACCAGTGTAAGGCAATTGGTTATAAGCCTGGTCGAAGAAGACGGACACAGTCAATAATCATAGGTTTGCGAGATAGAATAATGCATCATATTCAAACACCAATACGAAACCTAAAGACATGCGGCTCCTCGACACATTGCTTACATAAGTATCATTACCTAATACAAACTTGTCGAAAATAGGGTATTCATGTCACCTTCTTTTGACAGCTGGAGGTTTGCCTCTATAGACGACTGCGCGATACTTTAAGTATTATTAAAATTTAGTATTAAAATTACTTCTTTATTGTTTAACCTTCCGTATTATTAAATACTATTAAATCGTAATACCGTAAGATAAAGGCCCGTCGTCGTTGACTGTTGACCGGCGCACATCACGAGCGGTCATATCGGTTGTATACGAGTTTGCCCGATGCATACACTGCCGGTTATCCCACCAGATTAAATCCCCGCTACCCAGCCATTCTAAAGAGAAAACGTATTTTGTTTGAGTACACCACTCAATCAAGTTGCTGATCAGCGTTTCACTTGTTTTCTGGTCTTTGCCGACGACTTGTTTTGCATGGGAAGCAATGTACAGCGTCTTTCGCCCGTCTGGCGCCGTCTGTACCAATGTATGGTGCGCAAAGATAGACGGTTGGCCTGTATCCTTAAACGCATCAGGGGCGCCTAGTCGACGAGAATGCCATAGGTCATGTTTTATCACGAGACCATCGAGCTCTGCCTTTCTGTTATCAGGCAGGTCTGCGTAAGCTCTGCGTGTATCGGCAAAATGAGTCCAGCTACCACCGCAGGCAGGTGAACCGTGAGACAAAAGCAGCGAATACTTAGCCCTTGGGCAGTGGAAAGAAGAGTCCTATCCGTTAGTTTTTTATTAATTATTAGTGGCCGGGGCACTTGTGACTCACGGTATGCCACAAAGCATTACCTCGGCTATGGTGCCATCGCTGGCTGCCGGGTTGGACGATCGTGCCATCGATATTAATGCTATTGGGGCGTTAGAATCCAAGTACGTTGTCCCTGAACGCGCGTGTAGCAAATAAAAGTGCTGGCTTACTTGCTGACATCCCATAAATACGGATTTCCAATGCGGTCGTTCTCCTTCCCGTAAAAGAACGGGTTTATCTCCAAGTCTTCGCCTAACTGCTGTGTAAACGCTATGTGGCGCTCATCATCAAGGCCCGTATCACGAAACACCAGGACAGAAAACTTGTCTTGTAGATCGACCAACTGTTTGACTACAGACGCGGGCACTGGCCTAGACCAGTCGACACCCTCGATTTCGGCGCCAAAGAGACTGTCTGCGGACTGTAGAATCGGCTGCACAGTCAGGCTGCCTTCCTTGTAGGACGGAGAGGACAGATGTGTCGAGAAAGCATAACCTTTCGGCCTCGGAGGCCAGGTGTTTGGATAGACGGTTGTGGTTGGGACTGGCATTGTTCAGAGGTACAAGGCTGTAACTGTTGAATGTTGGCATATCGGTGTCAAAATTATTAGAATTTACATCCTATAACAAGTCTTTATCATACAAACAAATGTACTGGACTCGTCCCAAGATAGGCGGCAAACCGGATGAAATGCCGACTGACAGGTGTTGCATCGGGACGGCGGCGATATACCCCACTTATCTTATCAGCGAGTCGGTACTACCATGTAAGTCAATTTAACTAATGGAGGCCACTCAGGTGCATTTTTGCCATCTAAAGTTTCCCATCGTGTCTTTTATTTCTTCTCGAGTTTGTTAATTCATAGATCGACACCTTTTGGCAATTCACCATTTAACGACAGATACAACTTCACTACTTACAACCACCACAATGTCATTGCCCGACCTCATTCTCATTACAGCTGGCCCACTTCAGTTCATCGCCTCGTTGGAAGTAGAGGCAGCGCCGAAGACTGTCGCTGCTTTTCGTAAGCTGCTCCCCTACCGCCAAAAGCTTATTCACGTTCGCTGGAGTGGTGAGGCCGTGTGGGTGCCGTTGGGCAACCACGATTTTGGTGTCCCGTTTGAGAATCATACGAGTCATCCCGCTCCAGGCCATTTTCTCTTGTACATTGGAGGCCACTCCGAGACTGAACTCTTGCTGAGTTATGGAGGCACTGCTTTCGCGAGCAAAGTGGGACCACTAGCTGGTAACCACTTTCTGACTGTCGTGGCGGGAATGGAAAATCTGAGGCAGCTTGGCGAGACTGTGCTGTGGAATGGGGCACAGGATGTGAAGTTTGAGTTGGCCAACGAGAATAGCGTTTCAAAATTTCAAATGCCGTCCAAACTATGACCGCATGTATCAACTATAGCGGCCACCCATCCCCTTCACCAAAAATAGACAAGGTCGTCGGCCAGGTCATGTCGGAGTCACCCATGAGGTCGAACAGGTTCTGAAGAGGATGCTCGTGAACAACGTCGCCGACATCGCCCGCGAGATTAGGAAGTAATGTCGTGCTATTATTGGCGTCGACATTGCCAGTCGTTGAGTCCGGGGCGAGCACGAGCGACGCCGCATTCGCGACGAGTGTGTTGATCTTATCGATCGGTCGAAGGGCCCCGCCGTCACCACTACCACCACTGTTGCTAAAAATATCGACGGCTAGCTGCGCCAAGCGGGCTACAATAGATGTTTGCCGTGGCTTGGTGGGCGCACGGCACGTCTCTGTATCGGCTGGGGCAAGTACACAGATCTGCATATCATCATCAACCTGCCCGCGGATATAACACAGCACCAAAAAAATCAATGCAAACGCGTGGGAGATCCAGACGGAGTCGACGGCGTGGCCAAGTGAGCGGCGGGCGGTTGGGTCAACAGAGAACACCCCAGGAGGAAATGTGGAAGAGTCTTGTGATCGTAGCTGCCAGACGACTTCTGCCGCACCTGTCGACAGCGAAAAAAGAATCTGCGCGGCAGCGGTCAGACTGATTTCAAGGGCACTCAAAATCCATATCTGGAGTGGTGCACTCCGCGAGGGAGCGTTCTCATTTACCGGCCCCAACGGGAGTATCTGACGAAGAGCGGAGCTATTCAGTGCGAGTTGATACCACTGTAGTTGTTAAGATTTAATAATAGATCAAATTATGCGTATAGATAACATACTCTCAATGATGTAAACGGCAGTTGATTATGCTGCATATGCGTGTGCCTCATCTTGGGTAGCCAGCGCCTATGTCTGTATTAGCACTGTTCAAGATTGTTCGTCGTAATAAAATAGGGACTGCCTAACCTCGCCCAATCTTCAAAGCTCATATTTGCCCGTTTGAGGACTTCAATGTTAGGGTGGCCGCCCATAATCATAGAATCAGGAGTGCTTCCGAAACTATCACTGCCACCTCCTAAATCCTTTCTCGCCCTGTGTAAAATACAGGCCAGCTCCACAAGTGCTGCATATCGTAAGTCACCCGGAAACTGACCTAATCGGTGCCGTCCAAACTCGCACGCCATGTCCTCGACACGAGTAGCATTGATCGAGGATGGAAGGCCGGACGTCAAGGTGAGATTACAGTCGTACGTCACTATGTTTAGCCATATGCGGGCTTTCATGAGAGACCCAGGCAATGCCGAGTCGCTCTGAAACTGCAAAGCGGTCTTCTCGAGACCCAAGAAGGCAGCATATCGTACTGCCAGACCAAAAACCACCCAGGCGCTCAAGTCGTTGTACCGACTCCTAGCCGCCCCACGAGTACCCTGGTCTGGAATATAGGGCATCCACTGTGAGTATAGCAGCAGGGAGCAGACAGCATCTATAGTGGCGTCCGATGGAATCGGTGTCAGCAGTAGACGGCTGACGGCCGTATCCCAGAGCGCGGACAGTTGAAAGTATCGTGGGTGCAGTGATGAACCAAAAGACGTAGTCCAAAACTGCGTCCCGATGCAAACAACAGCAAGAAAAACGAGAGGATGGCTACTACTCAGATGTTCAACATCCCCGCCTAACTTGTCATCGAGAAATGGTGCCCATGGATGGCAATTGGAGAAGTAGATGTCGACTGCCTTCTGTGCATCCTGTCGAGTCAGGATGCCCAGTTGAACTGGATCGACAACGGCTATCGTTATTGTTTGGCGGCGACGACCGTCGGCTGACGGGGCTATGCTCATGCTCTCTGGTGAAATGGCACCGAGAGACTGCAGTGTGGCAATAGGGGCATCTAGCTGTAAAGAGTCCATGTTAAATTCAGGCTGTGTCGGCTGAGATTGTCTGACAAAAGTGTGTGCCTGAGGCGTGGTTTGTGGTGGTAACAACGGTGATGTGATTTGGTCTTGGTGAGGTAACTTGATAGGCATCCACCGCAATTGGCTCTCCAGCTGTTCGATCCTTGATTCCTGCAGGTCAATTTTCTGGTGAAGGTCGACAACCAGCTGGGAGAGCCGCGCGGGGCCCAAGTCGACATCTGCCCGGTTATCTAGGTCCGTCTGGAAAGAACACGTTGTACCGTTCCCAATGCATCGTTGGCAAGGTGTGGCTAAATCGACTTCGAAACTGAGACCAGCATTGGCAGACCCTGGGAGACACCGCTGCTTGCGGCTGCGGCATTGTAAGCACGCTCGGATGGTGCGCGGCTTTTTGGCAGCAGGACCGTCAACGCGACTATCCTGATTGTCTGTGCAGTTAATGTCGTCCATGCTGGGATGTCGAAAATTACAAAAGAAATCATCAAGGAAACAAATCAGGGAAACACAGATATCACCGAACAATGTAACAAATGTGTTTTCACTACGAGCGTAGATAAGAGTTGCCGAGTGTGGGGAACATAATGATTTTGGATAGTCTATAGATAAGAAAGTCATGTAAGTGCAGTTAATAGCGTAGATACATCACAATCTCATAATTATCCATCTAATAGAATTTTGATTGTTGTATGTCTTACTTTCGATCTAACTCTAGATTCCATTTGTCTGCCAAAGTGCCCTGAGTTAATCTCATTTTTTGTCGGCTACCTCAATTTCCTTCTCCAGATCAAACATGTCTTGAAATGCTTTTATCAGCTGCTCTCCGTCCTTTTCTGCCATAGGCAACAATGGCCTTCTGGGCGCACCGCCGTAGCCGTGTAACTTGTTCAGGATGTACTCTACAACGTTAGATATATATATATGTTTGAAGGCTCTTGGGCTGTGCTTGACCTACTCATCCCACGAATCCCGGCCGGCATGGCATAAGCATCGGCACGGGCTAAAACTGACTGGATATAGTTGCGCTCTAATACTTCGTCGGCCGTCAATAGTTCCTTTGTCAACAATACCCACAGTCGCATCGTTGCCGCCGGTGCATAGTTTGGTATCCCGCTAACGGTGCCGTGCCCGCCGGCCTGGACCCACGGTGTGAGGTCGGCAATTATGCCGTCAAGGAGGAGGAAAGGGAAGGGCCGACAGCTGTTCATGGTCGGGTTTGTGCGCAAAGTATGTGCCAGCTGTACGAGTTTGCTGACACTTCCGCCACAAGTTAGCTTGACACCACATAGGTTAGGGGCTTGTTTCATAATAGTGTCGATGGTTGCTGCCGATATGTCCTGGCCGGCCGCGTTGGCCGGGAAGTTGTAGAGGAAGATGGGAATCTGGAGACGAGTGAGTGGTTATCAGTATACTTGACGAGAAATTATGTTTCTGTTTTTTGGGTACTTACTGGCGACCCCTTTGCAATATCCACATAGTACTGCACAACTTGCTCGGCGTCCTGGTTGAGGCCGGCCGCATAGTAGCCCGGGAGAATGACAAGTCCGGCGTCGGCGCCTGCTTCGGCGGCGTCGTAGGCCAGCCGGATAGTCTCGCGGGTGGATGCACCTCCAACGCCGGCAACGATTGGTGTTTCCCCCAAGCCATCTTCTTCTAGGGTCTTGCGGACAAAGCGGAGAAGTTTAACACGCTCTTCGGGTGTCAAGTGGACGGCCTCGCCCAAGGAGCCCAAGCAGAGAGGCACTATTCCTCGGCGAACCAAGTCTTTAAGATGTTAGCCATTACCATAATAAAAACTATTTGCATCACCTACTCAAAAGATGCTGCTTATAGCTGGCGTAGTCAATTTCCTGGTTGTCGTCAAAGAAGGTGGGTAGCGGTCCGTAGACGCCGGGTTTGATAGAGCGGACCATGTTGTGATCGATGCGTATTCGATTCTTTTGTCGCGATACTTTGATCTTGGTTATCTTTGTTTCTTTGTTCTGTCCGTTTTGCGTTACATTCATCCTATCTCCATCTCTTACATGCTCTTGTTTTGATTAATGCCATTAGTCGGCAACTACTCCGACGAGCCGACACAACTACGCCGCTAGTCGACAGGGGTCTAAGAACCTCGACCTGATAGGGCATTCTCCGTACTTAAATAGCTATCAGCAGGCAAATGTCTCCTCGGTTATACTAGCTTTATCGTAAGATCACTTATATTTGTATATCTGTGATATACTGTATCATTGATTTTCAATGTGTATCTCGGTCGTTGAACCGCGAGGCCGATTACAAGATTGTATCATGACAATCTACAATAATAATATTAACGGTATCATAACTTTATATACATTTCGCGTGAACAACCTTATACTGGTTTTAGTCTCAATGATTTTCTGACAGACAATTCAACTGAACGAAACTGCAATTTTCTTGACTTTGATTCTCCCCATCTTCCATCACCTTCATTCAATTCCACAATGGAAATATTTAGCGACAAACCCCGGGACTCCACCGCTGCTTCGCAGCCGCCCAGCGAACACCATGGCGGCGTTGTTACTGCCACTATTTCTTCCGACCTTCATCGTGAACTTCGCCCGCGCCACCTGCAGATGATTGTCATCGGCGGCGTCATCGGCACAGGTCTCTTTCTTGGCACGGGCGGTAATCTTCAAGATGGAGGTCCAGCTGGCCTACTATTGACCTACTGTTTGATGGCCTCTCTTCTATACTCGGTGATGGTTGCTCTCGGCGAAATGGTCTCGCAATTTCCTATGCCTGGTGGGCAATTTGCCTTGGCCGCTCGCTTTGTGTCGCCTGAGCTTGGTTTTGCCATGGGCTGGCTCTACTGGTACAACTATATTATCGTGCTTCCAGCAGAGATGTCCGCTGCTGCCGTCCTCGTTTCCTACTGGACCCCCGCAGGCGAAGTTGACGCCATCTGCACAGCGGGTATCTGCAGCAATGCCATGTGGGTGGGCTTGATGTTGATATTTGTGTTGGTTATCAACTACGCCGGCACGCGCTTCTACGGCGAGATGGAATTCTGGTTTGCCTCCATCAAAGTAATTACCATTCTCGGACTTATTATTGCCGGTATCGTCATTAGTGCAGGTGGCGGGCCTAACCATGAAGCCATTGGGTTCAAGTTTTGGCGGGAGACCGGAGGCTTTGTGCAGTACCAGGGTATTGCAGGCGCCAAGGGCAGATTTCTGGGCTTTTTCGCCGACCTGATTAGTGCTGCTTTTGCGTTTATAGGCACCGAGATTGTGGCCATAGCCGCTGCTGAGACATCCAATCCACAGAAAGCTGTGCCGCGTGCTGTCAAGGGGGTGTGGATAAGGCTTGTGTTGTTCTATCTAAGCAGCGCTTTTTTGATCGGTCTGCTAGTCTCCCCCACCGATCCATCTCTCGACCTTAACTCGACAGCGGCCAAGAGTCCATTTGTGATCGCCATGAACAATGCCGGCGTGCACGTCCTGCCGTCCATTGTCAATGCCGCCTTGCTTACTAGTGCATGGTCCGCCGGTGTCGCTGACCTGTTTGTTTCATCGCGTACTCTGTACGGCCTGTACACCCGTGGACACGCGCCCAGGTTTGTAGGCAAGGTTCGCAGAGATGGCTTGCCTTGGGTAGCCGTCACCATTGGCGCCGTATTTGCTTTGCTTTCATTCATGGCCGCCAGCAAAAACGAGGCCGGTACTGTATTTGGTTATTGTATGAATCCTTCCCTCTTTACCTTTGGTGGTTTGTATTAACATATCATGTAGTCGCCAACATGACCGCCATCTGCGGCATGATTTCGTGGGCTGCGATTCTGTGGACAAGCATTCGGTGGCACAGAGGGCTGAAAAGGCAGGGCATCGATCGGAATACGCTCGTCTACCGCGCTCCCCTGCAGCCATATCTCAGTTACTGTAGGTCACGCAACTCTGCGCTGTTTAGCGACAACACTAACCATGTCTCTAGACGGGCTATGTGTTTCCGTCATGGTGATGATCTTCGGCGGCTTCACGTCATTCAGTAAGTGGCTATACCCTGCTAAGCTTGTGTATCAAAGTGTTCTAATATCGCAGTTCACACCTTCAATGTGTCCTCGTTCATCACCACTTACTTTCCTCTCCCGTTATTTGCCATCCTCCTATTTGGCTACAAGTTCACCCAAAAAACAAAGCTTATCGACTACAGAGACATGGACTTTGTCTCCGGGTCATCCATTCAGATCCCCAATGAGGTAAATTAGGTTGAGAATGCCTCCAAGTTACCTTGAGCTCAAGCTAACAATAAGCAGCCTAGCAAAGGATCATGGTGGAAAACAGCATTTGATTACGCTTGAATGTAGGCATTAACGTGAAGTGGGAGAAAAGTATTGGCGTTGGTTGAACTAGTATTGACAGTATTAATTCGATTCCTCAAACCAGTTGCTGAGATAAGATTTGAACATTTTTTATACCACATATGGTGATGCCTAATTTGCCGAGTATATGCACCGGAATACGGCATGCCTAGCATTTCATTGGCCTTATGGATTGTATATTGACTTCTCTTGGTGCTCCGTCACCATTGCCCGGAGATGGCGCCGGAGTCGGCCTGCAGTACTTCGAGCTGCTGGCATTATATCTGATGATGATGGCTTTCAGGGCAACTCTTTAAAGTGTCTATACAATCTCGATTTTACTCTTATAGACACACCCGTTCAAAAGGGTTTGCGCCTAGTTTGCCTCCCTGACGTCGGTCAAGATCCTTGATACTTATCGAGAGCATTCAGCCCGGGCGTATCTAGTAAGTCGATAAAAAGGTCTTATATACGGGCTACTTGATTGATAGATCCGTATTTTCTGAAAATAAAGTAAAGAAGGGTAGAACTTAGTCTTTATTAAATATTACCTTACCTTTATATAATTTGACTACTTATTATATATATATTTATTTATTTATTACGGCCAGATAGTAATTATATGTACGATATATTAACTTTTCAATTGCCTACTTACTACAGAAATTCACATACGTTAAGAATAGCATTTAGGCCTTGAAATCTAATTTTATTTTCGTTCTTTAATATAATATATAAAAAAAGAAACGAAACTTAACGTAAGCTATTTCACTATTATACTATATCTTCCTCTTAAAACTAAAACAAAAAAATAACTAATATAAAAATCAGACAGTAGTATTGAAATAATTGTCAATAAAAACAAAAGACAAAAGCATAAAAATCTTAAAACCCCCGTCTAAGGTGTACACTTAGCCACGATCATAACGAAGAATATCTTAAAGATAATGAGCTTGGTTAACAGGGGCGGCGTCTTTATTGGCTTCGTAAGTCTACGTAGTGAAATAGGCTGGACATCCTAGCTCAAAGTATGCAGCCAAAACACACACAAAAACAACAAGTCTTTATATGCTGGCGCAAGGCTCTAATCAGAAGTCCATAGCGTCCTATTTAGATAGGGGTCTTTCAGTCAGGCGGGACTCTGTACTTCGGAAAGGTAGCCCTCATCCTTGCCTTCTTCATCTTTTCGTCGTCTGTATTGTTCGCTTCTCGTTTCTCGTCGTCGGCCTCGTGTTCTGTGATTTTCTGTATTCTCTGTGTCTGCTTGCTTAAACTTCTGCTCGGGAGTCCGTCATCAGAACCTTAAGGGTTCTGACCACTACCCCCCCTATTCATAACCTGACTCCACACATTGGCAATTTAAATCTCCGCTCTCTCGTCTGACTAATACAAATAAGCACCTTCAGGGCAACACAGCTCTTTGGCTCACTTGCCAGGCTCTCGCAACAGCCTGGCCTAACTCAGTAGGGCGCTTGTTGGCCTTCGACTAAAGTCGGTTCTTAGCAAGTTATGTGAGGGGCTGTGTTATAGTCATGTTTTTGTATGACCGTGCAGAGAGAGATGCGTTAGAGTCGGAGTAGTGTTCCTTCGTTCACATGCCCGCTTATAAAGGCTTGCGCCCAACGTGTGGCTCGTTCAAAACGCAGAGCCCTGGCTCTGCTAAAAAGAGGGTTTCCCGGAGACTTTTTAGAATTCTTTGGTCTTCTCTGCGGTTGTACACCGCAGTGTATAACGCAACTAGTGCGGCAACAGTGACAAAGCCGAAAGTGAAGAGCCAGGGTCTCACAGGCGTATATTTGATGTGACGGGCACTTTGTTACCAGCCCAAAATAGCATTTTCTTCGTCCCCGCCTTCCTCGTCGTGTAGCTGTATTGCCCTGTAGATTGCACCTTGGTCTATGTTATATAGTATTACTCCTCTTTATTTTCATAGCTTTTTCTGTGCTTGTTTCTTTACTATCACAATCTATAGACGCGTTGTTTGCTTGACCAGGCCATCACCCGTGGCATGGTTCCACCCCATTGTAGTATATAGCCGTCTTGTATCTGATGATAATGTGGCTATCAGAATATATCGATATTTGAAGGCGAAATTTATAGTGTGTTTAATTTAGTGACTTTATAGCCATTATCCTGTTATAATTTGAGCTACCACTCTGTTCTGTATACTTGTCTCACAGTGGAAGACCCTCATGAAAGGATCGACCAGATCTTCACCACGAACCTATTTAGTTTCGTCTGCATTATATTGATAAATATATTCTACTTTCGGCTTCTCCTTGTGTCCAATCGGTGGCTCCTATGGACACGCACTTCTTCCTTTGTGACTGCAACACAAAAGTTAATACACAGGCAACCGGTAGGCATTCAGGTCGTAGGTGAAGCTTGATACAGATGAGTTGCTCTCAACACATGCAAAAGAAGCGCCATCATCAGCCCACAGCGGGCGCAGTGGCCATCGGCAGAGCAAGTCAATCTCGCCTGTTCCCGCAAGTGTATCAGGAACTACACCGTTCTCGACCCAGTCAATCACCGTCTGCAGCGTTGTCTGTGGCCAAGGGCCATTGGCCTGGTACTCGTTCAGTGCACAATGTCCAGCGCCAGGCACAAGGTAAAGATGGTAGAACTCGTCCATAGAGGCCGTGCTTTGGTTGAGCGACAGGCCTGCAAAAGTAATGTCGCGCACCGACTCCCAGTAGCGCACTGAAGAAGCCGTCGGGACGGAAAAGTCTTGCTCGCCATGGAAGTGAATGACCTTACCACCAGCTGCCTTGAAGTCTGTCAGGTCTGGGTAGGTGGTCTGAAAAATATCGCCATAAACTGTCATCGATTCAATTATCCATTGTTTGAGCGTGTCGTATGTGACGTTATCAAGGCTGGACAGGTTGTCTGCCTGAAGCTTTTTGATGAACATTTCGACCCAGATACCACCGAGACCGCTAATGTCCAGAGTCCAGCTATCGCTAGTGGCGTTGTAGGCGGCTTCAAGATCAGTGAATGTAGAACCCGGCTGGTAGGTGAAGTATACGAGGTTGCCGTCTGAGTCGTAAAGACCGCCCCAGAACTTCCGCACCAGTGTGATGGCCTCGGCTGTGATGTTTCCCGTCTGTGCAGGGGTGGCCGATGCAGAAGAGCTTGCTGCAGTGGCTGGACAGGAGTATGACGTACCGACCATACCGTCAAGATCAAGACTGTCAAGGCATAGGTCAGAGCGAGATACAACGCCGTCGGTCTTTCCGTCCAACGGATCACAGCTCTCAATCGTAAGATTCATGATCTTCTCGAGCTCACAGCTGCTCGGATAGTATCCCAGTGCCTGCTCCATCACATTGCCTGTGAGGTGATTCACCTGCTGCTGTGCCCAACGGAAAGCCGGCGCTCCAACAGCAACGCCATCGAACTGGTCAGGATAGCGCTGGACCTGGCTCCAACCCTCACGGCCGCCCTCAGAACAGCCCTGGTAGTAAGAATACAGCCTGGTGCTCTCAGAGACATTGTAAAGATTGCGCGTCAGCTCCTTTCCGATTGTTGCCAGCTCGTGGTGTGCTTGATAGCCAAACATATATGTTGCTTGCCAGTTGATTGTGCCATTCTCCAGCAGCGCAACCGAGCTGAACTCGGTTGTGAACGACCCGAAGCCACCATCCGTCAGGCCTGAGACACTAAGGCAGGTGTCAGCAACTAAATTCAACATTTTTTTCAGTAGTAAAATAACCAAGTTAAGGCTGACTCACCCTCCAGCAATAATGCCCGTTGGAATACTCGTCGCGTCGGAGTTGATAGCCCAACCACCACCACCAGTCGACACGTAGCGGTTCTGAAATTGGCCTGGCGATGGCAGCCAATATTGGACATGAACAAGGTCTCCATCAATCCCGTCGTGAGAGTAAGCAAATGTAAGGTTGCAGTAGTCAAACGTTGTCGTTGGGTAGAATATGGACTCGGCCGTGTAGTTGGTGACCAGCTGGGTTGTTACCGATGAGGCATCAATGGTGACGCCCAGAATAGCATCCAGCGGTAGGGCAGCAGCAGCATATGTAGATGAGCAAATATCACTCAGAGATGCCGTCGCCAAGACACCCCGAATGGTAGACGTCAGAACAACTGCAGCTGCTGTGCCGCTGACCGAGGAGGTGATGCGCATTGTAACAAGCGTAGATAACACAGCTAAAGATGGGGGCAAGTATCAGCGAGACAATAAAGAGAAGGTCAAGACAGCCGAGTAGGGAGAAGCTATGCTGGTGTTTCCTCTCCTGGAAGTATACGAGTTTATGGAGACTTATATAGTCATCTCGCGTATGGCCTATGCTTCCGATGATACAAGCGAGCGTATATGAACAGCAAGCGAGAATGGCGAGAAAAGCTGCGAGGTTGCAGTGAAACCTTTCCGTGTTGGGATATGTTCATACACGAAAACATCTGTGCCATTACAAATTTCCGCTGCCGATCGTCCGATCGCTGGGTCCTGCCGGTCGGCGAGGTGGAGTAATGTGGAGTATTAGTTTGTGTGATCTATATTATGATATAGCAGCTACAGAGTAGCTGTTAATACCGCTCATATGCAGGCGCACCTAGCAAATATTCATGTTTTATATCGTGGCCGTTATGCGTGGGAACTTGGATGGTGTATGATGCTGTGTAAGCTTATTAGATGCAATGCGGGGGATAGTGCGGGGATTCATGGCGGGCACGGAGTACGGCACTCATCCCAAGTGCTGTCAGGCTAAACACGACCCGATAGGCTGGCAGGGAAACCCCCAGATTGGAACGTTGAGACCAAAGAGACAGTGGCAATGAAACGAAACGTAGGAATGACACCTGTGCATGGGTGAATGCACAGACCGATCTCCTGCCGCTTGTAAAGTAGCTGATGTCAATATGTTATGTCCACGTAATCTGAAATTAAAATCGAAGAACGAGGTGTGCACAGGCTACAAAATGAGGAGTGTAAACACCTCACCAGATCAGCTCTAAATATCAAAAGGGGTAATTGTTTATCCTCTGTACGGAATAAACATTTGTTATTCTTCGCGAGCTGCTACTTCAGTGTTGCCTAGCCTGATTAACTTCCACATGCAGTTTTATTAAGTGATATTTGTGATGTAATATTCCAAGTCCTTCAACTACTGTATAAAATAGGCTCGTATAACTCGAATTTACCATGGCTGATTGCGACTTATGATTGCGACTTGGTCGTTCTTGCTAAAGCAGTAGACATGCCTGCGAAATTCGGCTCATATGCAAGAACAATACCCCGTAGGCTATGGGCTCGCATGCTCCCCCGCAGACTTAGTGGCACTACTCTTTAGTTCATGAACGCAACAGAGTATTGTCAGTAGTGGGTCCTCCACTACTTCAGGTGTTTTCCTCGATGCCCCTCTAGTCTTTGCACTTAATCCAATACAACCACTTTTTCACCTAACAAGTTTCTATCTACTGTCACTACCGCATCAATAACTACGATAGAGGATATGGCGTTCGTGGTAAAGCTCTCACGGCGGACAAGGTCAGTACTGATGGCAATTGTTTCAGCCTGAGAAGTCTATCCAGGGATCGAGTACCTAGCACAAAAAGGAACAGTTCGTAACCCAACTAGGGTACTCCTCGATGGCATACAAATTGTCAACCCAAATGACGTCAGTGCCATGAACTATCAATTGCATTGTCGTAAGATAAGGAAGGCTTTTACAATCCACCCTACGTTCGTATACTCTGTTTACGGTCACTGGAGTGTTGATTTACGGAACTGGTGTTGCGTTTGAATTGGACAGTTGTACTTTGACTGAATCATTGTGGTTCCGACTCAAACCTCTTGTTTTCATTTTCTAAGAACAAATCAAACGGCCGTACGGACAAATACACCTATAACCGATGGCATAAGATGCCTTTTAAGTCGCAATTTTGTAGTACAGGGTGGTATAGAGATAATCTGTAATTGATTTTGGCATAGTGGTCATCACATGAGTTGTGAATAAGCAGCTCAAATTTGTATCTGCTATACTGACGCTCTTGATGAGTGGACGACTTGACTACGCGTTTAGCAGTTTATTAAGGGTGTCTCGAATTGAGGGAGTCCGATGACGTAATGCAGCGTAGTAGCACGGCCGAGTTAACGGTTGTGAAAGGCGCCGATACACTGCACCGGTATTATTGTTTCCAAGTATTTACAACATGGAGTGGTTCAGTCGTATCAGCCGGCGTTAGTTGCATATGCCCAAACAGAAAACTAATATACAGTAGTAAGCTCAACAGTCCACATAAATTTGCCATGGTTTTACAGCTAGACAAATCCCGTTTTTCTGCAACTTGCATCGGTCACAGTTTTGTCTATACAGCGCTGACAATGTTAGCAATTGAGATGCATCAAGCCTCTGTTCAGTTCTTATCGGGGAATTCGCCATTCTGACCCTCACGCCGTGCCCATGTGAGGTGCTTTGCAGAAAATATATAATCAGCCGTTCAGGAACGTTTTTTTTTTTTGGTTGTGCCATTTTGCACCTGCTTGGATAGGCATCGATCGCGGGAAGAACCAGAAAACAATGTGTTTATATTTCCGTGATTACTTCTTAAATAAGTGCCGTCTTACTGCAATTTTCTTCCGAGATGTTGTCTTGTTCAAGTGAAATTTAATTGCTTTTTTTGGCAACTGCCTCACGCTGTTTTTTTTTTTTTTTTTTGAAACCCCCCAAAAAACTAGGGCGCCTGAACGGACTCGTCAAAATCAAGAGACTCTGGAAAATGCTTTGTTTATGAGCTGATCTGCGTATTACTAGTCTCGATCAGATAGGAAGCATTCAAGCCATATCCGGCTTTGTATTCGAATTATTCAATTTCTCCGCAAAACATCTAAAATACCTTCACATGTTTCTTCGCTACCGAGGGTGATGTTTCCCCGCAAACTATCCCCGCGAAACGTGAGTTCCGTTTCGGGCAAAATAGATCAACGTAGGATGCTGAGAAATCCGTGGAGATCAGCGGACAACCTACAATGGCCAGACCTCGCTGACTAGATTTTACATGAAAATGTATAAAGCCGGAGCATCCTCAGTCGTATTTCACCTCTGTTGAAGTTTGAAGAAGCAACTCTACTCTCTTACTCTGTCTGGATATCATCAAGGTTTTAATTTTCGTCCTCACAATTAATGCAATGCGTTCAACAACTCTTCAACAGGCCGCCCTGCCCGTTTTACTCGCTTTTCTCGCGGGAAATGCAGTTGCTGACGGAACCACAATCGGCAACGCGCTTAACAAAGTTGACAGTAAAACGATAACACTAGATAATACCGTCCAGTCATGGTCGGGCGACATTTTGGGGTCGTTTTCCATCGTTGCGAAGAGCGCAAGCCTTCTTGTGGCTATCTACGAGGGCAAAGATGCCGCCGAGGACAGCGATGAGCTAACTACCGACGAGGCGCTGAGCATCGCCACGGCTGTCAACACACTTGCAGCAGCTGTCAACTCGACAATGACCACAATCATAGACGCCCATGGCAAGTTTGAGGATCTCCTACTGGCACCCGTGGTCCTGCTCGACCTCAAGGCACAGAAGGCCGCTTCGGATGACATGAGCAGTGCTATTGTGGCAAAAGTACCTGCAGCTCTGCAGGGCATTGCCCAAAACTTGGTCGCGCCAATTGATGCTTCTTTCGATCTGGCCATTGATGCATTCTCGCTTTCAAACGGAATATAAGAAAACGGCTGATAAGTCTTCGAGGGCGAAATGGAGGCGGTTGGGGCGTGTTTGTTGTCATTGCTTTTTAAAATTAATAATTGACTGGCCCATGCTGTAACTATTTTGTCGCCGGCCTGCGCCAAATTTGTGCTGGGAGAAAGCCGAGCTGGTGAGCCTAACAAGTATATTGTATATAGTACTTCAAGATAGGACGGCCCTTACATTGGTAGGCTAGTAGATATCTAGCAGTATGTGAGAAGGGTGATACAAAGTGAATGAGGCTGTCCACGGCAGAGCTTCTACCTCTAGAATAAAACTTTATAAAGCGGCAGATCATCAGCGGCTTGGCACCATCGCGCCACATTCGACCATCTGCTAATTCATCATTGCTGGAAGATAGTGCGTCGCGTTTCAATAGATGCCACAAAATTGGGTTCGTTAGATCTACTTATCCAGTCGGAAGCGTGTTCACTAACAGATGCCCGCTTTTCTGGGATCGACCTCATCAGTTGTCGGAGATAACATGGTTTCACTGTGGCGATCGCTTTTATCTCATCTTTATCATACCCTTTCTACTTCTTACTATCAACGGCGGTCACCGCGACGTCGGATAGTCCGACATCGTGTCGATATAGTCATTGACAATGGGGTTCCCTTCTTTGTACTCGGTAGATTTCTTGTCGTTAACTTATTTCTTAATTGCCATAGACGGAATACATCATGACATTAGCTGACAACCCAATCAAAAGGTCATCAGGCTCATACATAGCCGATGGCGCGGAACCAGAAACCAAGTTTGGCACTGTCGAAGCTACAGTTATTTTTCCACACGACCCAGCCGGCGCGCAGCATGACGACCCAGAAGGCTTCTGGGGCAAGACGCGACAATGGATTCGCACAATGGGGGCAGAGGAAGTTGGCATCGAGCGCATCACCGATGAGCAGCGCACTGACAGGCCAGCGGTTGACCTCTTCACCTTTTTTACTGCCGTCAACTGCAATGTCACCACTCTCGCAACTGGCTTTCTCGGAACAGCAACTTTCGGTTTGGGCTGGTGGGACTCGCTCCTCTGCATCGTCTTCTTCAATGTTATTGGTGTCATTGCACCCGCCATCTTCGCCAGCTTTGGCCCCAAACTAGGCCTACGATCAATGGTTATCCCTCGCTACGTCTTTGGCTGGTGGCCGGCCAAGGTTCTTGCGGTACTCAACATTGTCAACCAAATCGGTTGGGGTATTGTCAGCGCCATCACATCCGGCGAGATTCTCTACGATGTCGGCGGCGGGCGGCTACCCCTAGCTGTTGCGATTTTGGTGGTCTGCATTGTCGGCCTGTTGTTCGGTCTACTGGGTTATCGTGCTCTACACATCTTTGATCGATACAGCTGGATTGTCGTCGCTTTTTCATTCGTCGTTATCGCTGGGTTCGGCGGGCGGCATTTTATCAATATCCCTATGGGTGCCGGATCTTCTGAGCGAGCTAATGTCTTTGCATTTGCAGCCGTGATCATCGGCTACGAGGTGGCTTGGATGCCAGTCGTTGCAGATTACGGAGTGTATATGCACAGCGACACGTCTACCATTGCTATATCTGGTTACACCTTTGTCGGTCTTCTGGTCCCTCAGATTCTAGTAGAGCTTTTGGGTGCCGCTGTCGGCTCTCTAACCATGAGCAGCGATCCTGAGTTCGCGGCCGCCTATGACAGAGCAGGCATGGGTGGGCTTATTGGAGCTATCTTTAACAGCTACTCCACGCCTGTATATGGATTCGGAAAGTTTATCGAAGTTTTGGTAGCATTCTCTATCGTGGCCATCCTTGCCGTGAATGTCTACTCGCTAGGCTTGAATGTGCAAATCATCTCTCGGAAGATGCTGGCCATTCCACGTTTCATTTGGACCTTCGTGGGCAGTGCTGTTTTATTGTCTTGCTCCATTGCCGGCAGGGATGTTCTTTCCGAGATCATGACCAATTTCTTATCAATCTGTACATATTGGCTTGTGCCGTTCTGCAATATTATGATGCTCGAGCACTATGTTTGGAGGAGGGGCTGGGACTATGATGTAACTGCCTGGGAGAATCCGTCCGAGCTTCCTTATGGTATTGCAGCATCAGTCGCCTTTGTTGTTGGGACTGTCCTGTCTCTTCTCTGTATGAATCAGGTATGGTGGGTTGGTCCGATCGCGCTGGCAATTGGTCCTTCTCCGTCAGGTACTGATATCAGCTGGATCCTGTCTGTATTCGCTTGCACCAGTATCTTCATCCCTTTACGAATGTGGGAGCGGAAGAGATGGGGTCGTTAGAATGGTTACTTGCGCCGTAACGAGAGAGCTTTACATGAATATGTCGAAAGATTAATTAAGTCAAGATATGAACGCGGTGGTATGTCAAGTTAATGAAATTGTATTAAAACCCTTATACGCCCCTAATAACATGCATCATGGCAACGGCTGTCCCATGTAATCCCTGTACGAAAAATCCAGAAATCCACCACTGAAAAAGCAATTCATGTTGGAAAGGACATCGGTGCTATCTTCGAGTCCAAAGAACTGAGCTCCATCGCCCTGGGGCACACTCTGTTGAATGGGTCCGATCTCTCTAGGTGCGAGGGCATTGTGACTGCCTTCAGTGCCGATGGGGAGCTGTCCGAAAGGTTGCTGATCGCCACTATCTTTGCGGCCGGCAGCGGCTGTCTGCAGTTTGCCCATGGCCATTCTTACGGCATGTGGTAGAACACGCATGGAGCCTATTGGCTTGCGACACATGTCATCAAGCTGTGTCATATATTCGAGGCACCTATAGATGCTATGTCGGTTGTTGTCGCGAGATTGCTGTCGGTATTCCTGTCGACTCAGTTCCCTCTCTCCATAATGGCCGACAATGAGGGCACTATATGCTAGACAGAGCCAGTCACTAAGTCTGAGGTTGTGGATGAAAGAGGACCTTGATCGTAGAAATTGCTGGACAATGGCAACAGCCTCCTGATAAGCTTCCTGGCGTAAACGTGATTTCTTGACTGTATCTGCTGGTCCATGTGCACTCTCCGTGTCCGACATATTGTCATCACCACCCTCGGGATCTTGTTTACCAGTGTGCGGTTTTGGGTTTGCCGGGGATAGAAATGTTTGTGACAGCAGGTTTTCACCAAGCCGCTCCAGAACGCGAATGGCCGAAATCAGAGAGGCGATGTGGTAGCTGAACCACAGTTTGGCTGAGGTTGGAAGTTCTGATATGTTAGTAAATCACATGTATAATATACAACATATATTGGCAAAGTAAGCTCCTTACTCAGCAAATGATCCCATTTGTCCTTCCACTCTTCGAGGATGTCACTCCTCTGCCGAGCATCGACTGGCATCTGCCAAAGAGCCCAGAAAAGCATGACCTCGGCAAGCAGCATGCCATCTTCGCTCGACGCATCATAAAAGTTGACGAGCATGTTGCAGTGGTTGAGGTATGCACTCGGGACAACGGGCTGTCGTCCAGTTGTGACAGACCAACGAAGATGTCCTAGACATATGGCAGCCCAGAGGCGAATGGAACTCTGGTCAGCACTTGTGGATGTCTCTTGTTGAATTCGAGATAAGACAGTGGAAAAGTTGAAGCACAGCATCGCCTGTTGTATGCAGTATCCAGTCAGTAGCCAACTGTCGATGTAGTCGGTAGCATCCTAGTCTGTTAGTCTCGTTTGCCTTAGATTTGCTATATTTTATTCGAACCCACCTGTGATGGGTCGGTCGCCTCTTCGCTGACTAGCAAGATGGCATAGATGGCATCCATGGGAAGTGGACTAGCCAAAAGAGCTTCTCCAAGGGTTTGTCGCACATGCTCGTTGATTTTAAAGTGTGCTGACGAGCCGACCAAGTCTTCTTTGTGCATGATTCCCAAAAGGCAGAAGACGCCGTGGAGAAATGGATACTGAATCCTCAGCTGGTGGCTCGGCGTAGTCTTGTCGATGTCATGAATGAACTGCGTAGGGGTGTGGCGGCCGTGGAATCTATCATTATGAGTATTTTTTTGAGTCCTTCAAATTCTCAAGTCTTCAAGTAGCCACTCACAGGTGGATTAGGCTGTCAGCTGTAACATCGTCGATGATACCCATAGAAACTATGTCAGTGGACCGTGCACCCATCTTGCGGCGCTGTCGGCCAGTGTGGTGCTTATCGATCTCTCGCAATACGACGACAGGTGCCGAGCCGGCTGCTTCATCGGCGGCGGCAGACAGCTCTTCAGGGTTGTGATGTAACGGCCGGCCAGAGGTATCCGGTGCCGCCCAGATGGGGCTGCGGCGTGGCCGGGGAGGAAGTGGCGTGCGGGATGGCAATGACACGGCGGTCGCGAGGGGAGATACCTGCCGAAGCTGCTCCTGGAGGCTGGCGATAGCTTCTTCATGGCGCTGAAGTCTTCAGATTTAAGACATGTTAGACGAGCCCAGAATGTAAAAAGAATAATCGGCAGCAAGTTTACCTCTGCTCCATTGCCCGGAGCTGCTGCTGTGTGGGTGTGTCAACATCGATATCTGCGGTAGGGCTGATCAAGTGCGAGCTATCGCGCAGTGAACATGCGACTCTAAGCTTGTTAGCTGCATCACGGTCATGAGCTCTGTAGCGATGGCAACAGCAATGCCAATACGAGATCGGCATAACCCACCTCAGGGAGTGACATTGGCGACATGATCGCAAGGCAGTGTCAAAGAGACATTTGCACTTCCGGCGCTGGCACGACTCGCACGAGAAGACACGGCGTCGGTGACGCTTGGCACGGTCGCGGGGTTCGTCGGAGCCCTTCTGGGAGGCCTCGGTTGGCATCTGTTCGGGATCCATTGTGGGATGTCTTGGACGGGCCGCATACGGTGGTGTCTACTTTGTATGGCAGCTGGACATGTCTGCGCTCTACGCGGTACGGGGAATTCACGTATTTCTCTCTAGGCGTCCTGATATCAGCCAATGTATTGTAAGGGGTCATGAGCCTATCTGTCTGCCAGTGATTGGTGCCCCCACATGTGATAACGACTTGTGGGCCCCCCAAACACGTCGCGTCGTCCTAGTGCCAACTTTAAGGTTTTAAACTCATCCCACATGGGCCGCATCTCAACTTCGTTTGGCCTGCTCAGTAGACATTTTGAATCTTTTCTGGCACCACTATTTTTGTTAGTAATTGCAGTTGTGTCTGGGACTACTAGTATCCTGTTTAAATGTTTAGGTCGTTTTCTTTCCGTCATTCTTTTTTTCTTCTTTTCCTTCCATTTCCCTCTTTCTTTTTATTGGGTCCTTTATTTTTAATAATGTGACGAAGTTTTTGACTTGAAATTTCCGATCTTTCTCTTCCAATCTTTTTCCTACTCACCTCCCCACAGCTGATTGGCTGGTATTTGGCAGGGTTGCTTTCGCTCGTGCACGTGGGTAGCACGGCGCATTCCTCGTTGAAGTTGAAGCCAAAAAAGAACGGCATGGAGTAGCGGTCTTCAGGAGCAAAGTTGTACACCCTGTGTACAGTCGACTTGAAGCGGTCGTTTGACAGTCTCATCAGGAAATCACCAATGTTGACCACAATCGTGTTGGGCATTGGCGGCACCTTGAGCCACTGCCCCTCCTTGGTGAGCACCTGTAGGCCACTGACTGTGTCTTGCCACAGGAGAGTAAAGCACTGCAGGTCCGTGTGTGACCCAATGCCTGCGTCGACGGTTGACAGGTCTTTCTTCTTGTTCTTGGGGTAGTAATTAAGGACCATGTCGCTTTCATGTACGCTTCGTTAGTCTTTTTTAATTAATCTCCGAGGATTGCATAAAAATAAATACGAACCTTCCAGGATGTGTTACAATATTGTCAAAGTGGTCTTCGGGAAGGTCCAAAGACAGTGCAAAGATGCGGATGAGCTTGCGGGCCAGCCGCAGACAATCCTGCCAGTATTGGAGGATGTCCTTTTTGAAGTTGGGCAGATGCGATGTGCCCTCCCAGACGAACCCCTCGCCGCGAATGAACGGTCGCACCGCCTCTGGCACCTCGTCGATCGTCATGGGGTGATGAGGGTCATATTGGGGCTCATAGCGGAACGCAAAGCCCTCCTTGTAATCGCGGGACTCGCTAGGCGACACCTGGATAGAGTGGATGCCTCCATAGCCGTTGTAGAAGCGGGATTTTTTGACCGATACCTGGTCCTTTTTGTCTTGCGGTTGTGCGAAGAAAGTCTTTGTCTGCTCAAACGCTGCATCGATGGATGAGATCCCGTGGTTCTTTATGTAAAAGAAACCCATGTTGATTGCGGCAGCGCGCAGCTTGGCTGCGAGCTCGTACCGCTCCTCTGTCGTTCCATTGATACCTGCCAAATCGATCACCGGGACATCGGACGGATCACAGTTGCGCGGCTCCGTTTTAAGCACCGTGCGGAACACAGGGCCTTCAGCTGACTGGAGTTCCAGCTGGTAGGTCTCGGGCACCGGGCCGGTGATCGTGGTGGTGGAGCTCATTATGTCTTCAAAGCTGGGGTATGGATACTATGGTTGAGTTTCTGAACCGGCTGCTTCTTTTCTTATCTAAGCACTTCTGTTTGTTTTTATTGCTCTTGTTATGTTTTCTACGATTCCGGGATTTTGCTGATTGTCTTGCATATATTTCTTGCATATATATCCCCTATCTCAACCCGCCCCACCCAAGTCTATCTACATAGTATTTCGTATTTTTGCTGATTCCCGGCCGATATTGCTACTGTACGTATCAACAGTAAACCACCGTCGAGGACCACCGCAATCCGACATCCTTACCAATGCAACCATGTCCGAGCTAGGAAGGTGGACAATATAAATATTGCCGTCGGGCTCCGTCGAGATCCGGTCTCCCTATATGAGCAGCTTGCACTGCGCTAGCCAATGAGCACCCATGATCATAATGTCCTTATCTTTGCCACCAATATGCAAACACACGTGCTGACGATCAACCGCCTATGTCGCGTGTGTAAATAGTATCAATAAAATGGACCTCTAGACCTCGTCAATAGCATCATGTCGTCGCGACCACCACGACGTGTCTCTCGCAAGTCTCGCATCAACGAAAATACAGCTTCGACTTCGACAGCTTTGGCGACTCCGACTTAATTAGCACAATGGGTCTCAGAGAATTTCACGACTCCTACCTGGTCGTCAAGGGCGGCGATACTGCCGATGGCTTCCTCGTCAACGATGATATCCGGCCTCTGGCCCTCAAGGACCGCAAGTGGAATTCGCTCACGTACTTCACTTTTTGGTTTTCGGCTACGGCTACTGTCTCCAACTGGTACTCTGCGTCAACTGGCCAGGCTCTCGGCCTGAGCATGTGGGAGTCGCTAGCCTGCTCTTTCGGTGGCCAGTGTCTTATCGCCATCATTATCACTCTCAACGGTCGCGCCGGTGCCACTTACCACATCGGCTTCCCTGTTCTGTGTCGCACAGCATTTGGCGTCTATGGCGCCTGGTGGCCGGCGTTCAATCGAGCGGTCATGGCAATTGTCTGGAATGGCGTCAATTCGGTGCAGGGCGGCCAATGTATTTATGTCATGCTTCACGCCATATTCCCCGGTATGGCCAGGATCAAGAACACAATGGGATCCGGTTCAGCCCTGACGACAGGCGGCATGATTGGCTTCGTGATCTTCTGGCTTGTCATGTGCTTCTTCCTCGTGATTCCTGTCCCCAAGATGCGCGGTCTGGTCTACGCCAAGGTGTTTGTCTTCTTTATTTGTGCCATCGCCATGTTGGCATGGACTGTTACTAAGGCAGGTGGCCTTGGCCCGGTAGTCCACCAGGGAAGCACAGTTCACGGCTCCGAGCGCAACTGGCTCATTTTCCGCTTTATTATGCTGGGTGCTGCCAACTGCGCCACTTTTGCTTCCAACGCTGCTGATTTCCAGCGGTATGCGACAAAGAATACCGATGTCATCCTCGGTAACCTGGCTGGCTTCCCCGTTTCCAACTTTATCGTGGCCATTTTCGGCAACATTGTTTGTGCCAGCGGCCAGGTCATCTTTGGCAAGATTGTCTGGAACCCGATTACTCTTCTCGATGACCTCTTGATTATGGACTACACCGCAAAGACACGCGCAGGTGCCTTTTTTATTGCCCTTTGCTTCGCCTACTCTTGCATCTTCAGTGCTATTTTTGAGAACTCGCTCCCTGCTGGTAACGATATTGCTGCGCTGTTCCCCAAGTACGTGACTGTGCGTCGCGGTTTCTTCATCTGCGCCATCCTTACCGTCGCCATCAACCCCTGGTACCTTCTGGTAAGTTTAGAGTATTTTTCTTTTTGGTATTTTTTTATTTCTTAAAGTGATTTGTATACTAACGTCCCAGGGCTCGGCTTCCATCTTCGTTAGGTTCTTGTCTTCATACCAGATTTTCCTGTCGACTATCGCTGGTATTCTTCTCGTTCAGTACTATCTTGTCAGCCGTGGCTACATCATCATTCCCGACTGTTACACCTCCAACAAAGGTGGTGTATACTACTACTGGCGCGGATTCAACTTGCGTGCCTTCGCCGCTTATTTTATCGGTATTGTTCCCAACTTCTACGGTTTCCTTAACAACATGGGTGTCTCCGCCCCTATCGGCGTCACTCGCTTCTACTATGTTGCATACTGGGTTGGTTTGTTTTTGTCTGCCTTTGTTTACTGGGGATCGTGCAAGATTTGGCCCCCAGCACACACGGAGACCTCTTGGAAAGAGCCTCGCGATTATGTTCGACCCGAGGAGGATATTTCCGTGCTTGAAGCATCCTCGGTTGAGGCCATGCCCAATACAGGAGATCTCGAGAAGCGTGTCGTTACATCCAAGACAGATCCTGTCTAGATGCTGCGTAAGCGGGCAATGTTTGTAATATAGTTGAAAAGTAATCCAGAGGTTTATTGCCAGTTCGTTTATTGGTTCTACACAGGATGAAAGTGTAATCAATGTTGGTCGATCTATTCTATCGAGATCTTCATTGCCATGTGACTTCGCGTTACAAAATCCCGAGTAAAAGCGAATCTGAAATGGGGTTGTCGAGGTTCGAGGATACTTTTATTCCCCGCCTTACGGATAACCTCGTCCGCCATGAGGATCACTACATGACTTGCAACAACCCACAACTGGTAACCGCAAGAGTGGGGTTTCGAAAATAAAGATTCGGGGTGTTGACACTTTATCATTCATTCGTACTACATACATTTTGTGGCGTTGTCATATCATAATAATCCCCAGAACTTCACACGGTTCTAGCTTCCCCGCCTTTCCCCCGGGAACTACTCGACTGAACTACCTCCGGCGAATGCCCATCCAACAGTCAACTGGCTTTTTACTGAAGCCCTCGTGCGAAAAGAGCTCCTCCTGGTAAAGAGCAAAGTCGTAGCGGCGGAAAGCAGTGCCAATAATTAGGGCAAGCTCCATGTGTGCGACATTCTGCCCTACACAGGCTCGGGGGCCAAAGGAGAAAGGGTTGAAGCCCATGCGCTGGCGGGGTGTAGCAGTCAGCCATCTGTCAGGGCGGAAGTCCTCGACATCGGCACCCCAGATGTCGGCATCGTGGTGAATGGTAAAGCTAGGAACCGATAAGACAGTGCCTTGGGGGAAGTGCTCGTCGGCATATTGAATACCTTCTGAGGCGGTCACAATACGAGGCAGGCCTAGAGCAGATGTAGAGTGGAGGCGCATAGCCTCATCAATGCATCTACGCAAGAACGGAAGGTTTTTAACTTGCGAGTGACGAGCGACAGCGTTGATATCAGTCTCGTCCAAAGTCGGGATGGCTGCATCCAGCTCAGCATGCAGGCGGGGAATAATTGTACCAGGTGCGGCACGCTCACCGTGCATAATCCAGTAGAAGACGGCACAGGCGGTGTTGGAGACAGTGTCGCTACCAGCAATAAGCTGGGTCAGTGCCTCGGAAATCAGCTCAAGACGGCCAATGGGTTGGCCATTGGCGTCCTTTGCACGAGTAAGCATCTCCAGGATATCGTGGCGGCCCTTGGCAGCAATCGCACCGTGGCCGGCCTCTCCCTTTTCTGCAGCTTCCTGGGAGCCCAGGCGGCGGTCGACAGCAGCAACGGCGATACCGTGTAGATTAACTACTGACTGAAGGCCTTGGGAAAAGAAAGGGTCGGGGAGATGCTTGGCGAAAGGACGGATCTGGGGCAAAAGGCCAAGGGTGGAGCTGACCTCGCCACGGCGGTTCAGGGTCTCGGCACCGGGGACGTAGACGATAGGGGGCTTCTCGCCAGCCTCAACTTTGTATCTTTTGCCAGTGTCACTGAGGACAGCTTCGCACTCATCACGGCCACGCTCGACCATACCAAAGGGCGCACCGAAGGCGAGATCCCCAATAATATCAAAAGCAACAAATGTGCACCAAGGCATCATGTTGATGCGGGCGAATCCATTCAACTGGTCGGGATGGGCGCAAAGGCGATCTAGCTGGCCCACCCACCGAACAAGGTTGCTCGTTATGTGAGGCTCGAAATCTTGGACAGCGCCTGGGGAGAATGCGTGGGCAACAATCTTACGCTTGCGGGTGTGCTCGACACGGTCGCGAACGTTGAATACACCGGGAACGCCGGAAACAAAGGCATTGTAAAAAGTACTACATAGTCAGTACAGAATATTTTCGAAATATCCGGTCCACTATTTGGATTGGATCTTATCCAATTCTGTGCCACTCACTCTTTGAGGAAGCCGTTGCCGTGGGCATAGACAGTGCGTAGTCCCTCGGGGGTAGCAATGGATACATGGTTGAAGCCAACACGGACAACCTTGCCGTATTTGCGATGTGCCCAGTCAACCCAAGCAAACTTTTGGCCCTGACGAGCACCAAGAGCGAGCCATGTATTGCTGAACTTGCAAATAAATGGGCCGGGAATATGTTGGAGATGCTTGTATGTCGTAAAGTAAGGAATAATCCAGTAGGTGATGCACCATGCCGGGATGGCAACAACAGCCAAGATGATATAGTATGCGAGCTCCATGGTGCAATAGACTCCGTGCAGGTCGAGGTGAATATTGTGTAGAGGTGAAACTCAATCAAAAATCCAGGGCGACTGAGCCTCCCTCTTGAACTTTATACGGTCCTTCCAACGTCTGCCGATGATCTCTCGAGATAATACGGATGTCTCATTGGTTTGGCTTATCCCCCACTTCTGCCATACTGCACTGCTTACATCAGAAGGGGTGGGGAAGGTCGTGTAAACACATCACGATGCGTAACAAAGAGAATATCACTGTATATTAATCATTTCTGGGCGCTCCTGGATGGAATTGACATCGGTATGTGCACGACTGACTTTGCTACTCTGTATCACTTCCCGAAGCTGCTTTCTGTGAATCTGCTTGCATCGTTCAATTCCACGGGATATCCGCTGTGAAATCGCAATAGTGTAATACTATATACGTACGCTGCCATCCCCCACTCTAGATCACCCCAGTTTGACACAGAGGGATCCTCCACTTTTGAATCTCCACTGTGACTGAAACATGTATGCATACTTATCCTGATCGACATAAGCCCTCTGAGAGAAAACTGGCGCCATCCTTCTTCAGCGAGCTGATGTTTAGATTGTGGACATTAGATGATTAGGAACAGTAAGGACTGTTTGTTAGTAGGTATTTGCTGATAAATGAAGCTCGAGCTCTCAGTATCGGTCGAAGTTGATGCTCGCTACACTTGCACCACAATAAGATACGAGATCCTACGGTATCTTATCAGGTCGGAATCGCCCGTGGCCCCTGTTTTTCTGTGCACATCATTTGACTTAATTAATATGTCTCGAAGACACAGTACTATGTATAGTTTACTAATACGGTGCAACTATTGGCTTGATGTCCAACGGCAGCATCATTGTCGGATGTTACCTAAATGCGCCCTGCACCATCAGCAAACGAGGTCAGCACATAGCATCAAATCAAAACGTATTTGTACAAGTATTACTAGACTTTAGAGCTACACTGCGCTAAAACAAACTAAATCAAATCAAATCAGAAAAGAAAACCCCTTGAAAACGAGCTCGAAAATTAATTGAGGAAAAAAACATGGAGGGCAGACACATATTGCCGATGTCTCTTGTACCAAAATTAGATAACACAAGAATGTGGCAAAGGTAAATCTGAGTTTCATTCATATCTGCGCCATGTTAATTCACTCGATAAATAGACTTTTACAAAGAAAAAATGCCAGAAAGGGGTTGTCAGTTGCCAGTCGCGTAACTCAAATAAATATTGCAGCACACGGCATATGTCTGTGAAGAGTGGTGCTCTAAATGCAAAGCCAAGTAAATAGAAATAATTGGTAGGGATATGGAAAATATTAAAGACTTAATGAGAAAGATGACTAGAGACTGAACTAGATAGCAAGCTGACGTGAAAAAAAATGCAACATAAAAACAAACGAAATGGATGAGGACTCGTCTATGCAAGGCCACTCTCACCAGTCTCGGCCATGTACTTTTGGCACTTGACCATGATGTTCACCTGTTCGCCAATCTCTTGCAGGCGGCCAAGAACCTTGGCGTTGCCGTCCGTAAAGTTGAGAATGGAGTAGGGAATATTGGTGTCATCACAGAACTCGCGGACCAGCGCCTGAACCTTGCGGAGGTTGTGACGGGGCACACGGGGAAACAGATGGTGAACAGCCTGGAACTGCAGACCGCCGTGGATAAAGTCCAGCCAGGCGGGGCAGTCGACGTCCATGGTGGTGCGCAGCTGGCGCTGGGGGAAAGACTCGGACTCGCCCAGGTCCGAGTGGGACATGCCCCAGTGAGACAGGGTAATCTGGACGTGCAGCGGCATGGTGATGATATGGGCGACAAGAACAAAGATGACACGGTCGGTCCATGTAGGGATAGACCGCCACACCAGACAGTAGCCAAACAAGAACCAGTAGCAGCTCATGCAAAAGATCTCGGTGGGCTGGATCCACCAAGCAGTGCTCTTGCCAAGGGCAAAAGCCTTGGGCGAGACGACGTGCAGCCAAGACAGCAGGTACAGGTTGAAGCGGGCCAAACCCATAATCGGGTAGTAGGTGTACTTTTGGTACGGGACCAAGAAGTCAGCGGCGGCATCCCAGAGAAACACGAAGCCATTGTAGTAGGAGGAGTTGATGGACTTGAAGAAGGCTGGGCTGGTTGCAAAGATGGGGACGTTCTGGATATCGGGGTCATGCTCGGGGTGGTTTGTGACCAAGTGGTGCACATTGTGACTGCTCTTCCACCAGCCAATGGACAGACCACAGCAGAAATCGGCAACAAACATGCCGATGAGGCTGTCGGCGACAAAGTTGTGGGTAATGGCACGGTGGCCGGCGTCATGGGCGCTGAACATAATCTGGTGCCAGAAGAGGCCAAGGAAGATGGCAGAAGGGATAAACCAGCCCATGTGAAGGGTGACCATGAAGGCAGCGAAGAGGGCAGTGTAGCGGGCCGCCTCCTTTGCGTATTCAAGGTAGGGGCAGTCGTAGTAGCCCATATCCTGGACTTTCTGGTGTAGGTCGCGGTAGCGCTGCACAATAGCAGCCTGTTGTGTGGGATCGACAGAGGGGTAGATGGCAGTGTCAACGTCGATTTCGTGCTGGATGCTACGGTCGGCAAACTCGTTGATGTCGGTGTAGTTGTGCTTTCCCGTCAGGGCAGCAGCCTTGTGCTCGGCCTCGGAGAACGTCATGAGCTCGGCGGCGACAGGCTTGGGGGGGCTCTTCCAGCGGCGGTTGACGCCGTGGACACCCTGGACGGCCAGGAAAGGGTCCGAGGGCTTGTCCGCAGCATCATCAATGGTATCAGAGACAATCTCGTCGGTCGCGGTAGGCCACTTGGACAGAGGCTCGGAGCTGTACTCGGAAGAGACATCACTGACAGAGGCTGAGCCGATGGCAAAGGAGTCCTCAGAGTCACTGCTGGGCTCGGTGCCCGAGCCATTGTCATCAACATCATCGATATTGACGAGGGGCACAGGCGCCTTTTCTCCCAGACGTCTGAAGACACCTCCACGGATGGGAGGGGGCGTGTTGGAGAGCCATGGGCCGTCGGGCTTGAGGCCAATGCGGTAGGCCTTGAAGGTCTTAAGCGTGGCAGCACTGTGGTATCTGAGCTGTTAGTATGGGGGGTATATCAACGGCGATTATGACGAATAATATGGTCGAAAGGAGAAATGGGTACAACAAATGCAGATGCATGACGGAAATAATCAACATATCAACGGGTACTGGGAATCCGGGGAAAGCATGGGAATGGAGGGTGTGTGAGGCTGGCAGTGTGAATAGGGTTCTGTAGTGGGGTTTTGTGTATTTGTGTGTTTTGGGGTGCTGAGGAGAAATCAAAAATTCGGATGGCTCGGATGTCTCATCGGCGATCTGGTTTTGAATGGCAAGAGATAAAAAGTCCATCTCCCCCACCCACGTTTGCAGGCAGCCCTCTGGATATAACTTGACTCTTTTCTCTCCATCATTGTGTTTATGAAGACAACAGCCGTGATGCCGTCGTTATTTTTCAACGGCGCATGGTGTTTTTAATGTTGATTGGGATTGTTTCGAGGGTTTTTTTTTATCGCAAGAAATTCGGCTTCGGTTTTTGGGTCTTTTTTTCGCCTCAACACTTTCCTCTTTTTCGCTTTCATTTCATCATTCGCTTTCTGTTTTCGCCAGTCGACGCACATCAATCTCATACCACGGTCTCGTCCAGAATGGCCCGGACTTGAAACACAGCGATGAGACTACAAGCGCTGGGAATGAGCAGACAAATGAACAATAAAGATAAAACTGAGCAGACGAGATGGCAGCCCTAGCCGGTTGCGACGCGACATTTCTTCCGGACGGGCACGAGACAATGCGATCGAGCGACGAGCAACAGATGACCGAGTAAACGAGAACGAGATACAAGGAGCCAGCGATGCGATGACATATGCGACAAATGCCATGAAACGCCAGACGAGCAACGCAATGAGGTGGGCAATGTGCAGGATAGGATTAGGAGGAATAAGAGGGGATACGCAAGAAAGTTGATTGACGTGGATTGGCCGACATGGACGATTGACAACGTGGGAACAACACTGCACGAACACATCAAAAGACTTACACTTCGATTTCGTCAGTTGCGTCGCGTCCAACCATGTGCAAGATGGCAAGACGGCCGCCCGGATGTCTGTCCAGCCAGCTGTCGAGGCGCAGGATATAGTCGCGGTAGATGACAATGGTCTGGCCCTGAGCGATACGGTCAGCCACGAGCTCGGGGCTCATGACAGAATCGCGACGAGCAGCTATAGCCATCTTATAGTTGGTCTGTTGCTGGTGGGTGTTGGTGTTGATGTTGGTTGGAGGCAAGACGACAAGGTCAAGACAAGGTCAAGATCGTGAGGTCGGAAAGCGACCGTGGCCGACGAGTGTCGTGTGGAGAGGTCGTCAGCCGGCTATGCTGAAGATACGATCGAGTTTGTTGCAAGATGGTATCGTGGCAGGCGTAGGAGAGTCTTGTTCTGTTTGTGTTTTTTAAAGAAAGTGTTGTTCTGTGAGAGAAGAGCAATTGGCAATCAGAATCGGAGCAAGAGACGAAGCCGTCAGTTTAAGAGTCGAGTCGCACAAAAGGTGGCCTTGCGCAATATTAGCATATTACGATCAAAGGGGCAACAGCGGACATTGGCTTGCTGGTCGCTCTTGCCATCTGTGGGCTGTTTGCTCTTTCCCTCTTTCCCTCTTTCCTGCTCCTTCTTGGAGAATGGTGCGGTTGTACTCCACCTTTATTATGCCATTCCTTCGTTTATCCTTTTCGTGTCCCTTTCCCTCTTTCTCCAGTTCAGGCCTGGGGTGGGCGATGAATGACTTCCGACTTACCGACCGGTCAAGACAGTTTTTCTTCTCTTGTCAGTCGATTGTTTGTAAATGTGGTGCTGTGGTGGACTGTTGTGAATTTGTTGTGAGATTGTATTGTCTTTGTCGATTGGGGGCGGGAGGGTGTCAAATCTTTTTCCGAATAGTTGGCAGGTGCAATTGGTCGCTCTTGCCAAGTTAATGCCAACGGATGCCAATTTCGAGCGTTCAATTTAAAATACCAGGAGCGTTGTTGCGTCAAAAGAGTATGAATGCTGACAAGTTGATCGGTGAGTAGAGGCGGCAATGGCACTGATATAATGACTTGGGAAGAGGGCGTCAGATAGTCTGGCGTAATGCTAACCAGGTCAGATCAATGCAAATACATAGTTGTACGCTTCTGAGACTCGCATTCGCACGTGGGGCATATACGGCGCCGGATGGTTTCTACGGAATTGAACTATGAGTTGGATGTCAGTTTAACAGGGAGCGAGCAGCAATGATTCCAAGCATGTAATGCGGTACAATGCGCTGTACGAGTAACACAGAGCTACTTAAGTTGAAATACGTAAATTCCAAGACACAACTACGGAGTACGATCTACTTACAAGTACGATGGACAACAAAACACAATGCACCGAGTAGAGAAACAGAGAAATGTTCTGTGGCATGAGATTGCAATTACTGCGAAAGAAAGGAGAGTAGAAACCTAAAATAGAATATCACCAAAATACGATTACCGCCCGAGAGGGTGTGGAACGATAGCCCGATAATACGGTACAGAATTACTGTAAATTCTAGAAAACAGGGAGAAAATAATCAAGAAATGTATCAAGGCAGCAGTCAAACGCTCAAACGCCAGACAAGGAACAAACATAAGTGGGTAGGCAAGCGTACATACCAAATACATACTCGTAGTACTCGTACTCGTACAGGATACCCATCTGATATAATCATGGTATTTACAATGTCACCTGCGGTACGGAGTCTAGGAGCTTCGTCTACTCCGTAGAGGCTACGCGTGGCTGGCTATTGTATTTAGGCGGAGCAAAGGAAATAGCACTAGGGCTTAAAACAGTAGGTCAGGGGCGCCAAGGAAGGGAGGAAGAAAGGAGAGAAGAAGAAAAAGTATCACTACATAGTACATAGTAGAGAAGACACTCAGAGGAGAATGGGACAATGAACAGAAACGGAATGAAATGCCTCGCAACTACGGTGTACAAAGATGCATCCATAGTCCGAGGCCATATTGACACAGAAAGCGATCCTGAGAAGAGCAAGCAGTTAAAGACTGCTCACGGCTAAATCGTCCTAGCATAACCCAAGATGTTGGTAGGATGCATACAGTTTGTTGTATGCATCTGGCGTGCAAGGTCAGCATACTGAGTAGCTAATGCATGTCACGTTAATTTTTCTTGGTTTTCCCCTGCCTTGTCTTGGTTTCCCCCCTGGGCTTCGCTAGGCTCTTCGGCTTGTTCTACTCCACAATGACTTTATCCTTCTTCTATGGGTCCTTGTCTCGTCCCTGGCCATGTGTGTCCTGGTCGTTTGTCTTTGTCTTTAATACTTAAGTAGTATACTCTACGGAGTATATGATCTCAAGTTGCCGTCCTGCAGTGTCAGCGTGTGAGTACCTGCCTGCTGCTCCAGAAGGCAAGAGACAGGTCTTGTTAGCGATGTACATAGTATTTTGGGCAACCCTCGGCCGATAGCACAAGTATATTACCCTGAGGGGGCGGTGCAGTTTGACGCGTCCTGTTTTGGATCATCGTCGTATACTATGTATGTAGTTTGTTCATCCACTATTTGCTCCTTGTGACATTGAATACTTGGCATATCACCTTTGTTCGATCCCAGTCAGAGCAACTACTGTTATAGTACATAGCAGAAGTACAGTATAAATGTTGTTTACCGCCCCTATGTAAATAATATTTATCGTATTCAAAATTCGACTTTTACGCGTCGCCAAAGTCTCTCAGACAAGCTCGGCGCCGTGGCTTTGCGGTTTTTCTACGTTTTAGCTCGTTCTCGGGTGTGTGCGCGTCTTCTTTCTCTAGGCTTCCACTTAGGATCTCTTCCGGCTCAGCTCACAGCTTGCCTGATCAATTTCGTTTTGCATGTCTAGGACCGCACGAAGGCTGAGTTGCTCGAAGTGGAAGAGTCTGCTTACATCGACACAAGCGTCTGCCATTCTCATTTCGTTCACTCGGGATTTTCCGAGCCTTGAAAACTAGTGGGAGAGGTCTTGCGGTATGTGAGCTGAAGCATTGCGACAGCGACATGTCGGGGCTACTTTGTAATCGGCCAATACTGCCGCCGTGCAACCCGCCGTGCCGCAAGAGTGTGTAATAAGACTTGAGACTGACATATCAATGTTCAATGATGTATTGTGTGTGTTGTATAATCCTGAATACGCATCCTAGTTTGCAATGACGATGCCTGCTTAAGTGCAGTTATGTACAATCGTTGTAGCGTATGTGACACAAGTACAGTAAGCATCTGAGCATGTGCAATGCAGCCACGGTACTTGTGACCTGTCAAAATCTTCACCTCGATGGCAAAACGACCACGGAGGCTCTAAATTTAAGTGCTATTTGGAGGGTATCGGGCATTTAGCAGCGCCGTGGCGAGGTTGAGTAGAAGGGTTAATTAACACAATGCCAAAAAGTCTTTGTTTCGATCTCGAAGGCCTGCTACTTACTATCTCGGTGGTTTTCGATAAAAATAAAGACTGAATAGTTTTGTATCTTAGGAAAATATGAATGGCAAGATTTTTTATATGATTTTTTTTATATATCTATCTCCTTTCCTCTTAACAATTGTATTTATATAGAACACACAAAAATTACGACAATTTTAGGCAACAAAAATATCTGTGTCTTAAATACATAATTCAAAATATTTTAGGATGAATATTCAAATCATACTCCGTCGTAAATATAATGCATCGATTAGTAAATCACGTGACGATAATATCGGACTCATCTGCCCTCATCCAATTATTTGATCACTATGACACTTCCAGGCTCCGTTATGTGCTGTATGGGAGCAAATCTTGCACGGGTACAGTTTTGTCCTATTTAGGACATAAATTTCTGACTAATCACTTTATGAAATTGGTCGAAAGTCGTCAAATGTAGCTTTTCTTTTTCTACTTCTACCTTTGTTTATTTTGAATTATATCGAACATCATCACGAAGTGCATCATCGGAATCTATTGTATAGTTATACTTGAAAGTGCTTTACTGGTGACTTTGAAATTGGTTATTATATACTTATATTTATTATTATAAATATCGATTTAAATACGAAAATATTTATAGTAATTTACTCAATAAAAAATATGTTTTAAAAAATATACTAGATAAGATGTACAATAATATATTTCAAATCTGCCCAACTTCAACATACGAAAGTCATGCTGTAAATAACGAGATCACGACAGTTGCTACGATGCATCTTGTAATGTTTTGAATTGTCATAAATGAAAAATAAATAGGGGTAAAAAGTGGACTGGTTTATCGGTACATCGATGTACGAAAGTTTATACAATCCCTTATGCATGACCGAAAAGTTGTATAAAGTATTACCGAAATAAGTAATAACTGTACCCGTGCAAGATTTGCTCCCATACAGGACGATGCGCATCACGCCCTAACTGTAATCGCCGCATATTTCACGTTCATTCCAGCCTGCCCCGAGTGTGACAGATCTTTTAGTCTCATTAATATCATAATGCGCAGAAATACAACACTCCGCATTCACCAGTATCTAGGCTGAAATCCTAGACATCCTGTGACTATGTCTACTGTAACATTTTAAGTATCACTTGCCTGCACTGAAAAATGGAATTGCGGATAAGAAATTATTATAATTATCTACACGGAGTAGATACCAACTCCGTCGCCAATACCACCGCCAATGCTACGGCCGTTCCGTAACGGACATACTACTATATCCATAACGGACATACTACTATATCCATATTCTAGGCGAAGGGGACGCTGCCATTCAAGATCTCTGATATGACCGAGGATACTCAATATAGCTCTATATACGACCAGCAGCTCTATCGGAGCTGGAGCTCACTTAGGTCCATTTTGTAAACACTTACCGAGTTGAGATAAAGGGGCAAGCACTTTGTGAAACGAAATCAAAACCACAAGATATGGTCAAGAATTGGCCAAGAGGTCGACTGAGAAGGCCGAGATCAGAGGCTCAATAAAACAAGCTTTCTCCAAACAACACGGGAGTGGCAGATACTGGCAAAACTCACAGACACCGACATTCGTGGCGACGGAGTCGCGTTATGGCTATGGGCCTTGGTTGATTGGACGACAGCATCAAACTCGAGACTTGCTAAAATGATTAAGCAAGCAAACCCCAGAAACAGAACAACATAAAACAGGGAAGATAAAACATCAAAGCAACAAAAACGCAGAAAGTAAAAATTTACACTTTATAGTTATTTCGTCTCATATGCCGCTGGTCAGCTCCCTTGCGACATTTCTATGCCACGTTGCTGGGATCTGCCAGCGCTTGCACGCATTTACGTTCTGCTGGTGAGCGTTCTGCTGGTGGTTTTATATTGAAGATCAATATCAATACCGTAGCAAAGGTTGTTATCTTCGTTTCGTTGTTCTCCTTGGGATACCCCTTTCCAGGATGTTTATTCTGTATTATGAGTTTTCTCACGTCAATACCCCATGGCTAGGTATTTTTTGCCATTGGCTGGGGCGTGTAGCAGACATATCGGGGCCGTGTTTCGTCAAGCCGTCACGGCTTGCAACATATGCGACCCTGCCCAATCGGGAGATCGTTGCCACTACCAAACCCAAGACAGTGGAGCTGTGTTATAAATAAGCAAAACCAAGCTCAAACTCTGGTATCTACGATTAACAAGGGGTTTCACGGTAGCAGTTAGAGGCTTTCAATATCAGATATACTATGTACAGCGTAGTATCAAATAGCACATATATCGATATTTCAAAATAATATCAAAATTTCTACAAATAAATATGTACTTATTCCATGGCTCGCTGCAACATGTTAAATGTTTGCTATCCCTTATGCAGTTGGCGTGCCGCGATGCACGGGCAAATATGTGATGGCCCAAACACAGACCAGGGTCGATGTGTGATAGTTTGTTCAATGCCCAGTGATTTTATGATTTTCATGATCACTGATTCTCGGTGATGTCCAAGATATCCATCCATACGGCGCCTCCTGGGGAACTGTTTATCCTAGACCCCTACTGTTTTGAAAACAAGCTATTCTGTAGTCCGGGGTTTGGTGTTAAACGTCTAGGATGCCTTCGTCTCATCGCGATGCAACCCCTAGGTCAACCTACCGCTGCTGCATGCTGCTTGTCATTGGCAGCCTACCCCATACAGAAATTTCAATTTGATCATAGTATTCAATTTAAGATGAATTTCGATTTCTATACGGATGCCCAAGCCCAAGAGCTTCAATGCCCCTTCTCAGTCACACGGCCGCGATCTTACAGAGTAGTATAAAGAAGCCTCCTCCTTCTCTCTTTCGTTCTCCTGATATCTTTTCCCTCCTCATTCCATTCTTCATCTTCACATTTTTACATCCTTTTGGCTGGTCCATTCAATTCTTTCTTGACTTTTTTTCTTGCTTTATTTTATATCTTATATTTTATTTTCTTCATTCTTCATTCTCCTTGTTCTCTTATTTATTTATTAATATTTTCAAACCACACGTTCAAAATGAAGTTCTTCCAGATCCTCGCCCTGGCCGCCTCGGTCTCTGCACTGGCCATTGAGCCCCGTCACCACGCCGGCAAGAAGACCAACAAGACCAAGACTGCTGTTGTGGCTAGCTCCACTGTTGCCTCTGTGGCCTCTTCAACCGTCGATGCCGCTGCCTCATCTACCGCTGCTGCTGAAGCTGCTGCCGTCTCTGCTGCCTGCGTTGCTGCTCGCGCCGTTGAGTTCGAGTCCGAGATCGAGCGTCGCCATCACGCCGGCAAGAAAACCAACAAGGCTGCAGCAGCAGCTGCCGCCGCCGCCGCTGCTGCCACTGACTGCGCCGCCGTCGCTGCTCGTGACGTCGAGGCTGCCATCGAGGCCCGCCACCATGCTGGCAAGAAGACTACCAAGACCACTGCCGTTGCTGCTGCTGCCGCTGCTGCTGCCACTGCTTCCGACTGCGCTGCCGTTGCCGCCCGCGACGTCGATGCTGCCATTGAGGCTCGCCACCACGCCGGCAAGAAGACAAACAAGACTGCTGCAGCTGCTGCCGGCGCTGCCGCCGCCGCCGCTACCCCATGCGCATAAATGCGTTGACCAGTTGGTTTCTTTATTCTTCAGATATAGTGATAAGTGACCTGTGACGAGGACATTTTTCCAATGGCATTTTAAATGCTTGTGTTTGAACTGGGATATGGAAAGGAGGAAATTGAACTTGTGCCGGAAACGATCGATCCGCTTCTGGGAAGCTGTTCTTTTATTTCACAATCAAGATTCACCTAGTATAATTTAAAGTAAAACTAGTCTCGAATATACCGCATCAAGGATGTAAAAAAAGTTGTTCCTGCGTGACATAAATTCGTAGGGTGACATTTCAGTTAAAGATAAACCGCGTCAGAAAAAAACATCTAACGAAATCAAAAGGCGAGCAATTTTCTATTACTACCTGCCATCTATGGGTAAAACAAAGGACGTATTTGTCTATGATCGCTTGGCCAGCAGACCAGAAAAAAACAGACAAAACATTATACCAGAACCAAAAAGGTAAGACAGAGTAAGAGAAAGAGAAAAACGGAAAGATACAAAAACGAACTATGAGGTAAATCAGATAAGTAATAGAAAGGAATCAGAATATCTATCATACGACGCCCGCACATCTATAGGACGTAAAATAAAAACACTTTTAAATCCGCAAAGACCAACCAACACCTTCTTTACTCCTCCTCGTCGTCAGTGTCGAGAGGCTTGGGTGTGCCCTTGGGCGAGTTCAACCAAACAATCTCACGCTGGCGGCGACGGTTCTCCTGCTCCTTCAGATCCTTCTTGGTCTTCTTGCGCTTCTTCTTGGCCTTGAACTTGAGATCACCCGGCACATTGTCCTCGACACCGCTGTTCACAGCGCTGGATTGCATGCTGCTCAGGGCAGGCGTAGCACCACCGGGGCTCATGATGCCAGGGGTGGAGGCACCGGGGGTGTTGATACCACTGCCGGGGCGGCTATCCTCGAAGCGGTCCATGGACACGGCAGCGTGGCCGCGGTGGGTCATGCGACCGGCAACAACGTGCCACTGCTCGTTGGACAGAGCACCAACAAACTCTTCGTTGTGAGAGATCATGACAACGCCACCCTTGAAGTCACGGATGGCGACGGCTAGACCACCGAGCGAGTCGCGGTCCAAGAAGTTAGTAGGCTCGTCAAGAACCAACAAGTGGGGGTTGTTCCACATGGCTCCAGCAATGACGACCTTGACCTTTTGACCACCCGATAGACCACCAATCTCGTTGTGGTTGGCGATCTCAGGGTCGAGGCCGAGATCCTCAAAGTGCTTGGAGATAACTGCAGGCTGAAGTTCACGGAAACTGAGACCCTCACGCGAGGACTCGTGGTCGTCGAATTCCTGGATTAGCTTGTCGAAACCAAGCTCAACTAGGGTCTCACGGGTGACCATGGTGTTGTTCTTGGGCAGCATCAACTTCCATTTACTGTTTTGTTAGATCCGTTATTCAAGGGTTCATTGATGTGAAACATAAAAGCAAAGATGACTTACACTTCGTATTGGAATGTCTTCTTGTACTTCTGGCGACCGACTAGAGCCTCGATCTGGCGCTGGCCCATACCCGGACCAAGCTCGACAATCTTGTCCATCTGGGCACGGTCGGCATCGGAAAGCATACGAGTCTGCTTCATGTGCACCTCGCGATCGTCGCCGAACTGGTAACGCCACTGCAGGTACTGGTTGGGGGTCTTCTCGAGATGCATCTCGACGTGCTCAAGGGCATGCTGTTTGATGTAGCCAATGCGCAGGTTAGGGTGCTTTTCGACCTTGCCGATGGTGGGAATGACCTCACCGGTCAGTAGCTTAATCAGCGTAGACTTGCCGGCACCGTTGGGGCCAATGACCGCGACACGCGACGACAGACTCAGCTGACACGAAGCATCAGACAGAGACGGAGTGGGAGCACCAGGGTATGCAAAGGTGACGTTGGACATGCGTACGATGGCGCGGGTCTGGGACTTGATACCGGATAGGATGCCGGGCGGGGGGAACTTGAACTGAACCATGCTGGAGGACAGGGTGTAGTAACTCTTGGCCTCGGGGTGGTGAGACACAAAGGTGGCCAGGTTGCCCTTGTAGTGGGCAAGCTTCTTGCCGGGTTCATAGTGGTAGATATCAGTAGTGACCTCGTCGAGGAAGCCAGAGTCGTGAGACACGATCAGACTGGTGATCTCGGTGTTGGTCTTAAGATAGCTTTGCAGCCACGCAATGTTGGCAACGTCCAAGTGGTTAGTCGGCTCGTCTAGCAGCAGGACGTCGGCCTTTTGCAGCATGGCTCGAGCCAGAGCCAGCTTCATCTTCCAACCACCGGACAGCGAACCGACCTTTTGTGCCTGACGACCGTCGGGGCCGTCAGTGAAGCCAAACTCGAGCAGGACGGCCGAGATACGCTCGCGGCCCTCCTGGGCAATGGTGGGATCCTTGGCCACAAAGTCAAGAATGCTGATCTCGGCATCCTCACCCTGGTTGTGCTCGACGTAGCAGGTGCGCAGGACATCCTGGGGAGGGAAACCCTCGAGCTTGCCACCGGCAATACTTCTCATCAGAGTAGACTTACCGGCACCGTTGCGACCGACGAGGCCGTAGCGGTGGCCTTTGAGCAGGCGCATGTTAGTGTGGGACAGCAGCAGCATACCACCGTAGCCGAGGGAGAAGTCGGCGTTGACAATCTCGACCTCGCCATCGTCTTCCTTCTCGGGGACGCCAAACTTGCGCTCATCCTCCTCGAGGAAGTACTGCTCGACGGCAGCAGCGATTGAGTCGGCTGCGGCGGCGTTTTTCAGCAGAGGGCCCAAGTATGGAGCGACGCTAGTGTGAATGCGCTTGATGTGGCGGAAGTTCACGTCTTCGGCGACCATGGAGCTGATATAGGAGTTGACGGTCTTGAAGTTATCGGCATCAGCAGCAGTGAGACCGCCGTTCTTCTGGACCTCGGAGTAGACCTGAACGGCAACATCATCGGCGCTCACGCGCTCGACAGCAACATGAGTACCCTCCTTATCAGTGGCCATGGCAATGTCCATGACGCTCAAGGCGCGGGCAGCCATGTCACGGACCTCGGGGAGGGCGGCGCGGTCTCTGACAGCCTTGACACCAGGCTGCAGCTTGGGCAGGAAAGTACGGGCCTCGATGGGATCGTGGACTAGCTTAGTCAAGTTCTCCGTGATGACGACAGTCTGGCGAAGGACTTCCTGGGCCGTTGTGGGAGTGTTCAGCGACCGCTCCAGGAAGGGAGTGAGCAGAGCCAGCACAGGCGAGGTGACAATGGCGACAAAGGTGGTGTGAGCCAGAGCATGGATAGCCTTTTGCAGGCTCTGGACGGAGGGGTGCTGCATGGTGTCGATGAGCAGGGGCACGCGGGGAGCGACATCGTCGTTTTGCAGAAGCGCGGTGATGGAAGTCATGGTGACGACGGCCTGCTTCTCGACTTCGGTCTTGAGATCGCTCATCATGGCCTCGACAATGGGGATGAGACTGGCGAGCTTGGAACCCATGAGCTCGCGCAGGGCCTCCTTCTCGGTGGCCTCCTCCTTGGTAGAACCAATTTCGATTTTGGCCTTGTCGGCCATGCGCTGCAGCATCTTGAGAGCACCGACGGTGCCTTGCCACTTACCGGTGCGCTTGTTCAAGTAGGTGACCAGAGCAGACAGCAGACCGACAACGAGCGACTCGGCGCGCAGGTGGCCAATCAGGGCATCGAGACCGTACTGAGCGGCATTGCGAACAACAGTGCCCTTGTCAGCCAGAGCGTCCAGGGCGACGCCGACCATTCCACCATCCTGAAGAAGGAAAGCAACCTCGCTAGCAGCCTGCTTGGAGGGGAAGCGCTCAAAGAGAGCACCGAGCAGGTTCTGGGCAGACTCTCTGCGGAGGCCGCTCTTCTTATCGGCAGCAGCCTTTCTGATCTCGGCGAGAACACCAAACTCGTTCAGGCCACGAAAGCCGGATGAGGGGTCGTTCAGCAGAAGATCGCAGAGTTGGTAGGCAGCGTTGATGGAAGCTTCGGAGGTCGATGCGCTGAAGACGCTGTTGAGGATGGTGGCGACCTCGTCCTTGGCCTGGTTAACCGGGCGGAAGGGGATGGCGGTACCGTCCATTGTGTTTCTTTTCTCTTATTTTAATTTGGAAATGGAGTGGAGAGGTGTCGAATGCTGTCGACGATGACGGAGTAGCCCGCGATATCGTAGACAAGGACGACGGTGATTATGACGGCAACGAGAGACGTGTGTTGGGGCCCGGATCCTCGCACGGAGTGCGGACGGGAGATGGAAGAGATGAGAGGCCCTAGAGAGGTATGTGCTTGCAGTTGAGCGAAGCAGTGAGAGTATGGTGATGATGAGGTTGGGTGTGGAAGATAGGAGGTGCAAGACAGAGGACGTGAGAGATACGATATAGTTACAGAACTATCCACTGAAGCGGTGCGGTCCTGAAAAGTTTGACCCCTCCAAAAAATCTCTTTTTTTCTCTTATCTTCTTATCTATGCCGCTTTCTGCCACGCCTGTCTTATCGGCTCTCCCATAGGCGGTGTCCGATTATGTAATGGTCATTTCATTAGCAGCCATCTCATAGGTGTGGGACCCATATGTTTATTAGGCGGGGCCATCAATAGTATGAGAAATTTCTGTCTAACACCGTATGTAAGTGATGATGACTAATCTATGGCCACCAAAATAAAGTGTCATTTTTTCTTTTTCAAAGTTATTATTCGGAGGGGTTCATTGATAGACTTAATTTTTAGAGTTCAGTTTATGAAACCCGTACCGCATGGAAGGCGATCACTGGGATTATACATTCAATAACCCATATTACTTCACACTGTGAAGCCTCGCCGTGTGCGAAAAGTTGATGTTGGCTGAGGACATTATGGCAGCGAACTTGGTCTTTGCCAGAAGATCAGGAAATAAAAAGGGAAATTCTGAAAGAAGCACGGCTGATGCTTCCTAGGTACGAGTTAGCGGTGGCATTTAGAAGGAGGTTGCGTATGGTTTGAGGCAGGGCGGTTTAGAAAAGATGAGCATCATTGTTTTCGGTTATTTTGGACACTATCGAATTTGGTACATTACGAATACATTGTAACATAAGTGAGATTGAAAAAAAATAAGATAAAACTGATGTGAGACGCCAAAAACCGAAGACGGCTCGATGTTTGTCGAATTGCCAGGTCCACTCCAGTAAGAAGTCGTGTGTTATGCGGAAGACTTCCATCGAGGAAACAGGCTGTTAAAACAAGATCAAAAACACCAAATGCAAAAAAAAACCATTTTGTTGCCGCATACGAAAGGTACACTACCCCATTAGGAAAAGGTTTGCTGTACCTGCCACGATGGCAGACGCAGAAGTTGCAGCGGCAAACGCAGCGGCAGCCTCAGTGAACAGCGATGTTGTGGGCTCTGCATCCTCGCTATCGGCACTGTCAAAGCTCGTGGTCATGGTACGTAGGTGAGCAATACACTTTCTGTCACAGTAGATCTCGGTGTGGTTTGTTGCAATGTGAGTTCCGTTGTGAACTGTGCCGTAGTTTGTCCATACGGTCAGCTCGAAATCGCCGCCGGGAGTACACTTTTCCTTGCAGATCTTGTCGGTGATCTTGTCGAGGTCGCCGCCGAAAGGGGGTTCGTCAGACGCGCTCGGTGCCGTATCCGGTGTCGAGATAGGCGAGATACCGGTGGCAGTTGGGTTGGAATCCATGTTGGCGATGGTACCGACCGGGTCGTCGGGGATGGAGATGGTCAGGGTATCATCGAGGGTGCCGATGGTGATATCGCGAGCCCAGTAGGGGCGTCTGGCAAACCTAGTTGTAAAGGTAGTGGACTGGGCAGTGCCAGTAATCTGGGCCATCACGATGTCGGAGATTGGGGTGCTGTAGCCAGTTGCGGTGGGAGTGGGGGTCGGGCCTGGGGTCGGTAGGCTCGTCCGTGTAGTCGGGGTGTCCATAATTGCGCGGGCCATTTTGAGATGCTATGATATTTGTGATAGAGAGAGATAGCGATAGATTAAAAAGAAAGAAAGAGAGAGAAACTGAGAAGGGGGGCGGAGAGAGGGAAAGAGAGATATATAGATATTTAAAAAATTGAGAGAGGAAAGACGGAGAATAGATAAACAAAAGATAAATGAAGATGGAAGATTGTACGTAGTCGCCTATAACACCTTATTGCGTAAAATATGTTTAAATAAAATTGCCTCCATCACTATAATAAGCCCCTTCATAACTTTCTAAATGATAGTTGTGGTGACAATATAATGTTTAACAAAGAAGAAAGTTCCACGTGCCTTATGATGTTTTTTTCCAACGGCAGTGGCAACCCGAGCACCTTCGTTAGACTATCGCTTTGTTGCAAGTAAGATCGATACTGGCCACTCTACCAGGATTTCGCCTCTGGGTTGTTTGTTCACTATCGCCTCCAGCTCTTGCCATTCTTCAAGCGCCCATGTTATCTCGTCGAAACCCATCTGGCAGCTGGCAAGAAAACCACGCAGCCACTGCGTATCTGCGTGCCGCCCCCAGTTGCTGTCCTTGTGATACTCTTGCCTCTCGGCGTCTGTCACATGTGTTCGTGCCTCTTGCCACAGCTTCGACTTATCGACAAAGTACAGCGGCTGTGGGTCGTCTTCGTCAACATTGATGTAGACGCGCCGTACATGTGAAAATGTCGCGGGTGGGATGCTGACAAAGTCCAGTCCCGTCATGGCCTTTGCCAGACCACGCACAGCCGCCGGGAACAGCTTTCCCTCCATAATCAGCCGCAGCGTGTCCCGACTGCAGGCCTTGTACCATAGTTCTTGTGCGCGCGTGTTTCCGGGGAACAACAGACGGAAACCATATGTGACGGCTGCCAGTGTGCCGCCGGCTTTGAGAGTGGACGCCACAGCCGCGACGGTTTTGTCGGCGTCCATGTAGTGGAAAGCCATGCAGATGCACGTCAAGTCAATGGAGTTTGAAGGCAGCCAGTCCGCAGTGCTTTCGCCAGGGCCGTGATGGAAGGTGAACCTATTAGCAGGGACAAGGGCTTTACGCCCAATAGCTAGGTTGGCAGCACCGGCATCCGATACGAAAACGTGGCCAAAGTGGTGTCTTAAAACCGACGCAGCTGTGCCTGGTCCCGATCCGATATCGTGTGCTGTTGTGAGAGAGCTGTTACCGTATTGGTGGTGATGATCAAGCCAGAGAGACCACATCGCCTGCGGGTACACCGGGCGGTACTCGTGATAGGCGTCCCAGTCGAGGTCTCTGAACGCAAAGGCATATTCTGTATTTTCGTGCCTCTGCTCGAGAGTTTGTTTTGTATTAACGACTTGCATGTTTGGGTTCAATTTGACAATGATCCGACGATCTGGTGCTGATAATACCGATACTGGCGGGTTTGATACGGATAAGTGGCAGTATAATTACAATGTATGTGACAGTTTTGTGGCCTGTGGTGGCATACAGAATCCTGCAATAATGCGAAGGATTGTGATACGCGGCTTTCTCTACCCAATATGCAAACAATCCTAAAGGGTGACAATATAACGTTTTCCCGTCCTTGTTATTCTACTCCCTGAAAAGCACCGCCATCAACAATCGTGCATGGTGCGACTGCTCGAGGTGGGCCGAAGAACCATTGATGGCGTGTTGTAAGTACCATGGTAGAACAAGATTCATTTGCAATTCTGTTTTATTGTAAATCTGCATATACGAGCATGTATCAACATCATTCACAGGGGTTTGTATACTCGGTTTGAACACTTCACACTAGGCTATGCACCAGGCATTTGTTATTTACGCCCATCACTTGTGACACAAGTCAATTAATCATTATCGCATAGTCTGTACGGAGACTTGCTAACCTCGTTGGCGGGCATGGGCGGAACACTGCCGCGGAACACTGCCGGCTGTAGATTTATTTGTGGATGGCATAGCGGAATGGGGCGCGGAATGAGAGAAGAATATGTGAAGTGGAAGATGTAGAGCTGAGAGGAGGGTGTTACAAAATACAAGGACACAAAATATATTGATAAAGGCAGAAAACAATCACAGAATCAGTCACAAAAGCCCCCAGGAAAAGGAAACAGCTGCATAGATAGCTGAGTCGCCGGCGGTAGCATGTGATAATTTTATATTCAAGCTGAACAAGGTCGACGTCTAGCCACTCTGCTGTTCGACAAGCCGATGTAGGGTGAGACTGGAGATGGCGTCGGGAGAAGCCAGCATATTTTAAATCTTTCTTCCTACTGTTATTTCGTAGGATAGTCTCATTGTAATGAAGGGATAACCAAGAATTAAAACACCAATACCCCGACAACATGGTACGTTACGGTTGATCTCAGCTTGTTATGTAAAAGCATTTATATGTGCTTTATCTGAAAGATATAAAAAAAAAGAATGAAAAAAAAAGAACAACAAAAAAAACCAGGAAAAAAGAGCAAAATAAAAATAAATAAATATGGGTATCTCTGTCTCCCGAGCCGAAATCGAATCGGCGACCTTTCGATTACATTGAAGAACCATTACAGTCGAACGTGATGAACCAACTACACCATCAGGAGATGTGGAGATTGTTGTGAGTGATGCAACTACGCTAGTATATATACGAGACAAGCAAACTGGTGACAAGTGTAGATATATTTTAAACTGCCACAAAAGACAGATGAAATCACTCACATGATACGTGATATTATATTTACGGCGTATAGTCCAAATGTCTTGATAATCAAAATATACTATTGATCGCTGGACGGTTAAAAAAAGTCGGCGAGAAAAAGAAAATAAATGAACCCCGCCCTCTCCCCGCCAAAACAACAACTGAAGAAAAAGATATGTCCTAAACAGGACCTATACAGTCTCAATATACCGCTTCATTTCCCAGTCTGTGACAGCCTCATCCCACTGCCGTATCTCGTGTTCCCGTGTGCCGCCATAGTGGTCCACGAACGCATTGCCCAGCACCTCGCGCGCAATGCTATCTGGCCGCAGGAACCGGTCCGTGGCCTCGCGTAGACTCCGCGCAAGTCGCGCGCCCTTGTCAGCCGAGCCACCGACACCCTCGCTCTTGCCCAGTGGCGGACACGGGATGGCCAGTTTCTTCTCGACACCGCGCCAGCCGAGGGCCAACACGGCAGCAAGTACAAAGTACGGGTTTGTGTCGGCACCGGCCACGCGGACTTCGAAGCGTGTGGCGCCCGCCTTGGACGTCGGCGGGCCGATCAACCGGATCGATGCCTGGCGGTGCTCGTATCCCCAGGAAACTGTGACCGGGGCCCAAAAGTTCTCGACGAGGCGTTTGTAGCTGTTGATAGTGGGTGCTAGCAGGGGCATAATGTCCGGTAGCCCCTCCAGAATGCCGGCCAGGAAATAGCGGCCGAGGTCGGATAGATAGGCGACGTCGGACCACGGCGCATTCGGGTCGAGCTCGTCGCGGGCTAGCAGATTTTTGTCATCCTTGTCGACCAGTGATATGTGGATGTGGCCACTGTTGCCCGGCAGGCCCTGCTTGGGCTTGGCCATGAAACACGGCGTAATGCCGTAGGGCATGGCGACGGACTTGACAGCCAGCTTGAATAGACTCGCGCGGTCGGCCATCTCGGAAATGTTGTCAAACTGCAGCGCCGCTTCGTAGACGCCCGGGCCGCTCTCGGTGTGCCACCCCTCAATGTCACACTTGAACTTGCTGCACGTCTCAAACACGTCATAGTAGTAGTCCTTGTTGGCCGCGGGGCGCGTTAGGCTGTAGCCAAACATGCCCTCTGTCAGTGCCGGCAGCGCATGTGGTGGATTGCTCGCAAGGAATGCAGCAGCCGAGGGGCGTGTTTTTTCGCCGGCGGATACAGGCGTCTGGAAGTGAAAAAATTCGTACTCAGCACCGGCCATGGCACCATAGCCCTTGGCGCCAATCTTGTCGACCTGTGTCTTGAGTAGGCCGCGCGGGCACGCGCATATTGGTTCCTTGGTCTCGGGGTCGAGGAAGCGCACGAGGAATAACGGAATGTTGTCTTCCCAGGGCACGCGGCGGAACGTGCTTAAGTCGGGCACGGCAAGCAGGTCGCGGTAGCCGTTCTCCTTGTTGCTTACCTCGAGCTCTTTAAAATAGGTCTGGTCGTGCATGTCCCAGCCGAAGACGACAGAGCAAAAGCCAAAGCCCTCGGTTGCGATGGACAAAAACTTCTTCTTGGACACGACCTTTCCGCGGAGCATGCCGTCGACGTCGACACCGGCCAGCTTGACCTTGTTGTCATCCTTGAGTAGCTCCGGCAGGGATTCCGCTGTGATCGACATGGTCGCGCACGTGTGTGTGTGTTTGTGTGTGAGACAGAGTCGAAGTAGAGGTGATGAGTCGACAAGGTGCTTTCAAAGGTAAGACGTCAGAGATAGAGACGAGAGATGTGTTGAGGTGAGATATCGACAAAAGACGCAGTTGATAGTGTCGGAGAGAAAGAGCAAATGCTCGCAGTGGTATGAGACAGGACAGTGGCCAATCACAAAGCTCTAATGGAGTAACCTACTGATAAGTGATGGCATGCGATGGGTACGGGATAAGTGACGGCCTGCTCTTGTGTTGGTAGGCCATAAGGTGACCCCGCATACGATGTCTTTCCCAATGAAGAAGGTGCGACCGTGCCTCTGTGTGACACACATAGTACTCTTTCCTACGGACACAGATATCACCGTTTATTAGATTATCATATAGAAATATAAAATAAAATAGATTATGAGAGATGTATCACTGTCTATGAATAAAATCCTATTATTTATCATGCAACCCCCCATGTGTTCTTCCGTGCCCCGCGACCCCCTTATGACGACAGTACGTGGAGTCGACTTTAGCGCCATAGTGGCCGCGGCGGTTAAGAGTCAACCTTTATGCTGTACTAAGTATTGCTTTTTTGCGTTGCTTTGTCTTTGATATTTCGCAGGCAGAATGTATTTTTCCTGTCTATGCAGCACTATCTATTCGTAACTGCAGGACAGCCAAGAGCTATATGCCGTGCCGCCGTCCCGTTGTCGCGGACTTAAAATGGACCAATCGACATGTTAAACTCGAGCTCTGCTGGATCGGGAAATGTGAGACTCATGTCATTTCGGTCCTGGTGCTATCATGGCTATCATTGCTCCTTTTTCCGCTTTGCATCCGTTGCCCATCGTCATCCCCGTTTAGAGAGTTGATGATACGAGACTTAAACAACGAAAGAAATATGATGTGACTCCGAATACAGAAGGACCAGCCGTTACGGCCTCCCCGTTCATACTCCTTCTGTCACGAGACACTCTAGCCACAGTGAGCACAGCCTCACTGATCACCTGACCTGAGGAGTCAGGCACCGTACTATTAGATTAGCATCTCCTAGCTTAGATACTAGTAGAAACTTACAAAAGACAAGCCTTTTACCTCACATGTTTCGTACTACTCACTACGTACGGTGACATTCTGGTAGCAGCTCCTCGTTACGATCAAGGGACCTCCGGGTTATGAGCCCGTCACGAGACACTCTAGCCACAGTGAGCACAGCCTCACTGATCACCTGACCTGAGGAGTCAGGCACCGTACTATTAGATTAGCATCTCCTAGCTTAGATACTAGTAGAAACTTACAAAAGACAAGCCTTTTACCTCACATGTTTCGTACTACTCACTACGTACGGTGACACCTTCGGTGTCGTATTGTCTTTCTCAATTCGGCTTCACCTTCCACTATGCCTTTCGCCATCCGTCTTCTCCGTTTCTCGGTGGGCCGCATGTTGGTGGTCCGCTTTTCTTATCATTCAATGCCGAGGCCGGTGTACCCTGTCTGTATTATAACATCTTTACTCTTTAACTCATACTTATTGGCTGCCGGGTCCTTATCAATTTGCCCACGATCGAAGCCCGTAATTATTAGTGTTGTAATGACGTTTATGTGACAGCGAGAGTAGACAGCTGGCAGTAGCAAAGTGAATTTAAATCATAAATAAAAGAAGTACAGCAAGGGTCTTCTTAGCAGTCGCTCTTTCCGTCTGGTCGCGTCGACCTCCGTTATCATTTGCGCCGTCACTGTGTGCTCTAACGCCGTTAACACATCCCCTCCTTCTGCCGCCATGCCGATGCACTACCCCGCCGGTTACTTCAGTTACTCTATTATTACTCTAATCAATTAATTCCCTGAACTTACTAGCTCTTTCCACTACCGCTTCTTATCGCGACCATCCCCACCTTGCGACGGCCGACACTTGTCATCTGTCGTCCAACGTTGATCTTGACTGTCCTCTTAATTCCTTTACTTATTTACTTCTTGGCTTTATCATTTGCCTTTCATTCTTATTCTCCAACTTTAACCTTCATCTTCACATACACCCATCACTCCCCCATCCATAACATATAATGCCGGGCCGTCTGCAGGGCAAGAACACCATTGTCACCGGTGCCGCTGGGTAGGTTTACAGACGCGTTATCTACTGCTAAAATACCGAGAGCTAACAAAACAGCGGCATCGGTCTGGAGACCTCTATCCTTTTTGCCAAGGAGGGCGCCAACGTCCTCATGTCCGATATCTCGGCGCCCGCCCTCGAGAAGGCCCTCGCAAAGCTTAAGTCCCTGCTTCCCGACAGTCCCGTGCGCGTCGAGACCGTCGTCTGCGATGTCTCCAAGGAGGCCCAGGTCCAGGCCATGGTCGAGTCGCTGGATCAGTACGGCGGCCTCGACGTCATTTTTAACAATGCCGGCATCATGCATGCTCGCGACGACGACGCAGTCGCCACCCCCGAGGACATCTGGGATCTGACCCAGAACATTAATGTCAAGGGCGTGTGGTACGGCTCCAAGCACGCCGTGCTAGCCCTGCGCCGCCACAAGAAGACGACCGGCTCTATCATCAACACGGCATCCGTCGTTGCGCTCGTCGGCTCAGCTACGCCACAGCTTGCCTACACCGCTAGCAAGGGCGCCGTGCTGGCCATGACACGCGAGCTGGCCATTGTGCACGCCCGCGAGGGCTACCGCTTCAACTCGCTGTGCCCGGCACCGCTGAACACGCCGTTGCTACAGGACTGGCTCGGCGATGACAAGCCCAAGCGCGCGCGCCGTGAGATCCACTTCCCGACCGGCCGGTTTGGCGAGGCCGTCGAGCAGGCGCAGGCTGTGTTGTTCCTCGCCTCGAACGAGGCCAGCTTCGTTAACGGCCATGATATGGTTGTTGACGGTGGCATGACTAAGGCATACGTGACGCCTGAGGGTGCACCGGCACCAGCCCCCACCAACAACTCCCTCAAGGAGTCATTGTAGACTGAATAAAGAGAAGGTAGAAGAAGACATAAATTAAAGCGTGCGCTGGTTGGTTACGACCGGATCATCTATAGATAGAATATAATTGTATACAAAGCTCTACTTATCCGCAACAACTACTCAAACTGCCCCTCAGTGTTGCCCTCGCCCATGCTCTTGCTGCCAGAACTGCCGCTCTGTATCGCACCCATAATGCCGTCAATGTAGCTCGCGCCGCTCCATTTCTGGTGTGTCAATACGTCACACTTTAGTTCCTTCTCGGGCCGCTGCACCAGATTCACATACGCCAGCATACCATCGTCTTTGAACTCGCGCGCCAGCCGCGTCGTCGCCGTCGCTGTTGAGTGGATGCCCGCTAGAGACACCAGCTGCAGCACAAATCCCTCCTTGGCAATGTCCCAGATAAAGCTTTTGAGCGTCTCTTCGCTGAAGCCATGCGCCATCCAGTTAAATGACGGCGACAGGTTGTACACAAGACCCTTGCCAGGGAACACAGACCGCACCGCACGACCCAACTTGCGCGCCACTTCAACATTCGGGTCGCCTGTCTCCACCCACAACAGGTCTGCATACGGCGCAAAGGCGAGTGCGCGCTTTGTTGCTGCAGCCATACCGTTTCTAAAGTGGTAGAAGCCCTCGCGCGTGCGCGGCACGTCCCAGCTGAAATACACATCCTGGCCAGCCGGCAGGAGCTTTTTCGCAAGGGTGCGGCGCTGCGAGATACCCATATCGCGGTTGGCGTCGACGGTGGCCTTGTACTCGTCAATCTTGGACTGCGAGACGCCATGTTTTTGGAGAGCCGACACGGCAGCTTCGTCAAAAGACACGAGCGGTGTCTGCTTGACCCAGGCAGCTTCAAATACATCAACCTCGGCACCCGAGGCACCGTTGGCCTCCATGATCTGCAGGGTCTCTGAAAGTGGTTCGACGGACGGGTCAGCCACGCCCAAAATAAACTCGTGATCGCGTACATCGACCGCCGAGCTGATTAGCTTGCCCGATTCCGAGTCGGTACGTGCCAGCACCAAGTTCTCGGTGCCCATGACGTCCCATTGGAAGCGTGCTGCAACAAGCCGGTTGATGTGGTCGCCGGTGGGCACGAGCACCTTGCCCGCAAGATGGCCGCACTTTTTGCCGCCGTGCAACTGGTCCTCAAAGTGCACTGCGGCCGCGCCGTTCTCCGCGAACAGCTTGGCCAACTTAAGCACGGCGGACAGACCGCCGTGTCCCGTGTCGCCGTCGGCCACAATGGGTCTGAGGTAGTCCGTGTAGGGTGTTTGGGCGCGCTCCACGGACGACAGCTTCCGCCGTGCATCCCACTGCTTGCGGTCATGCATGCTCTGGGCCTTGGCCATGCGCTGAACCTGGTTGGGCACGGTGTTGTAGGGGTAGTCGCCAAAGTCGGGCGAGACTTCGTTGGTTGTCGTGAGCACCGACGAGCAGGCCCAGCCGCTGAGGTACAAGACCTCCTGGTGCGGAGCCTGCTGGGTCATCTGTACGGGGTCGATAGCGCCGAGCGTGTGGATGGGTTCGCCGGCCGCTAGGCGCTGCTGCACAAGGTCGAACAGCTTGCGCGCCATGGTCGAGCTGGGATACGACTGGGTCTGGGAGCCGCGCTTGGACACGACGTCGGCTGCCGAATAGGGGCGCTTGATGCCCTTGAAGCGCGGCGATTCCCACCAAGCCTCCACCTCGCGCAGCTGGGACTCATACAGCGCGTCTTCTGCAGCGCCGGCCTTGTCGGCCTCGGGCAGCAACTGGAAGGCATCGCTGGCACGAGTAGTCGACATGGCCCGAGATGGAGAGATTGGACAGGCGCCTCTGGGTTTGCTGCCTCTTGGGATGTTTAAAGTGCTGAAGAAAATAATAGGCCGGGAGCTCGCAACAAGGGCCGAGGTGGTCCGTCGAGAAGCCGCTTGCGAGACGGCACAGCGGAGCATGGTGGGAATGGTGTTGTATGAGTGGTGTAGTATGGTATGACTCGTCTCCAACTGCTGGTCTTTTCTATCTTGCAATTTCGTTGGTTTGTAGAAACGATAAGCTGTGATTGAATGGGAGAAAGTGGTGAATTGTCAACGGCAGATAGCAAGTAGTAATGGTGAGGGTATAGTGTAAATAGGCTGTGATACATATGTTATTGAACAATGTGTGCTGATTTGGTATTTGTTTATGACTTAAGAAGAGGAGATTTTACACATCTCCAAAACCCACAAGAGGTTTTATATCATAAGAGTTGCTGTAACACAGTCGCCCCGCGCTAACTACCGGCTTAAGCCATCACCGAAAAGCATAGTACATATATTAAAAGAAACACTACCGATTGCGGCATTACAAACGACTACAAACTCACCCGTAAGCTCTTAGGCGGGCTGACTATTAGTAGTACTGAAGACTCCGTGCTAGTCGGAGTTGGTGAAGCTAGCCCGGGTATAGTTTACTACGCTGTACTCTCTAAGATAGAAATGGTTATGTATAGGAGTATGGGGAATAGGGTGTCGGAACAGGTATTGCTATTGCCTCTGTGTGGCGACTCGGCGGCGGCATACTTCGGGATCAGGCGGCAAAAGATTGCCGAGGCAGACGAGCTGAAGGTGGCCCATCAGAAGAGGAAGGGCAAAGGGCAAAGAAAGGAAAGCATACAGGCACTAAGACCAAAACTAAAAACTGGAGAGAGTGGGACTACGGCGCGGAGGGTGGGGGAGGGGCCTGTAGCGCCTGGAGAAGTTGGAGAAGGGCAACGACATTTGGCACTACAGAGCAGCCGTGATTGGCCAACGCTGAACCCGCTTGTCCGCACGTTACTTGTAGTATTCCATTTAGTGAGACTGTACTGTAGTCTTTGTTTGACGAGGTATAGGCATGACACAGGAGCTACGGTACTCTCTGTATTGCCGCCAGCTAAACGGCTTTCCTCGGTTCATTCTGGGAGGGGATGCCAAAGTCAAGTTTGGGGAAGGCACGATGGAGCTACAGCACATTCCCTCCTCAATTGAGAATTACTGAGTATAAGCGGTCATGGGATCAGTAAAGTCAAAGACTCAACTAGACAGAGCGATGCCAGTGAAAGGTACGGTGTTAGCCGCCGGAATGTAGAACGACAGCCAGACAAAGACTAGAAGATAATAATAAGAAAGAATAGAAGCAAATTCTCCAAGATACAGCCGGACCCTTGCTCTTTTGCCGCGGATTGCGAGCTGCGGGGAGGAACTGTAGCTGGCACCTGCCGTTTCTTACCGTGGGTTCTTGCCGCTCATCTCTTCTACTGTCCTACCTCCTTCCTATTTCATTGTCTGTCTTACTCCTTCATTCCCCTCTCTTCTCGCCTGTTCTCATTTCTGCTTTCCCCTTCTCCCTCCTTTCCAACTTCAACGCCTCTCCCATTTCCTCGCTCCCCCTTTACCATCACATCCTCTCATCGTCTGCTCTTCTAGCAACCATAATGAACGCGCGAACTACCTCGAGAGCATTTAGTGCCCTGTGTACTGGCCGTACACTCCCCGTCCGCCTACGCCGCCACTACTCAGCTGCCGCAGAGCCCGACTTAAAGACCACCCTAAAAGAAGTCATTCCCGCCAAACGCGAGCTTTTGAAGAAAGTAAAGGCCAATGGCTCCAAGGTGATTGGCGACCTAAAGGTCGAGCAGACGCTCGGTGGTATGCGGTCGCTGAAGGCCATGCTGTGGGAGGCTAGTGTCGTCGACCCCGAGGAAGGTATCCGTTTCCACGGCCGCACGATCAAGGATTGCCAGCGTGACTTGCCCAAGGGCACCACTGGCACGGAGATGCTACCAGAGGCCATGTTCTGGCTACTGCTCACGGGCAAAGTTCCATCCACCGCCCAGGTGCGTGGCTTCTCGCGCGAATTGGCAGAGCAGTCGGCTCTGCCCGAGTTTGTTAATAAGCTGCTGGACGGACTGCCAGCCGACGTCCATCCCATGACGCAGTTCTCCATTGCCGTATCGGCGCTGAGCCACACGAGCAAATTTGCGGAAGGCTACGCCTCGGGCCTCAACAAGGCTGACTACTGGGAGCCAACATTTGACGACTGCATTTCGCTGCTGGCCAAGCTGCCCACCGTCGCAGCCAAGATCTACCAGAACGCATACAAGGGCGGCGGTGCCCTACCAGCTGAGGTTGATGTGAACCAGGACTGGTCGTACAACTTTGCAGCGCTGCTGGGCAAGGGTGGCAAGCAGAACGAGGATTTCCAAGACCTACTGAGACTTTACCTGGCTCTGCATGGTGACCACGAGGGCGGCAACGTGTCGGCCCATGCCACACACCTTGTCGGTAGTGCCCTCAGCGATCCCTTCCTAAGCTACAGTGCTGGTCTGCAGGGCCTCGCTGGCCCGCTGCACGGTCTTGCTGCTCAGGAGGTGCTGCGCTGGATCTTGCAGATGAAGGACGCGATTCCGGCCAACTACACACCCGAGGATGTGCGCACATACCTGTGGTCTACCCTGAACTCGGGCCGCGTCGTTCCTGGCTACGGCCACGGTGTGCTGCGCAAGCCTGACCCTCGTTTTGAGGCCCTGATGGATTACGCTGCATCACAGCCCAACATCTCGGCAGACCCCGTCTTCAAGATCGTCAAGGCCAACAGCGAAATCGCACCGAGCGTGCTCAAGGAGCACGGCAAGACCAAAAACCCCTACCCCAACGTCGACTCGGCATCGGGTGTGCTATTCCACCACTACGGCTTCCACGAAACTCTGTACTATACGGCAACATTTGGTGTCTCGCGTGGTCTAGGCCCTCTGGCACAGCTGGTGTGGGATCGTGTGCTGGGACTGCCAATCGAGCGGCCCAAGAGCATTGATCTCAAGGGCCTGCTAGAGCTGATTGAGAAATGATAGTAGTATTTTTCATATTTTTGTATATATGACTGAGCAAATAACTACTATCGAGATTGAAATTAGTCAAACGCATTGCAATGTTCTTGAACATGGGTCTCCTCGCCGTGTTTATTATTTTTCACTCCCTGAAATTGCATTAATATTAATGTAACCTTTTACATGAGAGTACCAACTCTTAAACGATTAACATTAATCAAATAACTCAAGCAACGAAAATAAAAATAAATTGATTTTGAACTCCATATTCGATAAATCAAAACAAATTATAGTAACAAAAAAACGTAGTCAATTTACAATCAATTTATAAAAAATATCAACAAACGCCTTGCAATATTATATACTCTGTACTAACAGTCTATACTGCAGAAAGGCAAAAATAATGGTCCCGGAGAGGCTCGAACTCTCGACTTTCGCATATGTTTCTTGATGGAAATATTAGTACGATGCGCTAACCAACTGCACCACGGAACCATATTCTTGATTGCTGATGTAATCGCATTACCTAGATTTACATATGTAGGTAATATGGATGCAAATATTATGGTTGAGCTGTTGTATGAAAGAGTGAGAAATGCAAAGAAGAATGCATCTTTGACGTACCACCATGTCATAAAGAAGAAAACTTCTAACTCTCGTATCGACTATCACGATACCCGGTAGAAGCTCCCCGTGTCCTTGTTTAATATAGTTATTTGTCAGTCGTGTTGCGTATGTCTTCATCTACTGAATATCTAAACTGTAATAAAAAGAAATTGAATGTTTTTGAAGCGGCCGTGCCGCCTCTAGGGAACATAAATCAAGCGGCGCAGACGGACCAGAGTCTGACCACAACTCATCCGATGCAAGACCTCACCAAAGCCTAGACAAACACGGCAAGAGTACGGAAACGAGAAGAAAATCCGAAAATAGGAATATAAAGACCTATTGTGGCACCGTTCCTACTATCTAGCCGTGTCCGTATTCTGATCAGCCAAGAGTTTAGATTTTGTAGATTGTTTATATTGTATATTATATAGTTCTCCGCATCGTGAATACTGCTTTTGCAAATTATAATATCTTGGCCTGTTAAGCGAGCTCGTCGATAGTGTCAGATGGTCCAAGGCAGTCTATAGAACGTCAGTCTATTAATCATTGTGAAAATATGACCTGGACAGTTTATATAAAGAGTCATGTCCTGTTGATCTGTGGGCTTGTCAGCTACTTCATTCTCATCCCCATCCTCATCCTCATCTTCATCTTTTTCTTAAAATAATCTTTCATAATTCTCTCGTCAATTCACTCACATCTACTTCAAAATGCTTACCATATCCCTTCTCCCTCTCATCCTCGTGCTAGCTGCAGCCTCGCCTCTGATTATTCTCGGCGAGGGTACATCCACACTTAGCTCCGATGTCATCAACTCTGGCAGCACTAGCAACCCGGGCACAAACAACAACAACTCGGGCTATGCTGACGCTCCCAGCCCAGACCAGATCCAGATCGCCAGTGTTGGCTTTTCAGGCAATGGCTGTCCCCAGGGCTCCGTATCCACCACCATCTCGCCAGACCGTACGGTTGTGACTTTCGGGTTTGACCAGTTCCAGACGTACATCGGCCCCGGCTACGATCTGGGCGACAAGACCAAGAACTGCCAACTGCATCTTAACCTCAAGTACCCCGGCGGTTTTCAGTTTGCCGTACTGGATAGCACCTACCACGGCTTCGCGCAACTCGATGCCGGCGTCACCGGCACGTTCTACTCGTCGTACTACTTCTCACAAGACGCGGCTGCTACGACGACAACACGCACGTCCATCAGCGGCGGCGGTGCCTGGGCAGAGGGCCAAGTGTACACCAAGAACGACCAAATCCCCACTGCGAGTATTATCTATGCACCGTGCGGTGCGTCGGGCATCCTCAACGTGAATAACCGGATTGTGTTGGCGAGCACCAGCAAGACGGCCACTGGCCAAGTCACAGACGACGACGCCACAGTAGCCTTTACGCACCAGGTGCACCTTGCTTGGCGCACTTGCAAGTGATATGGCATTGGTTGGCGGTGGCAATAATACTTTGACAAAGATCAGGTAGAACAAGTCAATTTAATAACAAATAAATATATACAACGCTCGTGAATTAAGAAAAAAAAAATAGAAAGAGAAAGAGAAAAAGGAAGAGAAAGAAAAAGCGATCAGGCACCGATAACAAAACACTGAAATATACAATAAAAATAGCGGATAGAGATTCGAGTAACTAAGAGAGAAGCAAAACGAATAGTGTAAACCTTAAGAGAAGCCGTTAAGAGTGAAAGCTCAAGTCCCGCATGAGTTTGGTCCTGACATGTTCATTTGTCCGGGAGCATTATCACCGCCAGTGGTTGTTATCAAAACCGTTGCCGTGGTTGGCCCCTGGCGCATTGTTGTATGGGCTGTTCTGGCCGTTGTTGATGTTGCTATAGCCGTTGTAGCTTGGCGAATTGTTGCCGTTGTTGACATAGCTAGGAGAGTTGCTACCATACTGGCTTCCGTTGACACTGTTGCCACCGTTGCCGCCATATCCTGGTGGAGGACTGGCGTAGCCGCTAGGTGCCGGCGATGCAGAGTTCATCTGTCCCATAGACTGGCCAGTGAAGCTGCGCTGGGGTGTCGGGGCTACAAATGCCGGACTCTGTGTCTGCGAACGAGGGCTACCCATGTTGCCCATGCCGTTCATGTTGTTCTGGTAGGGGAAGGCGGGCGAGACAGGCGATGCATGGCCAGAGTGGGGAGACATGGGGCCGGGTGACGCACCGCGCTGTTGCTGCAGGTGTGGGCTGTTGAGAGGGCTGTTCAGGGGAACGTTGTTGTAGCCGTTGTTGTTACGCTGCTGCTGCTGAGTACCGGCAGCAGCAAGAGCGCCAGCACCAAGGGCACCAGCGGCAACACCCGTGCCCGCAGCGGCAGCCCAAGCACGCTCCTTCTCATCGGCCACGCTGTCAGGGGTGCCGGGTGGGATATTGTACGCGCTGCCACTGGACATGCCGTCCTTGCTCATCTCGCGGGCATTGTACTCGGAGCCGGACGCCGCCAGGCTGTCGGGGTTGATGCCATCCTTGTGCAGCTGGTTGAGCTCCATACGCTCCTGGGCCATGCGCTCCTCGTACAGGCGGTTCTCCTCGGCTCCGAGGCGGCGTTGGCGAATGCAGTAGTACAGGCCGACAGCAGCAATCAGGGCGCCAACACCGGCAGCGGATGCGTAGATGGAAATCTTGGCGGTTGATGATAGGTTGTTCCACTTTTGGGCGAGGGTCTCCGTCTTCTTAGTTGTTGCGTACAGAGCAGTCTTGGCCGTAGAGTTGCCCTCGGCAATGACGATAGACTCCCACGAGCCGCTAAAGTCGCCGTACGAGTACTCTTTACCACTGCTGTAGTCGGTCACCTGGCAGCTCTTCATGTACATGTTGAAGGGACCCTGGGTGTAGTCTGTATCACCACCAGCCCACTCGCGCGTGCCCTCGGGCAGCGTCGGGTCACCACCCGCCCAAATACCAACGCTGACACGCATGGGCGTCTGGGGGTAGTTGTGGGTGCTGTTGGCGTCGGACGGCAGCAGGGTGCGGACCTTGGTGCCATCAACGTAGTAATCAAGCGCGTCGCTGGTCCAGACGGTCGTGTAGTTGTGGAAGTCGTCGAGAATGCCGCCATCAACTGGGTAATAGATGGCATTGAGATAATCCTGGCGGCCCTTGCCAAAGTAGTTGGTCTCGACGTAGGTCGAGTTGCCGCCCATAAACTCCCAATCAATCTCGTCGAGATCATCACTCAGGAACATGACAGACGAGATGATACCAGTGCCAGAAGCGGCCTTGATCATCATCTCAGTGCGGCCGAAGAAGATATAAAAGTTGGTGCGGATAGTAGGCGAGTCACCCTGCTTGTTGATGGTGAACTGGGCGCCGGAGTCGTTGGAGTACAGGACCGTGCCGGCCGTGGTCTCCCAGAAGTCGGTAGAGGGAGTGACATTGAAGTTGAAAAAATAGTCGGCACCAAAAGCCGGGTCGGCGGGACAGCCAGTGGTGTTGAGAGGCTGGCAGGAAGTGCTAACTTGTGCAGTGGCCAACCCGGCAAAGCTTGCCAGCAGGGCGACGGCTGCAAGCGAGCGAAACGAGGAAATCATGGCTGGTACGTGTGTCGTGATGTCGCAGACAATAGAGGCGTGTAGTCGGCCAAATTATGTGTTGACTTTTGGTGGCGTCGAGCCGGAAAGCGAGGGTATAAAAGACGGACAATTGTTCAAAATAAAAGACGAGACCAAAACATAGGAATACACAAACAACAACGAAAGAATACCGCCGATCCCATGAATGTCGTGATAGAGAAAGGGCGAGGAGATGGTGACCGGAATGTGAATATTTTGTAAGTGGACTATCAGATGGGAATGTATGAGATATGAAGTATGAGATATGAATGAGAGGACGCCGGCGAGAGGCACAGCAGAAATAGGTGAGGCTCTTGCAGGGAGATACAGTAAGAACGGAAGAAGAGGAGGGAGAGGAAGAGAGTGAAAGTGAAAAGTAGAAGTAGAAAGTAGAAGGGAGGATGTCCAAAAAGAAGATGGCGATTGTGAATACAGGTACTTGGAGGTACATTTGCGGATTACAACTAGAGGGAGGGACTCAGATATACCAAGGAGAATGGGTCTTTTGGGGGTCAAATGAGGTCCTCAATGAGTCGAAGGGGGACCAGCGTCACGGCTCATTGGGCACCGGTATGTACATTGCTATCACATTGTTGTTTCCACTAATGCTAATGCGACTCCAGCAGGTTACATAGAATCATAGTCAGAGAGCAAGGACGGGAGGAAGAGAGGAGAAAAGGGTGTTGTCCAAGTGGAATAACAGCTAGATATAGACAAGCGGTAGCCGGGACTAAAAAAATGCATAATAATATAGTTAATACTCTATCTCTTGGCCAGTCCATATATGGAGTAGTCTGTTGAATTACTGTACGTACTCCGTACATAGTATATAATACTTGCTCCGTGGTTGATTTGTTACGCATGTGAGTATGAAGAGCCAACGAGTTGAACATATATAAAAGATGGAATTCGCTATTACAAAAAAAAAAAAAAAAGTCGTGAGCCCGATTATACTGTTTATACTGTTTAACCACTTTCTGTTTTTGAGAAGACACAAGAAAATGAGCGCCGCCGTGATATAACTTGAGCCTAGTCAGGGCGCTCAGGGGTAACTTGGTAGTAATTGGCCAAAAAGTGGGAGGAAATGGGAACGGGTGGGTCGACGACAGGGATGATCCACTGATAGCACAACTCCGTACTATGCAAACCGAAAGCCGGCCCCTGACCCGTGCTGAAGTCACGGGTCAATAAGGAAAATACTCAGTAGTGAGTATTACTTTTTCTTGCACAACGTTCCTGCATAACTCTATATGTACATCTCACTCTTCATACTTCAGGCCCCTGGTTACTCGCATTATGATAAACATTTCGTTTCTGCTATGGCAGGGTTTGTATATCGCTGCTTGGATCACTATCAATACTAATATACCAATACTATTAGGGCCAAAAAGCGAGCCAGAGCTATTGTAACTATTTGTCTCGCGATTTGGTGTACTCTTACATAGTAGTAGTATATTTTCTCATCAAAGGCGCATTGAATTGCCTCTATATCTCCTAATCAAAGTATATCGTAGCAAGTATCGGCTACTACAAACCCAGTCCCAGCTACTATGCACGCAATGGCCGTAGCTCGCTAAACAAAACAAAGTCTCGGGGTGTGCTTAGTCGACGGTGCTATGATAACTGTCGATATCCCGTGATGTATTTATTACTTTGTGAGATACAGAAACAGGCCAAACGGGGTAGTATTGATCCGAGCTTTACAAACTTACTCCGTAGAAAGACTAGTTCCCTCGTCACATGACGATGCAGTCTATAGATTCGACGACGAGATAACAAAGTATATTCTCACGACTTTGAATTCATCGTGAATCTAGGTCTTCTACTATAAGTATATGACCCGTGTGCATTGACATCCTCCCCGGGCAAGGTGACAACAAGGTATCGCCCGGCTTCATTCGGCATGGAGGTCGCATTCTAGAGGCACCAGCCTGCTGTTGCCTAGGGTTCTACGACGCCGAGATCTACGGAAGTCAACATCATGATTTTCTATAAAATGCATGCCAAGACCATCATTCCAGCATGACACTACCAACATGAGGCTCCACGTTCAGGCAAGAAAGCAAAGTGCAATCTGCGATCATGCTTTCGTGGCCCACGATCCTGTCATTGCATGCAAGTTCCATCAATCCTCAAATCCAAATTTCACGTCGCTAACCACCTAGTTTACGGGGATCCGTACTCCTTTCTGTATAATGGTCAAACGCCAGAGTTCCCATTTCCCGGAAAAGATACCAATAGCGGATTTCTACCGTCTGATCGCCTAATCTACTGCAGAATGCTGGACATCTGTAAGACGTGCAGCAATTTTGACATACCAGAGTACACTGCCGTTCATCGGGACTGCTTCGGAACGTTCTTTGAGAGATACAAAGACATCGTGACAAATATGGACGTCGGAATTGCTTTGGATAGGCTATGGGTACTGACTGCATGGTCCATTTCGTGGTCCACCTGAGATAAATCTCAAAGAGGCCGACAGCAATCGGCCTTGTGCGACCTTGTGCCTGCAAAGGCTGTAGCCGATCGGTGCAATGACAGCCGTGGTGTGATGTACAAGCTTCTGCTGAAAGTGCCATCAGAACTCATCTACATCATTCGCGGCTTTTCCATGACTGGTGCCTTTTGACGATTTGTCAGAGCAGTAGCACTAGTGGACAAAGCGTGCAGCATCAGGGACTCGCCCATGAAGTTTGAGCGGCTGGACTCAGTCGTATCGTGGGTGCGCGGACAACCTCTCAAGATCACCCCCCCAATGAAACAGAGAGAACCTGAAAACCCTATACCGGAAGCATTCTGGCTACGGGTGACCATCGAGAGGGACGGTATTGTCAAAATCGAACGACTTTTACAAATGCCACAGTACGAGGCACCAGTCAACTACGCGTCGCGATATGTCGTCTTTGCATGCAATCTAAAAGAAGCACGCTACGAGTATGTCATGGTTATATACGGCTATTACGCAACGTAAGCCGTCCTCTCATAAAATCCTGAATGTCGTCGTTGTTGACCGTACTGTTTGAGGCATAACTTTGCACACACCATAGCGTCTGGGGCTTGCACGTTCACCGACGCAACTCACCTGATGCACTCTCAGTCTCAGCATACAACAAGCTGCCATCGTATGCCCACAAAGACATGTACTGGATCTACTTTCTCACATCGGAGGAAGACGAAATCACAGGCTGTGGTTCAATGTGGATTTACGGCAACTTTGCGGCTGTTGTCCGAACGAGGCTTCCTGGCGACAATTTCGCCATGTCAGGAGCCTTGAGTCATGACGAGATTTTGAGTGTCGATTGGATGGACTTTGATGCTCCTACGATGCTCGTGTATGCAGACCCTGTACTCGATGAGCAGATCGACATGTTCAACCTATACAATCCAGACGTGGGGGGCATCCCACAGCGGCTTGTCGAGTCAGTACCACCCCCGATACAGGCATACGTAGTGCCCAAGATCGACTATTTCTCTATATCATCGCTTGATAATGTGGTGTCAGCCACCGTCTATTATATCGACGATACCGAGTTTTGTAGGGGCATCGTGTTGGGATACGCCAGTGGCGGAGAACGCGCTATTGGCGAGTTCCGTATAGGTATGGACAGGAGGCAAACAACCACGAATCCAACGCATATATGTTTTGCGGAGGTCATCTCTGCCCGCTCACCAGATATCGCACAGCTGTCCCTTTCCGAATCCGAGCCCAGATCACAGAACATTTGCCGAACGCGCGTTGTTTTTACCGCTAAACCACAAGCCCATTTGATGGAATATTGGATCTCTAAATGGCTTCATGTGCGAGGCTACCTTGACTGTGCTTGAAGCAGAAAAAAAAAGTTGGTGGACCTGCTGGGAATCGACTAAGGAAATATTATACCACTGATGGTGTTGCAGCGTTCCAGAAGGAGCAGTGGCAGTGCTATCCAATGAGAGGTGCTGTACGACTGTGGTTTGATCACGAAACTCACTACATTAGGGTTGATGATGAGTAGATTGTTAACACGGTCGTTGGTGTTTGTTACCAGTGTGTTACTTATACACGCCAGTAATTCAAATTCTTTAACACAATGCATTGGACATATTGCACTGTAGATAATAGGGCCAACAGGGGGTAAGATTGGATTGCGGAATGTATATCAAGAGCCACGCAGCCCCGAGCGGTCGAGGCATATGAAGGGCGACCTCATCACCGCTACCAATAAGTGGCTGAGAGGAGTGAATACAAATAGTATCACAATAAAAGGTAGCGACAGTGTTGCCTTCAACAAATAATGTATCGGCTTGCGGCTACGGAATCCCCATCTCATCGGCGGTGGGTATATGTTCTGGGTCGCCAGGCGTAGATTCAAAGAAAAAAGTCGTCTGGAGACCCCCCCTGGATGCATCGGGCAGCGAAAGCATTCAACATACTTTGTCCGTGGGCTGCAGTCGTGCAACGAGCCCACTCAAATTCACAGCCCTTTTCTGAAAGGGTGTTGGTCGTTGGTACATCCGACCGCTGGCATAAAAACAGACGAATTGTTATTACGATGTTCATAGGTAGGCCTAACTGCGGACTGTGTTTCGTAGTCACCCTTTAGTGGTTCAAAGCTCGGCCAGCGGAACCGGCGTTCGAACTGGTCTCCTTACACAATGAATTGATATCACTGAAACTGGCGATAAGCTTAATAACGGGTCTCATTCAGCTTATTATGCGATTACAGTAGTTATCTGTACTCAAGCCACTTACAGGCCAGTATCCTGATTGCCAATAGTGATACTCTTGATGTTCTGGTACTCGGCCAAACCGTAGAGACTGCCTTCCTTGCCGTAGCCACTCTCTTTTACACCTCCAAATGGCGCCTCGGCCGCACTGATTTTGCCCGTGTTGACACCAACCATTCCTACTTGCAAAGCCTGTGCCACGCGCATCGAGCGTGCTATATCTTGCGAGAAAAAGTATCCCGCAAGACCAAACTCGGTATCGTTTGCCAGTGAAATAACATCAGATTCGGTCTCAAACTCAAAAACGGGTGCCAGAGGGCCGAACGTCTCGTCCTTGCTTACCACCATTTCCGGCGTGACCCCAGAAAGAACGGTAGGGTCATAAAAGAACCCGCTGGTAATGGAAGCTTTGCCGCCTGTCTCGATCTTGGCGCCCTTTGATACGGCGTCCTCGACGTGCTCCTGCACTTTTGCAACAGCAGCCTTGTTCACCAGCGGGCCCTGTGTCGTCGCAGGGTCTAAGCCAGGGCCCATTCTGAGTGCCTGGACAGCCTTGACAAGCTTGGCTGTAAACTCCTTCGCAATGCCCTTTTGGGCGTAGATTCGATTTGCACACACACACGTCTGGCCCGTGCAACGAAATTTGCAGAACATGGCGCCCTCGACGGCGAGGTCCAGGTTTGCGTCATTGAAGACGATAAAAGGTGCATTTCCCCCGAGCTCCAGGCTGACCTTTTTGAGAGTGCCGGTAGCAAGACTGGCAAGCATCTTGCCGACGCCGGTTGATCCTGTGAAGCTCAGTTTCTTGACGAGTGGGTTGGTTGCGATTTCAGTCGCCGCCTTGCGGTCCTTTGTGGGGCACACCTGGATCAGGCTACCTGGAAGGCCGGCCCTGGTGGCAAGTTTGGTTAGGGCAATACAGCTGTAGGGCGTCTCACTCGGGGGCTTGATGACGACTGAACATCCGGCAGCCAGTGCCGGGCCCACCTTGCGTGCAATCATGGCGGCAGGGAAGTTCCAGGGCGTGATGATTCCGCAGACACCGACGGGCTCACGGATAGTCATGAGAGTAGTATTGGGGACAGATGAGGGAATGGTGACACCATACGACCGTGTTGCCTCCTCGGCAAACCAGGAAATAAAGCTCGCAGAATAGGCCACCTCGCCGCGAGCTTCTGCCAAGGTCTTGCCGTTCTCCAAAGACATTATGGTGGCCACTTTTACGTGAGCATTTGTTTCGCATCCAAAAGTTGCAAGTTTTAAAGGTGCACTCACAGTCATCAATGTTCTCCAGGATTAGGTCGTTCCATTTTCTGAGCAGAATGCCTCTGGAGGTGCCTGTGGTCGATGCAAAGAAACTATTTTGTGCCTTGTCGGCACTAGCAATGGCCGCCCTGAAGTCGTCGAGGGTGCAGTTGGACACCTGGCCAAGTACCGTGCTCGTTGATGGTTCTTGTGTATTAGAAATATATATTCTGAATACACGAAATCAGGAAACATACCATAAACGTCAAACTTCTTGTCCTTGGTGACCCATTTGCCATCGATAAAGGCCTCGCCCGAAAAGAGACTGGCATCCTTGAGCTGCGATAGTCAGCAAGTCTTTCTAGGCAGAATAGATTTAATGCTCAACCTACAGCGCCGATGTGCTGGGCGTGGTACGACATTTTGGCGGGGATGAAGTTAATAGCGGCGGTGTCTGGGATGAAGATGTCAATTGAGGGGAGGTGATGAACTGGGCAAGGCGTCAATAATATGATAACGAATCGATTTTTTATTCTTCGTTATATCTAATGTCTTTGTGAGTAGAAGCATTATATTTTCCATGATTCCTGCCATAGTACGCCACGTAAGATCCTGCCTCCGCGTCTCTGTACGTGGTGATCCCCGGGATTGCCCCGATGCTACGCGGACAGTGGAATCCGCTAGGAACCACTGAGGACCCGACCGTGTAAGTCGGAACTCGAATCCCGGTCCACGTCACACAGTTCGACGCTCTTGTCAACACCGACAAAATCTCATAGTAACCATACAGTTAGTTGACTATGATGCTAGTCAATATCACGACCCGCCTACTAGGCTACTTGCAGGAGCTACATTGTCAGAAACCGGTTGCAGTACGGAACCCGCGTTCTAAATGATCAAGGACGACGTCGGATGGTAGACCAGTAGCAGGCCGACACCGCAGAGAACTCGGCAACTATTTATTTTAAGCCCGAAACATCATATACTTTTCTGTTTGTGACCTACTCGCTTTGGAAATACTTCGGGGTGCTCTTTTTGCGAGATGTGACGAGCCGTAGCTGCGTCGGTTTCATCGATGCTGCAAACAGCAATACGTACTCTTGGAAAATAGAACACTTAATCACATATCTTCTGCTAGAACTACTACAGCGGACATATAATCTGGAGCATGTTTTAACCGAAACTGAACGGTACCGACTACCGCACTTGACATCTCAACAACGCCCTAAGACGTGGTAGATCAACACTGCAGTGATTTACTTTTGTAGGCTTCATATCTTTAATGAATATACATTCGAAACTATAAGTAACTACAAACTATATACCATCAAGGGTTCTTGCTGAAGCTGAAGTAATAAATATGAGACTGCAAATCGCATCCGCTATCTCGTTGAACTCTCACGTTCTTTTACAACAAGTCGGCAGAGAACCAGGTTAACATCCCGGGCACGAGTTGGCCTTCCAGGTGCCGCCAACACCGTCCAGCTTTTCCTACATGATAAAGTCGTGAATATTGAGCTCATATTCGAAACGGTAGGCCATTGCAATGCCTGTCGGGCCCGCACCGATGATGATGGCGTCGAGGCCACCCGAGGAAGGAAGAGGGAGCATCATGACAGTTGTACTTGTCGTTGTATGAGTCTGATATGGTGAGACGTCAATGTGATGAGAAGAACTGCCACTTCTCAGAAATTCTTCTCCCAAGTATGGGCGATGCAAAGATTGACGTTAGATATTGTGGCCTATATTATACGTTGGATTCTACACCTCATCCAGGATTTCATGGGGTACCTGGCAACCATATCGAAAGACAGCTCCCAAGCAACGAGCCCCCAACTGACTCGATCCCTATCAGGCGATCCCAGACTTGTCATCTGATGCAGTTGTTTTGCAGCTGAAAAAAAAAGCTTTCCCCGACCGTCGAGGTGTGGAATCCGGGGTGCTTGACGCAGGGCTGTGGCTCTTGGGGTAGCAATTCGGGAGTCAATTTCCGCCGCACGAAGAATTTGAATGCTCAGAAATTTCGAGTGGTTAGCTGCACTTCATGTGACACGTTTGGCGTTCTTGAAGAATCCAGACGCGGACAAGTCTTCCGGGCGCGAGCAGAGGCAGAATGACGAAAGAATGCGTGGGATACTGAGGGGAAGTAGAGCATCCGGCATCGCGGACACTGAAAAGAGTACATAATGACTCTATTATGACATGGAAGGATGTTGTATAAATCAAAGTAATATATTTTGGTCGTTTATATATATATATATATATATATATATATTTTAAAAAATCAATCAGCTGATCTATCTGCGATATTTTTATTATCTTTTGATACATTTCTATATCCAACCACACCATACGCCCATCCAAAAACCAAGATGACAGAAGGAACGACAATAAGCTGTGGTCAGTACTTGCAGGACTCCAGAAATCTTAAGCTTGAATCTCGTCCCCTCGACCCTTTGGCCTCTGATATTGTCCGCGTCGCCATCCGCTCGACAACCATCTGCGGTTCAGACGTCCACTACTACACCCACTTCGCCAACGGCAGTATTAAGGTCAAAGAGGCTCTGTGCCTAGGCCATGAGTCGGCCGGGGAGGTAGTAGCTGTTGGCTCTGATGTTGTTGGTCTCAAGGAAGGCGACTCCGTCGCCCTCGAGTGCGGCGTGCCCTGCAGCAAGGCCGAATGTGCCCACTGCGCAAGCGGTCGATACAATATCTGCCCAGCTCTGCGCTTCCGCAGTTCTGGCTCCAAGTTCCCGCACTACCAAGGGACACTCCAAGAATTTGTCGACCACCCGGCAGCTTGGGTGCATCGCCTTCCATCAGCACTGGACTTTGGAGCCGGTGCTTTACTGGAGCCCCTGGCCGTTGCAGTCCACGCTGTGAAGCGTGCCGAACCAGTGACAATCAAGGCCCCCAACGGCAGGTCCACAGTTCTTATATTTGGCGCAGGTGCTGTTGGCTTGTTGTGCGCGGTTGCAGCTCGTGCTCAAGGTGGCAAGGATGTTGACGTAATCATGGTCGATATCGACGACGGCCGCCTGCAATTTGCAAAAGAGCACGGCTTTGCAGACGTCGTTTGCGGAGTTAAGCCAAGACACGGCAACACTCTACAGGAGAAGATGGCAATCGCCGCTGAGACAGCAGCCGAGATTGGTGAATTGACATGGGTCGACGGTACGCCAGTGGGCAAGGTGCAGCGGACATTTGAGTGCACGGGTGCCGAGTCATGCCTTCAGTCGAGCATCTACGCCACAGCTGCTGGCGGCAGTGTCATTCTCGTTGGCATGGGCATCCCAAACCACACCCTTCCAATCTCAGAGTTGACAACTCGCGAGATCAATCTGGTGTCTACGTGGCGCTACTCCAGCGACTACAAAAGGGCCATCGAGATTGCGGAGGCATCAATAACAGGATCAGAACTGAACGGAATCAAGCTCCCCAGTGTACTGTTGATGATTACACACCGGTTCAGGGGACTGGGTGCTGTGCAAGATGCACTCGAGATGGCGCGCAGGACCAGAGATGACAAGGGCGTGTTGGTTGTCAAAACTTTAGTTGACCTTTAGAATAATTGGAATTAAATGAATACGGGCAAATTGTATTTTAAATGTGTAGGTACGATTTAATGTCAGAACTAATTAGATGTATTCATTGCCCAAGCAATATCTACCCTTATTGATGCATCAGTTGGCATTTCGACTCTTTAAAGCAGCATTAAAATATACGGTGCAACTATCAATGAAGTACTCGTAAGGAATCAACTAAACAAATACATTAAAAAATATGAAACTAGGACTGTATTGTATGGTATTTGTCGTTTAAATAGCACGCCAACCGGTACGTCTGGCATCGGCGCCGCCGAGATCGGCAAGGTACGCCTTGACGCGTTTCTCAATACCCTTGGCATCGAGACCAAAGCGGTCATAGTTGCTGGTGTTGGATGCAGAATAGCCATAAGTGGTCATCCCAATGCTGGCGGTGACATAGCGGGCCCATGTTGTTGCAACATATTCCTCAACACTGATGACTAGTGTCCCATCATGAGGGAAAACAGATGAGCGGTAGGCAGCGTCCTGGGTGTCAAAGTGCTCGAAGCTGGGAGCGCTGACAACGCGCGTTGGAATACCGCTGGCAGAAAGGATATTGGCTGCAGTGACAACGTAATGCAGGTTCGTACCACAGCTAGCGAGTGTAACCTGTGCCGTGGTGGCTGGCTCGACAATGATATAGGCACCCAGAGCCACCTTTTTGCGGTCTGTATTGGGGATGGGTCCGACTGGGTCACGACCCAGAGATAGGATAGTAGGGCCAGTGGTCTTCCCGACAGCTAAGAGCCAGGCGCCAATAGCCTCTTCTGCATTACATGGACGGATGTAGGTGAGGTTGGGCATGGCCCGGTACAGTGAGTCGAGCTCGACAGGCTGGTGCGTGGGGCCATTCTGACCCTCGGCGAAGGAGTCATGTGTAGCAAAGTGGATGACGGGGAGGTGGCTCAGAGCGCCCATGCGAACACCAGGCGCTGCATACAGATAGAACATGAAGAATGTGGCAGTAAAGGGGAGGAACGTGCCTGGATTGTAAGCAGCGACGCCATTGGACACGGCTGCCATAGCATGCTCGCGGATGCCATAACGAATGTATCGACCAGAGAAGCCGACAGAAGGATGGAAAACCTCGGTCGCATCGTATGGAACCTTGTTGGAGTTGACTAGGTCAGCTCCGCCGCCAAAGAAGGCAGGGTGGGCTTTCCACATCTTTTCGATAATAGCACCATTGACCTCGCGCGTTGCCATGCCCTTGAAGGACTCAACATCCAGGCCCTCGAGATAAGTCTTCCAAGCATTTCCGTTCTGGCCCCTGCGACGGCTGAGAAAATCAGCCGCAAGCTCTGGGTAGGCTGCCTCGTAGCGCTTAATAAGGGCATTCCAGTCAGAGTTCAGCTTCTTGCCGCGCTCCAGGGCGCCACGGAAGTAGGCCAATGAGTCGGCGGGGATTTCGTGTGTGGAATTGGGGTCCTGGCCTGCAAGAATCTTGGATGCAGCAACACTCTCGGTATCAAAGGCACCATGATGAGCCATGGCTGTGCCAGCAGCTGCTGTACCGAGTCCAATGACCGTGCGCACGTTGATGAAGACGGGCTTGCCAGTGATAGTACGCGCAGACTCGAGTGTGGCCACGAGAGCCTGCACATCATAGCACCCGTCAGCCACATCGAGCACCTCCCAGCCGCTGGCACTCATCTTTGTGTTCACGTCTTCCTCGTTGATCCAGTCGAGTGGGCCATCGCAGGTGATTTGGTTGTTGTCGTAGATAAGAACGAGGTTGTCCAGCTTAAGGCTACCGGCGAGCGAGATGGCTTCCAAGGCAACACCCTCCATGAGACATCCATCTCCCGTAGTGCAATAGATCCGCGACTTGATAACGTCCATCTCTGGGCGGTTGTAGCGGGCCGCCAAGTTCTTGCCAGCAATGGCGAGGCCGACAGCGTTGGCAATACCCTGGCCAAGAGGACCGGTTGTAACCTCGACGGCCGGGTCCTCAACTTCGGGGTGAGCATGGCATAGCGTCTCGTAGCCATTAATCTTTGCACTACCGTAGCCCTTGATCTGGTCCATTGTCCAAGCATCGTAGCCGACGAGGTGGTGCAGGGCATAGAGAAACATGGCCGTGTGGCCGTTGGACAACACGAACCGATCACGGTCAAACCACTCGGGGTCTGCCGGATTGTAGCGCATTGTATACTTGTACAGAGCAACGCCGAGAGCAGCCATGCCAATAGCTGATCCGCCATGGCCACCGCCGTTCTGGTTGCAGATGTCAAATATGAAGTTTCTCAAAGTCAGGACAGCACGATCGTCATCGTCTAGCTGAGGGCGCCAGCCCTGCAGCTTTGATACCGGCTTTGCCACCTGAACTGTCATTGCGTATATGTAAAGAGAGAATATGGTTGCTGGTGTTAATCAAAGAGAGTGATACGAGCGTAGGTGACGCCAACGACAGCAAGCCCTGGTGATAAGTAGTCTGGCCGTTGCTGGCTGAGGGCTGGTTGGCCACCTGTATCTTTACTTCAATAGCCGTTCTCGGTCGGTTTCGGCTCATTCGCCACCGGATTTATTTTTGTTTACAATCGTCCGATATTGTTCTCGTGCTCATATCGGACCGTGATGGAGTACGTCGGGTTCTGTTCCGGGCGGGCATCTGGAGGCACGAGACCCACTTGCACTTACACCGTCGGCCCACTTTGATAGCGGAAATCGAAGCCCGCCAAGATCGCGAGAATCGCCTAGAACATGATGAAGCAAACAAGCCAACCGGTCTTCAATTATATCAACACAGCCGAGGATTTACTAGAAATTGGGACTCAAAAATAAACAAGTAAACCAGCAACGGGAGAAAGAGACCGTTTGAAAAAGCACCCGGCTGGTTTTCCTTGCCCCGCACCGGAATGGCGCCCGACGAGACGAGGTGGCTAAAAGCATCGTAAAGACCGAGCTCTACCTTGAACCAGATACGAAAGTAAAGTACCATTGTGACCAGCATCAGAGTCTCTATCTTTCACAAGCAAGCATCCTCCATCATAAACACCCACAGCACAATGGCCACTCCTACCCCCAAGGCAACGCTCGACCTCAACCCCGACAAGTTCCTGACCCGGACTGTCCACGATCTGTTGTCGCTCAAGGGCCGCACCATTGTGATTACTGGTGGTGGCCGTGGTCTGGGCCTGGCGTTCGCCTTTGCCGTGGCAGAGGTCGGCGGTAATGTTGCCATAATCGATCTGCTCGACAAGCCGCACGACCATTTCAACAAGCTGCAGTCCGAGTTCAACGTCAAGGTGAAGCTCTACAAGAGCGACGTTACCAACTATGCCAATCTCGAGAAGACCTTTGGTGAGATTGTGACAGACTTTGGCCGCATTGATGGGCTGTACGTACATCATTTACATACTTTCAAATGGATAACTGACCATGCTGACATTATCCAGTGTGACTGCTGCTGGTATCTGCCCAGACGAGCCATTTCTACAGCGCGGCGCTGAGTCTGTTGCTCGCACTATGAACATCAACGTCCTCGGCACCTACTACGCGGCCCAGCTGGCTGCTGCCCAGATGGCCAGGCAGGAACCTACCGACTTCAACCCCCGCGGTGGCTCTATTGTCTTTATCGCATCAATTGCCGCTCACGTTGCCAGCAAGGGCCAGACGACGAGCGACTATTGTGCGAGCAAGGGTGCAGTGCTGTCGCTGGCCAAAGCCTTGGGTGTCGAGCTAGCGGCCATTGGCGTTCGCGTCAACTCCATCTCGCCTGGCTACATGCTGACGGACATGACGATAGACCTGTGCAACAAGTACACGTGGCTGGCAGACATTATGACAAACGAGCCTCCCATGCGGCGTATTGGTGACCGCACCGACCTCAAGGTACCTGTGGTCTACCTGCTGTCCGACGCAAGCGCATACCACACGTCGGACGACATCCTCATCACCGGCGGTATCCATGCCGGCCGTCTTTTGTAGATGTAGACTAAAAGTATATATAAATATTGAGCTGGATGAATGACAATATGACGGAAAATAATAGTGATCACGAGGCGCTGTTGAAACGTCCAAGGTGTGTCTTTGGATCACTTATGATTGTGGCTGCTACTTTCCTTTGATGGCAATCATGCGACGATGTAATCATTCAATAGATTATGTTTGCATTGACCTAGTTCATCATACTTTGTGTCGACTGTACTGAGAAAATATTTCCCCAATTTCCGGCATACCCATTGTCTTCAATTTCCATTGATTGATGTGCATCTGCGAACGCCCATAGATACAGGCGTGTGGTGTTGATGCTGATACTGGTGTAGGGGCGGCTGTATCACAGATACGGGCTGCATTGAGTCCTGTATGTTCCATTCCCATCCAGCACCACTGTTGCTAGTAACGGGAGCTGCCACTTCTGGCTGGCTCGTCATCATGGCACCGGAAATGCCACCCAGATTGCCGGCGACTTTGGCCAGTTCCAGAAGCCCCTCTATAACCGGGGTAGTAATATTAGACAGAGACTCAGCTGCGGTTCCAGAAACTATCGTCACGTTCGTGGCCAATGCATCGTCGGTGTTGTGAGTTCTTGAACATGGATCGGTGCTTGTGCTTGGTATTGCCGCGCTAGGCTCTGTTGTCCTCAGGGCAGTCTGTTCTCGAGCAGTGCCTTCGATGTCACTGCTGGTGGCTTGATTACAGTTTGTTTCTACTGGGAACGGTGCGAGTGGTAGCTGTGATGCCTGGAAACTCCCAGAGAGTGTTTTATCGTCATTGGGGGGCATTGACGGCAGCTGCAGGCCATGCTTTTGGATAATCAGAGATAGCTGCTGCACGCGATTGTTGGGTAGCTCAACGGCGATACGAAGTGAGAGTTTGCGGCGATCTTCACGAGCCTCGTAGCGGCACTCCTTTCCTTTGCTGAGGCAGCTGGAGCATGTCGGCGCGGCGCCATTGCACTTAACCTTGCTCTCGTGGCACGCAACACAGGCGGTCGTTACATGCTTACGCTTTGTCTCGGCTTTGGTTTTTTGCGACTCCATTTCGATGACAGGTGATGCAGAGAAACAGGCCTGCCGGCGAGACCCGGTGGCAGAATTCCGGGGAGGTCTCTCAGTGTTGGAAGACTGATGCGACTTTCATCTGATATGATTGCTGATCAGTATTATGTCAACGGGATGTCAATGAAATATCTCTGGTAACGGCAAGACTGATGTTAGAAAGTTCCTAACTTTGGTAGGTTATTGGCAGACAATACCGGCAACTTTACGTGCTCACGCCGTAGTAGGAACGCCGTCAGTCGTCTGGCCGTTCTCGCTGTCAAGGATCCGTACGCCTGACCCCATGGGGTATCCTTCATAGAATTCCGCCGAACGGAGTTTTGAGGATCATTGGAGTTGAGATTAATCTGAACATGTTGAGGGGTGCCGTCTGGCTGGGGATACATTGCCATATATAAATAAAGCGCCCGAATGCTCAGTTTTCGAACCTGTGACCACGTTGTCGGCTTTATTTTCAAGAAAGAAGACAGGAGTTGGATTGTAGACCTCAGTTTCTCAAGAGATTGGAGAGCAAATAAGACAAAGGAGAAACATTGATTTTCTTTCTCATTGTTGTCTGATGAACTTCCAAACGGAAACAAATGGCAAACGACATTTACTTTATTCACCGTAAAAATGAAATGTTGTTTAAAATCTTAAAATTCAAGTGCTACGCTTCTCTCTGGACTAATCTTTCGTCCACATATTCATATCCAACCTCTTTGTGTCGTAAACCAAACATGGCACATCGACACCAGGCAATAAATGAAAAACAGCTACATCAAGTGGCATCAAAGCGTAAAATGCTAAGCAGTATTGTGGCTTTTTGTAGATCTGAGTTGCGTCTGCTCACGGACTCTTGCATCGCCCAAGTTGGATGCCAACACACCAATGCTTGAGATGTATTCTCTTGTACGGCGAGTGCATGTTTGGCTCGGGCTCACGGATACTGAAACGACGACAGTGCTTCAATCTTTTCATGTGATGTATAAAGTGTGCTACCGCCTCACAAACCCATAGTCCATAGTCCGCGTCACGTGTTCGCAAACACCTGTTACCGGAATGCGACAGAGCCCGCGCGACAGAGTCCGTACCTCCTCCGGCACTACGGTCTTCCCAAGCAGCTGCTTGCCATCATCAACCCGGACTATTCCGACAAGCTGACTGTCAGTGAAGCCGATGCTGCCGCGACGTGCGTTGTCTTCCTTGAATAGAGTCTGTCTTTACAGGAAGTGTTATGGATCGAGACAGGCCAACTAGGCAGCCATTACCACCGTTTGGCTCCTCGTTTGATGCCTCATCTGCACTCGTTTCGTCTCTCTTTGTCTCCTTTTCATATATCAGTCTCTGCCAGCCCACGGAGCTTCTCTCCCCATCTCTCTATTGAATCTATCGATGTTTTCTGTCATGCTCCTTGTTCTAGAAGAAATGACCAGATGGCAAGAACCGACATCACCCCCTCCATCTGTATCTGCCAAGTGCGTCACGGCTGGCAGTCGCCGTCTTGGAGCCACAAAGTTTGCAAAAGTGCAGCTGCAATTGCAAAACGAACTTATTATGAATCTGCAGTCGTTGTCGCTCGAGTTCCATAGCAACCCTGTGCAACGGGTCCTGCTAGTATAATAGAATGCAGGCTGGCTTCAGTGCAAAGCTCAACCAACCACCACACTTTCTGGCTGTCAAGGGGTGACACGCAAAATTACATGTACGATTTCAATATGTGTACCATGTTGAAGTGATTTTAGACTTTTTAAAAAAGATATTTTCAACTACAAAACGAGGTTGCCGGCAGTGATACACCATGTGCTGACATCGTTGCTACGCCACAACCCCGCCGGCCTTGTTGACTGTAGTGTTGTAATTAGCGCTAAGCCACCGGTTTGCAGCCGCACGGTCAAACAAACAGTCATCACTGAAATGTGATGCATTACTCCATCATCCTATTTCTGCATTTATGTTCCGATGCTTTAACACCATACCAACGCATCGCAATGGTTCTATACTTTGCCTTTGGTAGCAATCTATGGCTGGACCAGATGGCCCGCCGGTGCCCCGGCAGCGACTACATCGGACGCGCAATCCTAACCGACTTCAAATGGCAGATCAACCAGCGGGGGTTCGCAAATGTCATTCCCTACGCTGGCAGCTGCGTGCATGGGCTGGTCTACCGCATCAATTCCAGGGATGAGGCCCAGCTTGACCGCAATGAAGGCGTCAGCACGGGCGCCTACGAGAAGGTGTATCTAAATGTTGTGCTCTACACTGCGCCGCAGGCCTTGCGCAAATCAACCGCCGAGGTCCAAGACAGCGTCGCATCCAAGCCCGAGCATGCAACGTTCAATTTTGTTCGAAACCAAACACCAGTGGTGAAAGAAGGTGTGCTCGTCTACCTCAGCACCCTACACATAACACCCGGGCCTCCAAGACCGGAGTATATCAAGCGCATCAACTATGGCATCGAAGATTCCATCGATCTTGGTATACCAGCGAGCTACTTTGAAAATGCTGTACGGGTAGACATTCCCCCTTTGCCTCCGCCAGAGTCAGCACGAGCATCCACCCCAATAGTAGTAACGGCGGCGGCATCGGTGCCATCAGTTGCCAGAAACAGGTCAACTCGATCAACTCGAGCGCCTCGCATGAGCCCACCTGCAGAGGCGTCACGGACAGCCGCGCTTATGGCAGACCATCCATCGCGCGGTCCACGGTCACATACAGTCCCGCGGGCAGCAGCAGTACCAGCCCACCGGAGTGGCAGCGGAAATACTGGCGGGAATATTGGCGCTTACATTTTCAAGGCCATTGGTATCAACACTAATCCATGGTCCAGACAGCCAGCAGAGCCCATGGTTGTGGACGGTAACCAGCCAAGACGGCAAAATACTCTGCGGTCTAAGAGGGTCAGCAGGACCGGCCGCGACCAGGGCCAAAGAGCAAGTGCGTACGAAGAGTACGAGGGCGATCGACAGCAGTGATAGTTGAGGGGCCACAGCTTTATTACTGTATCTATCACAGGCAAACCTTCATGTAATATCCGAGGGAGAATAAAACTAAGTATATCAAGGCCGAAGTCGAAAGCGGAAGCAACCAGCCTACGGAATGGTGTGATGGCGACAATGGACGGAATATTGATGGGATAGAAGTGCCGATTGAAAGGCCGCATTTCATTTGTCCAAGCGCCGTCGCCGCGCCCTCCCGGTGATACCCTTGCTGCGGCTACCGTCATCACGGCCTATCTCGAATCAAAACACATCCCGTACAAAATTGTGAACGATGAGGGCTACGATCACGCACCCAATATTGTGAGCGAGTTTTCAGGCGGTCACGGTCCAGGCCCACGCGTTATCATGAATGGTCACCTTGACGTCTTCTCCGTGCTGGACGGGGATGACTGAAAGCACGGGCTGTGGTCAGGCCATATTGAGTGTGATCGACTCTATGGACACGGTGTGGTTGACATGAAATCAGGCACGACCTCGCTCGCCGCGGCCTATGCCGCACTTTACGCCAAGAGACACTTGCTCAAAGGCAGCGTCATGTACTGTGCAGTATCGGACGAAGAGGTCGGCGGAAAGCATGGCACATCGTTTCTCTTGAAGAGGGAGCCGGGCCAGTACAAGGGCGACTTGATGCTGAGCACCGAGCCCAGCGGCTGCGGCTTTGTGCGGTTCTCTGAAAAGGGGACGCAGCGCATGCAGTGTGTCGTGCACACAAAAGGTGCACGCGGCGCATACACAAACTTGAGCCTCGGCGCGGTTCGTACGGAAGCCGCCCAGGTCACAGACGTTGTGGCCGCGGTCGAATCCATCGATGTCGAGCTGCCGGCCGACATGGCCAAGCATCTGCAGAACAAAGATGTGCTCGAGCGCATTGACGAGGTCATGGGTGCCGGCACCAGCGCTATTACCGCCAAGCCACCGTCAATGTGGGCACGATCCAGGCGACGAGGCTTTGAACGTGATTCCGGAGCGCTGTGACTTTTCGCCGGATATACGGATGCCTGTCGGGCGCACGCGGGGCGAGGTGTTGCCTCTGATTCGTGCTAAGGCGGACAAGTACACAGACGCAACAGTCGAGCTGAACGTGGCCGAGGCCGCGAGCAACCCGGCAAGCTACTCGGATATCGGACATTCCATAGTTGGCCTGCTAGCAGGCAATGCCGGTGCTCTGCTGGCGCCGCAAGGCCTTCCCAAGCCGTTAACTATTCCATCCATGGGCGCCACCAACTGCAAGCACTACCGTTATGCTGGTGTTCCGGCCTACGTCTATGGCTGTGGTCCATTCTCAGTAAGCTATCATGTTGTAGATGTGCTGTGTTGTGTCGGTCAGTCGTTTAGTGGACAAAGCATTAACAGGGTAGTGGCCCAAGTCAACGCGTCGATCAATGACTTTCTGCACGTGACCAAAGTGCACGCCGCGGCAGTTTGGGATTATCTGACAGCTTGAGCTGAGCTTTAAATATCTAACGAAGTGGGGAATGGTAAACAACGGTATATAAAGGTATATGAAACAAATGAAAATGGTAATAAAAATAGAAACAGACATATAAAAGAATCTAACCAAAGTCTAGTCTAACCTAGTGTATTAATGCAAGATGTGTGCGTATCGATGAGCAAGGCCGGATAATGTACCAAGAGAGCCGATCGGCCTATCATGCCTTGGCCTTGACGGCCGTGCTGGGCCACGCGAGCCATGCCAGCGCAATAATGGCCTTGATGCCCGCGGCAATCCAGAGCACAGACGGCATGCCGCCCGCACTGCGCTGCAGCCAGCCACCCACGACACCGCCAATCAGCGTCAAAATGGCCGCAGCAATGCGCCGGTTGCGCTTCGCGTTAGTGGTGATAGGCGCAAGCAGCTTGGGGTCCGAGAAGAGGTCGCAGTACAGCGACGTCAGCACGTTGGTGGGCACCTCACCGTAGTTGAGCACGCGGCTCGTGTAGATCTGGCCGCCAAAGTTGAACGCCAGCAGTGCAATGGGGCACAGCACAATGTAGTCGTTGGCCTGCGTGATGCGCTCCTCAGACTCGGACACGGTGCTCAGGTGCGTGTCGCCAAACGCGGGTGCGACCTGCGACTGGGAAAGCGCCGCACTGATGAGCACCAGCAGAGCCTGAATGAGACAGGACAGGAACAGGTTGAGCTTCTTTCGCGCTCCAACGCGGCGGAACTGCGAAAAGGAAAAGGCGCCGGCCTGGAAGCTCGCGATGGACACAATGGCCTTAAGCCAGAGGCGCGGCTGGGCGGCCGGGAGGTGGGACGCACCGAGCGCCAAGAAGATGGTGTTTCCGGTCTGCATGCTAACAAAGACGCCGGCAGCATTGAAGGCGACGCTATCGGACAGGCCCGACACCAGGCAGTAGAGCAGCAGGGGGTAGTATGCGTAGGAGAGGTCGGCGTCGTCCTGCAGGCGGTCGATGAAACCGCGGGGTGCGACAGCCGTGTCGTGGGCCTCTTCGTCGGACATTGTAGGCGGTTTAGGAGAGCAGTGGTCAGGAGTCTGTCGTGTCACCGGGAGGTTGTATCACCACAATGTCGTGATATCGTCGTCGTCGTCGTCGTCGTCGATGTGAGTAAAGGTGAAAAGAAAAAAGTGTCGTATTAAATTAAAAGGAGAGACAAAATAACAAAAATTGCGACAACAGTCAATTGATTCCCTTCCGTTTCCCCTTTGCTGTTTTTTTTTTCATCTTATTTTGTCTATCCTTTCGAGTGCCATTTCGGTGTTATCGAGTAGTCACGTGATATTACGCAATGCATCGCGGGTATCGTTTAATTAAATCGAAATATAAACACAAAAATACACAAAAATACAAACACAATACTTAACGCCACAGAAAAGCGCCAATTTCAAGCTTCTTTTACTAATTCCAGCCATATTGCAATTGATATTGTAATATCTTCTCTCATAGCATCAAATTTGCTTTTGCTCATCCGTCATTTATTGCTCATAATGTTGCTCATAGACAGTTCTAGAGTCTACGGAGTACGAGAGTGCAGAGACCCACCAACCTGGGTGTGTCAGACTACCGCTGTCGGACATACTTCTATTGGGCAGGTGCCGTGTTCCGCTTTTGCCTGTTTCAGTAGTCTTGCCCAATATGTCGAGTCACGTCAAAGTATGATGCGTTAATATCCCCATCACATCACTGCTTATGTAATAGACATCGACAAAGGACTGCAATAATATGGCAACAAGAAAACGGTTGAAAATTAAAAGAACTGGGAATATACAGGATAATATGTGAAATGAATGAACTGATACGCTAAGCTATGAAATACAACACCTCAAATGTAAAGTGATTTGTCGATCCAATCATCGACTTTTTCTTTCTTTTTCTTCTTCCTTTCTTTTTTTCAGACTGCTGGGGCTACGCAGTTGCATCAGTCCCGTCGCTCTCGTCTTGTCCCTCGCCATCCTCATCCTCATCGGCGTCGCTGAAATCGCCCTCCCAATCGGCACTCTCAAGCCCGCGGCCGTTGATGACAAGACTCAAGAGCCAGCCCATACCCGCAACACCGCCAAATATCCACCACGCCAGGAGCTCGCCCTTCCCCTTGCCGGGCAGGTTGGTCGACAGCGAGAAGAGCGCACCCGACATAAAGGGCCCAATGCTACGGCCAGCGGCAGACAGCGTCTGCGCGATGCCGTTGAGGGTGCCCAGTGTCTCGGGTGACGGCGCGCTGTTGTTGATCAGGAGCATGACACTCGACAGACCGCCGACGGCACAGATGTTCTTGATCACCAGAACGAATGCGACCTCACCATAGAGCCACCAGGTGCTGTCCTCGCCCAGGCCAAAGGGCGGCGCGTCGTCTGAGTGCGACACCCACGGCATAAACATCATGCTGAGGGCGAGACCAAAGAGAGCACCGCGATAGGTGCCGAGATTGCCCATCTTGGACTTGAGCGGCTGGAAGACGGTGACCTGAAACAGTATGGTGGCAAACCCGGCAAACGACAGCAACAACCCGATCTGACCAGGGGGCATATCGCGGCCCGTTGGCGGTGGTGCTGACGAAAAGATGGGGTACAGGCTATTGAAGCTAATATTAGACAACTGGAAGACAAGGTAGGTCGACAGCAGGATGACAGTCTTGTGGTTGAAAAGCTGCTGGACTATAGTCTTCTTAGACGTCTTGACAGTGTCGTCGTCGGAGTGGTCGTCTTGATGGTCGTCGTGGTCGTGATCGTGGGCGTGGTCAGCCGCCGTTATGAGAGGGCTTGTTTCAGAAGGTGTACCATCGGGAGAACTATCGGGAGAGGCAGACAGGGCAGAGCCAGCACCCAGGCTGGGAATGCGGCAGCAGCACCACTTCCACAGGTCGTCGATCCACAAGAGGCTCGCAGGCAGCGTGCGCCGGTCACAGCTGTCGAGCGTCTCGTCAAAGAACGCACCAAGCACGACGACGGCAGCACCGAGCAGCAGTGCACTACCTAGGTTGGGTGCCAGGAAAGGGTACTTGGCCGTGCCAAAGGGCGGTCCCACCAGCAGTCCGCCCAGAGCCGGGCCCGTGATTGATCCAAGCGAGTACATCACCGGCAGCCATGTGAACGCACTGCTCTGGTTAGTTCTGTCTGTCACTTCGCCAAGGCATGTGGGCACAACGGCCGCGTTGCCGTTAAGCAAACCCATGGCCACATGGATCACGACGACGTGCCAGTACTTTGTGCAGAAGCCGAACAGGCAGAAACAAAGCATCAGCAAGAACGACCCCATCAACATGACGGGCTTACGGCCAATAGCATCGCTCAAGTAGCCCCAGAACAGGTTGGTAGCCAGCTGTGCAAGTGCAAACGTAGATGCCAGCAAGCCGACATACAATCCCATCTCGCCGTCGGGGATCTCGGCAAATCCCTCGACCATGGTAGGCAGGTACGGCGAGATAGAGTTGAGAGCAGTCTGTTCTGCCAGGCTGAGCAGTGCCAACAGGCCGAGTTGCTTTACGGGCAGGGGGGTCGCATTATGCCGTGAGCGGTGGCGGGCCTCTCTGTGGGAATGGCCATCTTCGTCGCTGCTGCTGCTGCTTTCGCCGTTCAGTTGTCGCTGGATGCGTCGCCGGCGTTTCTGCCGGCTAGAAACGAAGACGCGGGGTGTCTCTGCGTGCTGTGCATCGCTCGGGTTGGGAAAAGTGTGGTACTTTGCAGACTTGGTAGAGGATGAGCGGCGCATAGTTGTGGCTGCCGACAAGGGAGGGGGAGTAGCGGCAGAGTCGGCGGTAGCAGGTCTGCGGGTGCCTGTTAGAGTAGATGGGGGGAGAGGCAGTGACTCTCTGCGGGTGAACGAAGGGAAGATGTCGCCTGCATGGAATGAGCCAGAGCTGCGCGAGAGCATGCGTGGACGGAACGAGGCAGAGTTTGAGGCAGAGGCAGAGACTGAAGCAGAGGCAGAAAAAGAGCCAGCAGATCCCTGCTGGTGTTTCCGGTCATTAGCAGAGCCAGCAGCTGCGCCGATGACGGCCGAGTGGACCATATTTAAATTATGCAAGTGTGTAGTTATGTCGTAGTTGTGGTTGAAGTTGTAGTTGTAGATGTAGATGTAGATATAAATGTAGATGTAGATGTGAGGGATAATAGTGGCTTTGAGAGAGGTGCCTGTGCAGGCTATCAACACGGTGACGAAGCAAGCATACTGAGCTTTGAATTTTCGGATAAGAAGCAATAGGGACAATTAAGTAAGTAAGATAATGCAGATACAAGAGACACGCGAAGAGGAAAGAGGAAAGAGGCAGAAAAGAGAAACGAGAGAACGGAGATTTCAGCCAAGAGCGGCCAATGGAGGGACAGAGACCAGGGTGCAACCTCGAAAAGTAGAAGAAGGCTCGGCAAATAACAGGAAATAAGGTAAGAGAAAGAGAGGAAAGAGGAAAAAACAAGCAAAAGAAAGACAACGAGAGAAAAATAAAAGAGAAAAAGAGGAGAAGGGGGAGATAACTGGAAGAAAGATGATCAGATAAAGATAATCAGTAGACGGCGGCGGGCAGGGGTGAGAAGAACTCCCCCAAAAAAATCTTGGGAAATCCGTGCCGTACGGAGTAGAGTAGGTTATTAGAGTTGTGGGTGCACTCAATAATTGCAGTGACAACAGGAATACTCGGAGAAGTTTGTTCAACAGCCAAAAGAAAAAGAAAAGAAAAGGACGAAGCAAGGGAGATGGGCGAATCAAGAGATGGCTATTGCTCTCTGGTTGATTAATGGTTTTTGACGTGATGCGAGAGGCTGATGAGAACGAGCAAGGGGGTGAAAATGTACGAGGGAGAGGAGAGGTACTATGGTAGAAGAATAATTGCGCGATTTAAAGGAGGAGGATGGAAGAAAGAGAAGAGCGATGCTTCAGAGTTGGGTGAGGATGAAGAGTTTGAAAATGCAAGAAAGGCAGGACACAGGAAAGAGTCTTACATTCCACGATCGCGAGGGTGTGATGGGGTGACCCAGAGTCAGAGGCCAGAGAGACGTGAGGGTGTAGAGGGACGGGGGGGGGGGTTGCAAGAGGCCACTAGAGACGGCAGGCTATGCACAGTTATCAATGTGATATGCAATGCTGCACGACAGGCAGAGATAAAGTAGCAGGATCAAAAGAGGAGACTTGGCAGACAGGGTTCGTTGGATCCAAGCGAAGTTACGAGACGAGGATCGAGAATAGAAAAGACGAGGCCAGACACGACGATGAGTAAGCGAGAACAATGAGGCAGCAACAGAGTCAGGAATACCTTTATGAAGAGTGTTGGCGGGAAGAATCCTACAGTGGCGGGTGAGGTGGGGTACTCAAGCCTGTTTTTAGAGGGAAAGAGAGAAGGGCCTGGCCAGAATTACAGCTACAGAGTACTCCGCAAGACTGTAAGATACAACACTAGCTCCGGAGATGTGCCCCCACAGCAGCGGGGTCTACCGGTGTCTGCCGCGTTTGGCTCGTGTCTTCCAATAGTCATCATTTCGGATGGGTGTGCACGGTCGCTCCTTCCTGATTAGGATACCAGCATCACAGAAAAGCATCGATATCGAGTAAGGATGAATAGACGGTCATAGATGATAGCTATTCAGAACTTTATGAGCCCTGGGATAGGTACTTGGTGTTGAACGATCTTGCTACTCTTGGTTACCAGCAGCATGGCTTTTATCATCATTATTGTTTTCAAAGTTTTCGCCAACGTTATATAAATTATCGTTTTTAAAAAAAGTTTTAAAAAAAAATCTATTCTAATATTTCTACTCCAGAATTTTATCACTTAAAGTCAATACATTGTATAAATCTAGTTCACTATCTGTAGTCTAGATAAAAACTTGGAAGCCACTGTAAAGGATAATCGGATCTCGCAAGTCATGTGTTGTTGTGATGTTTACTCTTTCGATAATCATGCAATAGAAAGTCTGGTCACGTGCCATATGTAAAGCCAAAATCCCCGATTTGTTCTAACGCGTTTTTGTATCGCGACTTTTCCTTTCACTACTGTAACTACACTCTACTTTTTCCCCTTTACTTTCGGCTTCTTCGACGATAAAGGTTCAATTCATCGATTAGGAGGACTTTGTTAGTCTTTATAATTACTTACGCACCGACGGTACGCATTAAACGGTAGCGGCACGTCGGTGCTAGATATTATTTATATCGTCTCCTCCCGTTTGTCTGCCTTCTTGTACACCCTCTCAGGCACCCTACTGTCTTTTCTTTAGCCTCTATAGTCTCTTTTCTTCTTTCTTCTCTATCGATTCATTCATTTCATCTTAGACATAGTCTTTTTTTACTGTTGATAATATACGATTATTAATACACGATTATACAATTTGGTGAAATTATGTTTACTGAGTAGTCTCAGCCAAACATCGTTCCTTCCGTTTGTGCAAGTATTATTAACGTATACCGTCCGAGTCGCGTAAATCATGGGGATCTCAGACCTTCCCCGCGGTATAGCTATTCTTGTTCCTTCCTGTTTGGGAAACATCTGGAGTTGCACGTTCTGTAATTTGACTGTAATTTCACTGCTTTGCTCCTTCCGCGTCTGTCGTCTTTACCTCTCCCCTTCCTTCCTTCCTTCCTGCTTCCCTCTTTCTTTTCTCTCTCTTACTCCCACTCACTACCACTCTTCACTTTTGACTCTTTTCTTATTCAACTTCAACACTGACCAACTCAACCAGCTTGACCGATTCAGCCACTCTTTAAGGTATCAACAGCTCACAACGTGTAACTACACCACACAGATCACTTTAAACGGCCAACTGTCTCTTAAAGTCATTAAAAACACCTAGTGACAAGTCCACAACACATTCTACTGCATCATCGGTCACCACGATCACCACTCACCACCCGTCAGCTCTTCATAACCGCCTTACTTCTATCTTCAGTTCGATCCCAAAGATATCTTCCACCTCAACTTCCAAGTCTTCTCTTCTATCACCACAAACACGCACCTCAAGCTTCTAATCGCAAGGTAAGCTTCCCCCCTCCCCCCTAGTTCTCACTTATTAATATTTAAGCATATCAACGACAAGATGCGTGTTTCATTAAAATTTATCGGTTTTCTTGTTTTAGCCAAGGTGGCCGGCTCCCAACAAGTCCTTCGAATCGAGACTACCGCCGAGCACATGATCGACCCACTGGACGAGGACAGCATCCAAAACTTCTCGGCGGCGGAGGTCCCGCCCAGCTCGGACTATCTGATTGAGCCCCGCCCCGTGGGCATCCTGGACCACACGGTGTGTCTCTTTGGCAACACAGAGACGTGCTCTGGCATTCGACATCCACGCTGGCGTGCAAATCGGGGCCGGTCAGTCTACGACTCACAGATTTACTTGTATTCAGAGGACGGAGAAGACTTAAAATGGTAAGCCGGCGTCACGGCCGTTGTCGACACCGTGATCAAGTCGATTTGGTGCGTACAGTACCGTCCGTTCGTTATCTTTCCTTTGTCATTGCCTTGATTTTTTTTACTCTTTTGTTTGCCGTTTCGTGAGGACGGTAAATACCACCACGCTCGTTACTTAACATCCGACGCCAAATCTAATACAACTCGACTCTTACGGCTGTCACGACTTGGCGACTCGACTGTTACTTTTCCTTTGTCATGAATTATAAGTATTATACGTTTACGGAGCTGCTGATATGTGCAGGCTTTTAGGAGTTCCGGGGGGCTGGGCACTTTCACATTATGCGGTTAACAGCGGAGTTTGGGTCGACAAAAGGTTCATTTCTATCATGGGCGCGTAGCATCACAGGCGTACGGCGACAACTACGGCAATGGGCTGATGAGATTCACGAATCACAGGGAAAAATAACAACTACTACCAAGAGGTACCGTCTCTATTTCTTTTGTCTCTCCTGTTGTCTCTAGCCCCTCGCAAGCACACACTCCTCCACCACACATCGACCAACGACGATAATAATAATTGCAAGTCGTGTGGAGGATAGAGCATGGATGTCAACTGGAGGAACAAGCAATATGGCCAACAATACAGAAAGAGAAAGACAGAAGACATAGCCATGTACAGATAATCTATATAATTGCACAAATACACTGAGTATATATAAATACCACACACTCACACTGTCTTTTTAAAGATCAGGACCGTGCCTAGAGATACGCCACGCACAGACTCACTGCCGGGCTCGACACCCACTGCCTGCTGAACAGCCTCGATTCGCCGCCGCACGATCCGCAGTAAGTCCTGCTCTGTCCCATGAAGACCCGGGTTGGCCTCGCACCACCGTGTGTATGGACTGGCCGTCGACATGACTTTTTCCAGAGTCGGCATGTCCGCTACCATGGCGCCAGCCTGCAGGAACTGTTCATTGATGGACCATTCTCTGACCACGAATGAGTCGCAAGGAAAGGCACTCACACCCACATCCCATGGCTTCACCAGATTCTTGTAGGAATCCCGCACGACACGGTTGCCCTCGTTGAAATATGGCTCTAGCTTGTCCTGGTACTCGTCCATGATAACCTGTACCTGGTTAGCCTGCACAGTGTCCGGGTGCACAGAGAGGCCGCCTGTTGTCCACAAGGCGACCGTCCCGCCCGGGCGCACGACTCTTGCTGCAATGGGCCAAAAGGCAGCCATGTCGAACCAGTGCGCAGCATTTCCCGATGCAACCAGACTGACATTTCCGTCTTCCACTAATCCACCGAAGCTGCTGGCTGTCCCGTTTTCAAAAGAAATGTTTTTGGTCTTGTCGGTGGTTAGCTGCCGTGCCGTCTCGAGCATGCCGTCGGCCGGATCGACTCCGATGACGCGGTCGAAATGGGGCGCGAGTGCACGCGCCACGTTTCCCGGCCCACATCCGAGATCAACAGCCAATGTTGGCGTGGACAAGCCTTTTTGGGCGGTCTCGACGACAAAGTCGTACACGCTGGCATGGTAGTCGGGCCGTACCTGGGCATAGTGCTGGCCCTGGGCAGCGGTGTAGGAGCTAAACGTCTTTTCTTGCATTTTGTTTTCTCTTTTCTCTTTTGTCTTTTGTCTTGTCCTTGTTTTGTCCTCGTCTTGTCGATCGATTGGCAATATGTTGCTGTCACTTTCAGATGATTAATAATACAACACGAGAGGATTGCCGAATAACAGTACAACGCCTCGGCTGTCGTATCACCGGGAATCAGGCAAATCCGAAAGCTCCGTTTGCAAGCATGGCGTTGGTTGGCCAAAGTCAACGTAAGCCGGCATAATATTGAACCCAACACTGTTGGTGTTCGTTTGCTGTTTCGCATTAGTTTTTGGTGAGTTAGTTTTACTTTATAACCCATCTTCAGTCTCCGCGTGTCTTAATCTCGATATCTCTAAAGGATACATAGAAGGCATTTAGAATTCTACAAGGCTATGGTTACTTGCTTATTTCACGACATTACACTAATAAAAGTTTAGTACAGATAATAAATATCAAGTCTTACTTAAACAATACTACTTATCATGTTGTCTACTTAATAAATACAGATGCACAATGCACCAATGCAAATCAAATATATGTCAGCGAATCAGAACCATGCGAGGCACTCATCGTCAACACCACCTTTACCTCAACACCGGCTTTTCTGCCCATCTTTTCTGCCCATCTTTTCTTCACATCCTCTATTCATCACACACCAAACAACTAGCTTCCAGTTGGCGTTCAGCTGAGGAGAGACACGACTGAATCGGCCAGCCATGACCAGCCACGAGAAGTGGTGGTTGTCGGACGTAGCGTGAGGGGAAGCTGTCTTTATCCTCGGCCATATACGTTCCGTTTGTTGTGTGTAGATAAGAATCAAAACGATGGAAAGAAGTCAGCCCCGCGTCGACGATCGAAGGAACATATATTTCAGACGTACCGCATCCACCGCCAGTGTAGGTTTTGAATCTACTAAATACATATATATTCTCCGGCAGCCATCAAGCTGAGCGATTACCTACTACATATTATTCCGAGCCGTGTTTAGACTAATCTACGTCTATATCTACATCTATATCTACATAAACAGCATGGACTTGAGTGCATTTATTGCTTCAAGCGCCGGCCGGACAGCCGTCCGCACTGCCGGCAAAGTCGCTGCCGCTGTCGCCGGCATCAAACTCGTGTCGACCCTCAACACGATGCTTGGCAATTACTGCCAAGGAAACCCCGTGCTGCCATGGTCTGGCCCGCCCAAGGACTGGCGCGACTGGTCCAAGGAAATTGTCCTCATCACCGGCGCCAGCAGCGGCATGGGCCGCGCCATGGCCATTAGCTTTAGGAAGCGTGGCATCACAGTCGTCGCCGTTGATATGAATTCGCCGTCGCCTGACGATAAGGAGATCTTCGCCAACGTCCCCTTTTACAAGCTTGACGTCACCGACACCGACGCCATCCACGCGCTGGTCGACACGCTGCGCAAGGACGTCGGGGACCCGACCGTGCTCATCAACAATGCCGGCATTTTCAACGGCGAGACCCTGCTCAGCGCAACACCCGCCCAGATCCAGCGTCTGTTCAACGTCAACGCCGTCGCGCCGCTGATCATGACGCGCGCCTTCTTGCCCGCCATGATCGCACAAAAGCACGGCCACATTGTCACAATGGCCAGTATTGCGTCGTTTGTGTCGGTCGCTAACAACATCGACTACTCGTGCGCCAAGGCGGGCCTGCTGGGCTTTTACGAGGCCCTGCCGCAAGAGCTGCAGTGGCGCTACGACGCGCCGCAGATCCGCACGAGCATCGTGCACCCGTTCTGGGTTGAGACGCCGCTGCTGACAGCCGACATGGCTAGCCGGAAGCACTTCAGAGACCCACTGATGAAGGCCGACTATGTAGCCGAAAAGATTGTGGCACATGTAGTGTCGGGCCGCAGCGGCCAGCTGATCATGCCTGACTCCATGACCATTGCCGGCTACCTCCGCGCCCTGCCCATCTGGTTCCAAGAGACCATCCGCAACAGCAAGGGCATGGCGCTGCTACTGGGGTAGTTTTTTCAGTATGTATATTCTGAGTTTGCTTCGTTTGCGCGTTAGAATTAATAAATGAAGAAACCCAAATGTTGTTGTCGTGGTTGGCACATGAATGACTAAGACGGCCTGTATTTGATTATTAGTGTACCCACATATACTTTCATAACTCTCATTCCGCCACAACAAGTGACTAGTCGGACGTGTAGCTCAGTGGTAGAGCGAGGGATTGCAGATCCCTAGGTCGGGGTTTCGAATACCCCCGGGTCCTCACAAGAAACTTATTTTTTTTCTTTTTTGTAGTTTGTTATTTTTCCTCTTTCTGTTTTCTTTCTCTCTACCTGTTTATTTCTTCAATTGTTTCGTCTGCCACTACAAAGAAACTTAACAAGACAACCTTGATCGAGTCTGTTTGAAACAGTTTGTCTTCTTTACTTCTTTAATATTAATGTATCCCAATTTATAAAGGGTTTCCGGTTTGAAATCATATCCGGCAGCTTGTTTGTTAAATAGTTGTGAAATTATGTATGCAGGTGGATTCGGTAACTCCTGGTAAACAAATAAATATTTAAAAATAAATATAGAAATCAAAGTCAAATGATACCCCGTATAATGTGCCCTGGCACATTTGTATTTCGCGATGAGTCCAGCTCATCAGTCTATGGTAAATGCTGAGTACACAAAATCTCAAGAGTAACCAAAAGAATGCCCTTGGCATTTCCTACAAATCATTAAACCAACTCCTTAATACCACGCCGGTGGCGTTGGCCAGTGCCGCAACATGGTTGTTATGGCCAGCGTCCACTCGTACTCGAAGCACTCAGCAAGCTGTGCACAGTCGGCTGGCTGTGGCTCATTGTATACCACCTCGCCCGTTTCGCCGTCGACCGTTGTCCACATCTCCGGCTTGGCCGCCTCGACGGCAGCATACTGTGAGATCAAATTGTCATCGCGGATCTTGACAAGGCATAGCCAGGCCATGTTCCAGCTGCGGTTGGACAGCGGGTCGTTGAGTACACGCTGCTGGGCATCGGCGGTGACGTCGGCACTGAACGGATAGTTTGGCGTGAGTCCCCTGAGCTCAGACAGGAACTGGTTGCTGGTGACGTAGTGCGACCACGCGAGGGTCATTGGCTCCTGGAAAGTGAGGGCGTCGGCTTCGTTGTCGCACGACGCGGCGATTTGCTCAATGCGGCGGAGCTCGGTCATTGTGTTGATGCGGTGGGTGTTGAGAGAGTCGACAAGCTGCTGAATAGACCTCTGTGTCAAGGGGTTAAAGAGGTTAAAATTAAAAAGAGACAAGTTAGTTTGAGTAGAGCTGTCTACTGTTTATGATTAATATAGGTAGGAACATACGAGAGAAGACCGGCCTTGCTTTCTTGGTGCCATGACTGAGTCGAGTTGTTGGTCGAACGGTTTCGACTGTGTATTTTGAAAAGTCCCAGAATATTGAAGAGGCGAGTAATTGCAAAACAAAAGTGTATAGTAATGATATCGAGTGAACCAGATTATAATGCAAAGAATGGCCAGCAGTCTTATATGAGTCGGGTGAGTGATTGGCAAAATAGAAAACTAAAACTGGATAGCAGGAGAGAAAGAGAGCAAGAGTCTGACATGGAACTTGAGATTGCGAAGCAGAAAACAATATTAAAAATACTAACATAAAATAAAACGACTAGAAAGTCTGTGACGTTGACGTCCGAATTAGGTACATAGTAAACACAATGACGAGGAGAGCGAGATGTGGTGAGGTGTAGTCGGTCATGCCATATGGGCCGACTAGGAAATCAGAAGGAATATTGCAAAGCCATGTAAGATACCGTGATTGGAAGGAAAGCCAAGATGTACAACTTGATTTAATAAGAAATAAGAAATAAGAAATATAAGATGCAGACAAGGAGGGGGGAATTAAGTCAAAACATATTACAAGAAGACGTAAGTCTGATCTTTGTCAACATCAATCCCATCTTACCGGAGGTCTCATGACCAATATGTTTTGAATTTGGCAACCATATAAATCTTGAGTAATCTGTCCAGTAAAGAAGACTTGCCTGTAATGGACTGGAAAGAGAAAAAAAGTATATACCAGATTTGCCATGGCCGTCGGGACTGGACGATAACCGAAGAGATCCGCCGGTATGGTAGAGATTTGCTTAGGATACCAGGAAGTCGTTTTCTGGTTCATGGTAGTTCTCACCATCTAGCTCTCACCCTTGGCTATGGGTGTCTGTCAGATGAGGTCTATTCTCGTGTTCCATAAGGGCTGTGAATACTCGAGTAGAAGCTGACTAAATAGGCCGATTTGAATATAATGCAGGAACACCATGCAGTGAGCAGCAACGCACCGAGTAATATCAGATGCCCATTAAAACATATGTAGTAAATTGCAAAAATGAAGGATGTGGTGGATGTCTCTGAAGATGAGAGGGAGAGAAGAAGAGAAGAAGAGAAGAAGATGATATGGATTTGATATCTGATATTTCCTATTCGAGATGACCCAATATGGCAATACCAAAGTCCGATATCCATCAGTAAGGAAAGAGTAAGAAGAGGACTCCCAAAAAGAATCAGCCATGAGAAATACGACGTAAGAAAGTAGTAGAAAGTAAAAAGAAGAATTTAGAAGTAGAAAGTAAGAAGTCGAAAGATGACAAACGACCGGCAGTTGTGGGTGTACAGAATAAGTAAAATGTAACGGAACATCTGATGCCAGACTGAATTATTTTCTTTGTCAGCGTCTCTGTTAATGTGTTGTATCGAGGAGTACGACGGAGACTGCCGAGTATTTAGAATGACCAAGAAAGTAGGATTTAATTGAAGTAGCTAATTATATACCAAAAAAAGCTAGAAAAAAGGTCAGAGAAAAGGTATATAATAGGTATCCGTGGACAATGGGCGAGTGAGATTTTAGCCGTTGTGAGCTGGTCACGATCAAAGACAAACGAGGTCAGTCTGTGAGATTATACGACGAGCTCCAGATTATAATAACATAGTAGAACAGATACCGGCCCGTTTCTGTATATGTGCATGCGGTCATTATGTATTGCGTCAGCTGCAGGGCTGAATCTCACCACCTTTGTATGTTTCATGTTTTTTTTTGTTTTCCCTTCAAATTTCATCTCTGGAGTCACATACCGACAGACTGGGTGAGATGTCGCATCGGCTTCCCGACAGGGCTGAACAAAGTTGGGACAAGGAGATCAGCCTGTGCCAAGGATATAGCGAGAGAATAAAATTGTCCGAGCAAATAGTAGTAAGATATGTATTCAGACATTCCAAACAAGATGCTGGCGAAGCAATAAAAACAACACAAGCAATCTGTTAATCCAGTATGTTATACCAAGATGGCGCCAACATAAGCTTGTGCCTGTGCCTGTGATGCAAGGTAGCATTTCCAGTTCTGCAGAGTAAAGAAATAAGAACGGAGTCAGTCTAAAAAAACGCATGCTAGAACCTATCAGATGACCCTGGTGATCACGACGTTGGTCATGACGGCATGTTTAAGATTTGCTGAGACACGTCAGAGGTAGATCACCGGGAGACATGAATTTAATAAAATTTAATAGATGAGATGCGACTGAATAACAGCGAAAAAGTAAAAAAATATAAAAAAAAACATAAACACAAACATAAATCAAAAGGTATACCCGACCGTCAACACCTGAACGGCCGTCCATGCTATTCAATACCCAGCCGTTGCAATCCGACATAAACCGATAACACCCACTTGTCATAAGACACTAAATACCACCTTGCCATAAAAAGACTACGTCCCCGGCTGGGGACTGCCCACTCCCACATCGATCCGCGCCGTGCCAATGGGAATGTTCTGCGTCCGCTCCATCATCTGCAGCGGCCACTCCATGTACCCCTGCAGGTGCTCCGGCAGAAACTGCTGGATCGCCATGCACTCGCGCCGCGGCATCTCCGCAATGTACCACACACCCTGTGCATTTGTGGCAATGGCAAAGAAATGCGCCAGCGCCAGCAGCGCCTGCGGGTTGCGCTCAATCACCATGTCGCCAAATCGCGGTGGCACGAGACCCGCAAAGGCCGTGATCCGGCGCACAAGCTCCCGCACAGGTAGGCTGTCGTTGACAGCGCGGCACAGGGCGCCCAGGTACGACACGGTGATGCGCATGGCGTCGCCATCATCGGCCTCGACGAGGTCGCTCACGTCCGTGATACTTTTGTTCTCAAAGCCGTCCATGAGGTAGGAAAACACACCGAGATTCACGTCGTTGACAAACACACTGCGTTGCGCAAAGTCTTGGGCCGACTTAACGATGGTCTCCAGGATGGTGGAATGGGCATCGCGGTTGCGAAAGTGCTCGCCGACGGTATCAAAGATGGACATGGTGCCGCGCGTCATGCGCAGCCACTGCACGGGTGGGAGGTATGTTGCACCGTAGCTTGTGAGCGAGGATATTGTGTTGGCTCCCGGCGATGTGACTGACGACGGATTGGCCACCATGAGCGGCGGTGAGTGGTATATTTGTGATTGTGACTGTGGTTGCGAGTGGGAATGTGAATTGGACTGTGATGGCGACGCCGAAAAGGACGAGTCTGGGGATGTCCACGACGATGCAAATGGTGACGATGTCGCCGACAATGCCGGATTGACTCCGTGTACCGCCGTCGGCGGGGATGGCGGCGTCTCAAACAGCGGCCGGTTCTTCATGGCTGCCATGGCGTCGACCAGCAACAGACTGGCCGTGAAACACGTCGCATCGGCTACATAGTCCATATCTATCCAGGGTTCCGAAAGCGAGCGGAGATGGGACTGCAGTGCGGCCTCATAGAAGCGGTCACGGCATTCGGCCAAGCCAGCGGGGACTTCTTTGCCTTCCAGGCCATAGTCGATAGAGATTATGTGCTGGCACGTCGTGGCGATCAGCTGGTTCATGAGGGGTTCGTGCTCAAGAGCGAGACGCGGGATCTCGACGGACCAGCAGCGTAGAACATCGGGGTGGTGCGAGCCGGAGAGTGTGCGGCAGGTGGCGACTGTGAAGTGGTGGAGTGCGCGCATTTCCCAGTAGACGGTCGACAAGTCCTTTTTCAGTAGTGGTTCTGCTGTTTGGCGTGTACGGGGATTGATAAAAGGCGGGTGTGATTTTGATGCTGATGATGATGCTGATGTCGATGCTGAGAGTGCCTGCTTCTGCGACTGCAACTGCGACTGTGACTGTGGTGATGCCGAGGCTATTGAGCCGGCGGAGCCGGAAGAGCGTGCTTGTGACGGGTTGGACTGAGGCGACGGCGTGCTGGTGTCTGCCTTTTTGAACTTGCCGTGCTTGTCACGCGCGGCCGACGAGCTGCGCGAGCCATTGCTGTACGGGTTGTAGTCAGGTGGGCGGTCATATTCGCAGTCGACACCGTGGCGTTCGCAGTTACTCTGGAAGTTATTAGGATGACGTCTATGTGCAGGGGAAGGCTGTGCCTGCCAGGGGATGACGCTTTCAAGGAAGGCGCTGATCTGATGGAAGTACTTACGCATACTGGGCGAGCCTCGTTGCACTAAGCAGTTAGTATCATAAATACGAAAAAATAGGAGCACAACGAAAAGGAAGACAAAATGGAGACAGAACAAACAGACAAAGACATACCTTGACTCGCCGTGCTCGACAACGTGCACAGCCCGTTCTGGACTTGGTATGGTACAGGCGCGGCCCTCGTCCAGTGTTGGGGCCCATGGTGGTAGTGGTGCTGGCAAGGATGGGCGTGAGATAGGAGTAAGATGAGATGAAGGATGATCCTAACGATCAACGACAAACGAGTGCAGGGCACAAAGACAGACAAGACAAAAAAAGAAAAGACAGCGCGGCCTGGGGCATAAATCGACAGATCCACGATGCCGTTTGTCTCTGCCTGGCAGCGTGACGTGCACCGGCGAGGCTTGTCTATATAAGATATTGCTCAACCTTGGTGAAGAGATGAAACAGAAAGGAAGAGACGAAGAAGACAAAAGGTCAAAGCTAATAATAGATGTATATGATGGAGGGGAGGCGATAGACAAGACTGGGGATGCTGCGATGTGGTGTGTGCAAGGCTTGAACGGCAGGGATATGGTAGGCCGGCAGGAAGGCGCGATACCTACTGTACAGTAGTAGGTGGTGCTGTTGATACGGGACAAAGGAAACAGGAAGGCGCGACTGCCCGTTGCCGTCAAAGATCAGAATCAAAAAGGAAAGACGCGGCTGAGGTGCCAAGGGTAGCCCTATGGTGGGATGATGAGACGACTACTTAGCGGAGAAAACTAGCGAAATGCAAAATAAGCAAAAAGAAACAGAAAGAAAATTAAAAGGGCACCGATTGACCAATTATCTATCTGTGTATGTTGATGCCTTGGATGTCATCGTCGAGAAGTGAAGCTTTAAGGTTGGGACGACTAGTACGTTTTCGTGACAAGAGGAAAGAAGGGAGGAGAGAGCGAGAAGTGGAGCTCGGTCTCGTTTAGGTTCCACTGTTGTCAAAAATGAGGAAAAGACTGGGGGAATATAGAAAAACGTCCAAGGCACTGTCGGAAAGCACTAAACCCCGTGAGACTACTGAGTACTCCATACATATCTCCATACATATACATAGTAGCATACGGAGTCGAAGCTTTATGCTGCAGCCTGGCGTGTCGTACCACAAGGCTGTGCTAGGTAGAAGCTTGGAGAGAAATGCCCGAAAAGAGGAAAGAAAAGAAAAGAAAAGAAAAGGAAAGAAAAAAGACAGTATACTCCGTACGAAAACACACTAAAAAATATACATATTAGAACGCAACTTGCGTGCATGGCTCCTCAAGTTCAGAATCCAATACAGAATACGATCAACACCTCAATCAATACTTTATTATCGATTTCATCTCAACAACTTCAAGAGTCAAGTCCCCGATCCAGACACGAGGCACAAATAAGAAAAGACATTCTTCACGATATCAACTTCACAGACTAAATAATTCTATCCTGCTGCCTAGCATTTATATCTCCTGCTATTCATCCTCTTATTTTAAACTGGTTTCATTTTACCTCAGACTCTATCTACTTCCAAGACATCTGAGCTATATCTCCCCTTTTCGAATTATCCGGCGGACTCTTTCAACGACCCGTCTTGAGTCTTTTGCATAACCTTCTCCCACCTCATATCTCTTATCCTTATCCATACTACTGTATCCGCGAAAAGAGAAGAAGAGAAGATGAGAAGCCTCCTCATGGTTGCCGTCTCATTTGGTGCCGCCGTCTTTGGCACGGAAAATAGAGACAGAAAGCGGCGCCAGAAAATGCAAGACGAGTACGACCGCTGCCGCCAAAAGACAGAAGAGACATATTGCATCTATGATCAGCCATATCCAAACAGCTACCAGAGCTACCAGAGTCAGAGCAGCAGCCACAGCGGTCACAGCAGAAGCAGCAGCGGCCAGAGCCACGGATCACGGTTCTCCATGTAGAAACGTGTTTGGATTACGAATTACGAATTACGACACTGTCAATTTCCTTTTGCTGTATTAATTGTTGTTTTTATTCGAAGTTTATTAGGTGTTTACAGTCGCTGGAGTTTTACGATGCATATGTTGTGGGGATGGGCGGATGTGTTCTTACAAGAGTGCTGGTGTTTGTCCTTTTAGTGCATTAATCTCAGTTTTGTTGAATAAATCGAATTCGTTGAATCTTATCAACAGGGACGTCTTAAGCCGTATACATGTTCGGTAGCACGGATAAGTGACGGGAACAATCTGTTCATGAATAAAACACAACGAAGAGCAACTTTGCATGGGCTAAGTATAGCACTTCAGTCCAATGATGAAGAAGACATACCTGGTGACGACATGTCAAGGAGAGATGAATGTAATGAAATAAACCGAACATAAGACCGAGAAATAATAAAAATTAGACAGACGGCGACTCAGACACCGGGAAGCTCTCCCATTCCGAGTAAAAGCTGAAAACACGGAGATATTACAAATGTTAAAGCAGATTCAGTGGTATTTGATACGGCAAACATGGTGGATGGAGTTACTGGCTCTCGTCCGGAGCATTTAAGTGTACCTGCAGCACATCGTATGCAGTATCGATATCACACAAGATACTCCGTGCATCTCAACGAGGATCCGCAAGTCAACAATAATATCCAGAAATAGGCGGCGACATCGTGACCAGTTTCCTTCAAACAAAAAAGGAAACAAGAACAGGGCAAGCATAGGCATCAACCCGATTCCCTGTCGTGTCGACTCAGAAAATGAAAGAAAAATTCATATCGTAACGTCAGCGACTGACCCAAAACCGGCTCAGCACAAGCAACTTAAACTACCACACCCCCTCCACAGGCAGATCCCGCGACGACTGCCCAACCTGCACCCGGTACTGCCCCTCCACCAGCATCACCCAGTTTTGCTGCACCGTGTCCCAGTAGCTCAGGTCCCGCCGTGTCAAGTTCATCGTCACCGTCGCCGATGCGCCGGGTGCCAGCTCCACCTTGTCGAAGCCGCGCAGGACCTTGACGGGAAAGTCGACTCCTTTTTTAGTCTTCTCGGGGTAGCTTAGGTACAGCTGCACGACAGCCTTGCCTTTATACGGCCCGGTGTTTGTGACATCAACGGTGGCAGTGAGATACGTAGCCCACAGATCGGGGTTGCCGCCCTCGTCGCCGCCAGCACCCGACGGCGGCTGCACTGTGTCGTAGCCGTCAGGGTACGGGTACTTTTGCGACACCTCCAGGTCTTCCACATCGACCGACTCGAGGTACGGATAGACGTACTTTTGGAGGCGACGCAGCCCCGTGGGGAAGAGTAAAGTCTTTGGGTCGGGAAGGGTAGTGTCGTACTCGGGCGGTGCGACAAACGGTGCCGGTCTGGGGGCAGGCAGCTCGCTCTTGGGAAGCTTCTCCGTCAAGCTGAGGTTGCCAACAGAAAACGTCGTGTACGACAGACCGTAGCCAAATTCGTACCGTGGCGCAATGCCGTACTTGTCAAAGTGCCGGTAATCCACGTACAGGCCTTCGCTAAAGTCCTGCTGTGGCACAACGCCGTTGGGCAAGTACATGACCGCGCCACCCTCACCGTAATCGGCCAGCGTCTTGCCAATCGTGTACGGCAGCTTGCCACTCGGGTTCTCGCTGCCGAAAAGCACATCCGCTAGCGCGTTGCCGCTCTCTTGGCCGGGCAAGTTGGCATGCAGCACGGCCTTGACTTGTGGCAGATCGATCCACCGCTCCATCACGACAGGGCCGACGGCGTGCACAACCACAATCACATCGCCCAGCCCGCTGTCGCGCGACTGTCCACAGGCCGAGGCCACCGAATACACCAAATCATCGCCGCCTTTTTGCAGCAGCAGATCGTTGCGGTCGCCGGCAATGCCGCCCCATGACACAAATCCCTCGCCCGCGTCGGCATTGGCAAACACGATACAGACGTCTAGGTCGTCCAGTGTTGCCTGGTCCAGGCGGTTGATGTTGGTGTGACGGTGGATCTCGACCTTGTCGCTATCAAATGCAGCCGACAGTGCATCAGCGGGTGCAACGAGATACGGGAACTCGACGGCGCCGGAACCCCAGCCAGAACCCAGTGTGCCCTGGTTGCAGGCCCTGTTCTCGCAGTGGTTGGGCCCCTGGCCAGCACCGGCATCTTCGCCAAAGATACCAATCTTGACCTTTTTAGAAGTAGTAGTAGCAGCGGCGGCAGGAGCAGCGTCGCTCCGCGCTTTCTGCACGCCGGGGTGGCCCGACTTGACAATAGTGCGCGGACCCACGCGTCCGTCGGTTGCAATCGGCAGTGTCATGTTCGTATTTTTCAACAAGACGGTGCCCTCGGCAGCAATCTGGCGCGCGACATTCTTGTGGTCGGCTTGCACATTGACAAAATGGTTCACAGTGACGGGGTCCTGGGGGGTGGGACTGCCCGGTGCCAGCACGCCTGTTTTGTTGTAGGTCCATGACGAGAAACTGGGCCGCTGCTCTTTGGCGGCGTTGCCCGTGAAAAAGTTGGGGTCATCCTGGCCCATCTGGTACCATGCCGCAACGATGCGTGTAACCATGTCGTTCAGCCGCGTCAGCGGTACAGACCCGTTGAGCACAGCCTTGGTCAGCTCGGAACCCCACAGCGACTTGCCGTCTTGCCACCGCAGCCCGTCGCCCGGCATCGTCATGTCCAGCCCGGCAAGCGCGGTCGACACGCCAGAACGCTGGGCAAGCCAGTCCGACATGACAAAGCCCTGGAAGCCCATCTCGTCGCGCAGAATGCCGTTCAGCAGCTTGGAATTGCCGCACACATAGCTGTTGTTCACCTGGTTGTAGCTACACATGACACTCGCCACGCCTGCCTTAACGGCGTCGGCAAAGGGCCACACATACAGCTCGTGCAGCGTGCGGTCGTCAATGTTCGAGGAAATGGCATGCGGCAGGCCCCATTCGTACGGTTGCCGAAAGTGCTCCTGCTCGTTGCCCACAAAGTGCTTGATTGTAGCCATGACGCCCTGGTCTTGGATACCGCGCACGGTTGTGGCACCGGCAATGCCCTGCAGATACGGGTCCGGGCCGAACCCTTCCCAGTTGCGGCCGCCGGCCGGCATGCGACCGAGTGGGCCGACACACGGGCCCAACAGCACATGGATGCCCTTGCCACGGGCCTCGAGGGCATGCGCTTTGCCGTGCTCGTACATGAGCGCGCGGTTCCATGTCGCGCCCACAGTCACGCCCGCCGGCAGCGCGGTGGCATTGTCGGCCATGCGGATACCCAAGGGCCCATCCTGCAGATTGAGCTGGGGAAAGCCGACATGCACGGCTGGGCCGTTAGTGCCGACAGCCAGCCCCATCATCCAACCGGTGCCCGTAGTGACATTGACCTTTTCGGCGAGGGTCATGCGCCGCACCATGTTGCTAGCCTTACTATAGCTCTCGGCCCAGCTGCGTGCCGTGCCACCAAGGGGTGTCGGGTACCACGGCGGCGACAAACCATACAGCGGTTCCTGCACGAGCTTCTTGTAGACGAATCCGCCACTGGCGGCGGTTGCGACAAAGACAACACCGGCGAGGGCGAGGGCGACGATGCAGCAGCGCGATCGAGACCAGCGTCGCGTACCGCAGCAGAGGACGGATGTGAGTGTCGGCGTGCGTTGCCTCACGTCTTTTGGTATATTTTCGTCGTCGATATCGTCGTCGTCATCGTCACTATCACGATCTCTCAACGGGACTTGGCCCAGAAACTCGGTGGCGTCAATGTCGGACTCGGAATCGCGGTCGCTGTCGGCCAGCTCGTAGGACGTTTTCCCGCTGTCATTGGACAATAGCCCACGGCGGGACTCGTTAGCCTCGGCCATATCTATGTTTGAGGATGGAAAGAAGAGATGATGATGTCAGGAGATGAAGTCAATCGGATGGAAGCGAAAGGCATCAAATCTAAAGATCTAAAACTGCCAAGATGTCACCGTTGGTGCTCTGTGCGACTCATTCTTGGCGTTTGTGTATCAGTCGTCTCGATAGTAGCATGTCAATGATAATTCGTGCATGTGTGTGTCTGGCCTCAGGTCGTCATGATGAAGCCGCTTGATTCCGACAAATTGTTTGGACAATGTTAGAGATCAGCTTAGGTAAACATTCAAGTTAGAAGCTAGGCATGGATGCGTGAATCAGGATGGAGAAGGAAGCTGGAAGCTGGAGAAGTGGGTCAATCAGGGAAAGCAGTGGTTGCACAGTGCTTATATTTGTACACTGTATGAGCACTGTACGCCCTCCTACTCCATAACGTCGCTGTACATCGTACGTAAGTACAAAATTGTTGCGCGTTGCTCGCTATTGAGTAGTGATCAGCGCGGATAATCCTACATAGTACATGCAATTGCCGTTAACGAGATGCAAATTTGAGATGACAGATGTGCATCAGACGGAGATCATCAGTCTAATAACTGCAAATGGCTACAAAGACATTGTCACTGACGACACGCGATGATCGCGACGATGCTATGGCGATGATTTCGAGGAGATGTAAAAAGATATAGTAGAAAGATAGTAAAAGGTAGACTAAAAACAACGAAGGAAATCACGAGACGTGTTACATACGGGGGGGCAAAGCATAGCACAGAGGAGGGGAAGTGGTGGCACGGTTTGTTGGTGTACATGGATGGCGGTCTTAAAAAAGGACATCCGCTTGATGATAGACGATGTTAAATATATTTGAAATCCAGTTGGTCTGAGCCAAGCACAGCGTGTTTATTCTATATCTAATTCGACGGGCTTATAGTGCCGATAGAAGAATGGCTCATCATGACCTACGTTTATCGATACAAAGCATCCATTATGATCAATATATTTTCACAAGGACTTCTGTATTTGCGTTACTTCGTAGTTGTTCTACATTTATCGAGCTATAAGAGACCAACGTCATTTGGCCTATATCTCAACCTCGTCCGTCCACAGAACGATCTAGTCTCCCGCCGGACAATGATGGCATTCCCCCACACCAAGTCCGTAGTATTCAAGGCGTCTATTATACAACGATATTACGAGACAGCCTCACAGCCAGTGCATGTGCATAAGGTGATAATATACGTCTTCTCATCTCTCCGAAACCAAACAAAGCAGAAGAGAACTGCGACATCGAGAGCAAGTAAACGCAGAGTCACAATCTCGCCAGCATCTCACCAGCGCATCAGCATCAAGAGGAGCATCAGATGTAGACGAGTGAAACGCCACGGACCTCCAGACTCCGGGCTGTTAACTTTGTTTAAATTTTTTAATTTAATTTTCAAAAGTCTTGTTCTGCAGTGCTACCGCCTTCACCGACTCCACCCAGCTCCGGGACAGCGAGGCTGAACGGAAGAAGGCCCTCAATATTTGTAGAGAGATGGACATGCATGCAGGGAAACAAGTCGGTGGTTGTAAAGCGCGAGAAGCGAACGGACCTGGCTCAAGCTGTTCAGTCAATGCTCGTCCGTAGTCCGAATAGGCCAATTACCGCAGACCTGGTTAATTCGGCCACTATCACTGCAGACTGACTGTTTCTGACTGTTCCCGACTACACTACACGGGCGGAGTTCTCTCGTACATCATGGGCTTCTCCAACACCGTCCGACGGCATTCCTATATTTTGAGACGGATATACAGCATGAAAGCTATTGAGTGCCGGGTATATTAAGGCGGCGGTCATACGCTTTGTTCCTCGATTTAATTTATCTTCATCTCGCAGCCACTCTTCACCAACAGCCTTCAATCTCGTTGCCCATCCTGGCTTCCTTCATCGACTATCTTATACAAGCTTTCCTGAGCTTGTACCGCTCTATCTTCCGTGCCATCTCTCTCAAGCGTCGTGCCTCGCCGACTAAGTCCTCTCCGACCAAGTCCTCCTCCTCTCCATCATCAACTTATACCGCCAACATGGTCACGACAAAGTCCGACAAGACTCATGCCCAGAGCAAGTACGATGCCATTCCCGGCCCCCTTGGCCTGCCATCCGCTTCGCTTGCCGGTAAGGTCGCCCTCGTGACCGGCGCCGGTCGTGGTATCGGCCGCGAGATGGCCCTGGAGCTGGGACGCCGCGGCGCCAAGGTCATTGTCAACTACGCCAACAGCGACTCCTCGGCCCAGGAGGTCGTCGACGCTATCAAGGCCTCCGGCTCCGACGCCGCAGCCATCAAGGCCAACGTCTCCGACGTCGACCAGATCGTCACGCTCTTTGAGAAGACCAAGAAGCAGTGGGGCAAGCTGGACATTGTGTGCTCTAACTCGGGCGTCGTCAGCTTTGGCCACGTCAAGGACGTCACACCCGAGGAGTTTGACCGCGTCTTCTCCGTCAACACGCGCGGCCAGTTCTTCGTGGCCCGCGAGGCCTACAAGAACCTCGAAATTGGCGGCCGCCTGATCCTCATGGGCTCCATCACGGGCCAGGCCAAGATGGTCCCGCGCCATGCTGTCTACTCGGCGAGCAAGGGCGCCATCGAGACACTGGTGCGCTGCATGGCTGTCGACTTTGGCGACAAGAAGATCACCGTCAATGCAGTCGCGCCTGGCGGCATCAAGACGGACATGTACCACGCCGTGTGCCGCGAGTACATTCCCAACGGCACCAACCTGACCGATGACGAGACCGACGAGTACGCCGCCGGCTGGTCGCCCATCCACCGTGTCGGTCTTCCCATTGATGTCGCGCGTGTTGTTTCCTTCCTTGCATCGCAGGACGGCCAGTGGATCAACGGCAAGGTTCTGGGTGTCGACGGCGGTGCCTGCATGTAGATGTTTCATCTGATTCACTTTATTTCATTTTCAATATCTTATTTTGCTGCCTTTTATCCAGCTTTTCGCCGCCGTACACATATAAATAAACCATACACTAAACTATCGAAGTAACCGTTGATCAAAAAAAGAATGAATTGCACACTTCAAATATAAACTGTAAAATTGGGTGACAAAAATATCTATGGCAATGGTCTTTTAATTTCCAAATCATGAACAAATACTAAATAAAACAATCAAAGAAGTTAAAAATAGGAAAGAAATATACTATTATCATCAGTCGTCATCGTGTTCGTCCTTCATATCCAACAACAATTATATCAACCAGTCATAAACAAGAACAAAACAAGAACGAGAAACAAAAAGAAACAAAAAGAAATTGAAGCAGCCTGAGTCGTTATAAGGAAAGAAGGAAATGCAAAACATATAAAAATAAAAAGGATAGTGCGAGGAAAACAAGAAAAAAGAGGAAAGGAAAGATATGGAAGTAAGTGGTGAAGTCATAACAATTGACAATTCAATAGTGAAAAGAAAGGAAACAAGAGCAAACAAAGGAAATATAAATCATAAATAGCCATGAGCTCGTTACGCTGGACTAAGCAGAATCATAGTCTGCCCGTCTCGACTGTGACCTCTTGCTGGGACTCCGCGAGCTGCCAAGCTCCGAGCGCCGCATCACCTGGAACCGGCCCCGGTCGCCAGGGTTGCGCACAATCACAACCTCGTCCTTATTCTTCTTGGTGCTGCTCTTGCGTGAAGTGCCACTCGCTGTCGACGACGCGACACCCGCCAGCTTCGCACGCATCTTGGCCATCTGGTCGCGCAGCGCCATCAGCTCGTTGTCTGCCGTGTTGTAGGCGGCGCGCATCTGTGCGGCCTGGTTGTTGGCCTGTTCAATGTTGAGGGACAGAGACTCGTTCTGGGTGGCGACGGCGTTGGAGTGGGCGACCGCTTCAGCGAGCTGCTGCTGCATCTGAACGAGCTCGACACGTGCGGTATCCGATGCCGACGACGAGGTGGCAGAGGCTTCTTTAGACGCAGCGAGCTCCTGCTCCAGCAAGGCCTGCTTGGTAGACAGCTCGTCGTGCTGGGCCTGGAGGGCGGCCTGCTGTGCCTCGAGCGCATCATTCTTGTCGCGCGCTTCTTGGAGGTCGGTAGAGTCGGCAGGGGGGCCATCTGCTGACGCTGCGGCCTTCTCCAAATCGGCTGCCTTGGCCTCGAGAGCGGCCTTTTCTTCCTGGAGTTTGTCCACAGCAGCCTGTAGCTCCTCCTCCTTGGAGTGGTCGACATCGGCAGGCGGCACACTTGCGGCTTCTCTGAGAGCAGTGCACTCCACCTCGAGAGAGGCTACAGTAACTTTGACGGCATCGAGCTCATCTGTCTTGGCGGCAAGGTCGGCACTGACTGCGTCGACGGCGGTCTGTAGCTCATCGCGCTTTTCTTCAGCTGAGGCGAGCTTGCCGGCGAGCTCGTCTTTCTCGCTCTTGACGGCGTCAAGGTCGCCGACGGCCGTGGTCTTGTCGATCTCGAGAAGAGCACACTTGTCATCGAGGGCCGTCTTTTCGGTTGTCAGTGTATCGACAGTTGCATTGAGCGACACAATGGTCTCATCGAGAGCGGCCTTGTCTGCCGTGAGGGCGTCGACTTCGGCCGTCTTGGCCTCCATGTCTGTCTTGACGGCGGCGATTTCGTCTCGGAGGGATGTATTTTCAGTGGCGAGAGTGCTGATCTCACCCTTCTTCTCGCCCAGGTCGACTTCCATTAGCTCGACACTCTTTTGCAGGGCCGCTTTGGTGGCAGTGAGGTCGTCGATTTGGTTGGACATGAGCACGTGCAGCTCCTTGTTTGCATTCCGGGCCGCCTGGACCTGGTCCTCTAGGCTGCGGCACTGCTCTTCGAGGGACTTGCACTTTTCATCAAACGAGTCTCTCTCATCGCGCGTCTTGGCGTGGCTGCCCTCTTCTTCAACGAGCTCAAGGCGTACCTCGAGAGTGGCCTTGGTCTCTTGCTCGAGCTGTGTGCGCAGTTCTTCCACGACAAGTGCCTCGGCTGTCAGGGATGCTTTGAGCTCGCTTGTGACGGACTCCTCCTGACCGAGTGCATTCCTGAGAGAGTCGATGGCGGCTTCCTCCTGCTCGAGGGCGGCGCGAGCATCAGCTAGCTGATCATTGGTCTGTGCGAGTGCCTGTTGTGCATTCTCGAGTGCCTGGTTGGCTTCGTCGAGCTCAGCCGACGTGGTCTCGAGCGCCGACTGGAGACGCTCGACATTGGACTCGAGGGTCTGGACGGTAGTCTCAAGATCGCTCTTGGCGCGCTGCTGCTCGCGCAGGTCGGCCTGGACGCTCTCCAGTTTGAGCATGCTGCGGGTGCTCTCTCTGCTGAGGGTGCTCTCTTCGCTGCGGTCACTGACCACACTGCTGGTGTGGCGGCTCTGGCTGTGTTGGCTGTAGTGGCTGTCCACGTCGCTGTGCTCGTCTCTGTCTCTGGAGTCCCTCGAGTCTCTTGAGAGAGAAGACGACAGGCTGGCGTCATCACGCTCACGCTCACGCTTGCTGTGGCGACTGACACTGCGGTCGCGGCCTTTAGTCTGGGCCTGAGTTTGAGTCTGACTGCGGCTTTGGCTGGCAGCACGCGGCTGGCGCGAAATAGACCGTGAACGAGAGTGTGAACGGGACCGGTCTCTCTGACGGCTGTCTCTGTCTCTGCCATCTTCATCGTCCCGATCCATAGAGCGCCGTCTTGGTCTCTCTCTCGCCATTTCTCTCTGATTGTCGTAGTCCTCCTTCATGACTGAGCTTGCCACAGACATGGCCGACATGGATTTAGCACGACGGCGAAGCGTTTGGAAGCTGCTCTGAGATTGGGATTGAGACTGAGACTGGGCCTGGGAGAATGCCTGCTTGGGGGATCTCTTTGGAAGATAATCATCGTCCACTGAAGTTGCCTGGGTTGTGCCCGATGCACACGACGAGTTGTCTTCATTTTCAGACTGGTCAAAGGTGACTTTCTTCTGCTGCGGGCTGGAAGCAGTCGAGTGCGACATGCTTGGGCTGGCAAACGATGGACGGGAGCTCTGCGAAAATTGAGAGGGGGCTTGAGAGTAGGCAGAACGGGTTTGAGAGCGAGGCCGAGGCCGAGCGACGTTATGGTTGGTGATGGTTGAGCCGGTGACAGAACCCATAACAGAGTCCATAACAGAGCCGGCACCACCCATTATCGAGCCAGGGGGAGGCGGGTAGTATTGGTGCTGGTGCTGGTTCTGATGATGCTGGTGGTGCTGGTAGTGCGGCGACTGGGGAGGGGATGTGTGCGAGTATTGGGAGACATGAGACGGTGGAGGCGGAGGCAGAGCCAGGGCCTGAGGTGGCATAGTTGAGGGTCTCGGCGGCATTTGCGGTCTTTGCATCTGAGGGGAGTGCATTTGAGAATGCATCTGCACTTGCATCTGGGGAGAATGCTGAGGAATCAAAGGGGACTGCATCTGGTACGGCGGCTGGGAGAAGTCGCTGCCGGCATAGCTGCTTGGTGGCAGGGGCGGCAGCTGCATCATGGGCAGAGGCGGCAGCGGCATCATGTACTGGGGTGACGATGGTGGGTACTGTGCATAAGGAGGATACTGCTGATGTTGATATTGCTTCTGCTGAGGAGGAAGCTGAGCGTAGACCTGAGAGTGCTGGGAGTTTGGCGAGTAGTAGCTTTGTGGTGGCTGCGGCTGCTGCGGCTGCTGCGGCTGGGGCCGATAGTTGCGAGAGGTGGTGCTGCCGACCATGGTGGATGGCATCTCCTTGATGGATGGCGTCGGGGTAGTGTCGGTGTCGGACGCCTCGTTATCGTCAGAAGCAATAGCAGGCTTGTTTGAGGCGGCTGAGACGTCGGAGGCCGAGCTTGAGAGGCGCCGCTGCAGACGAAGATGAGGGACTCTCTTGAGGGGTTCAAGCTTGATGGACTTATCGTCGTTGTTGTTGTTGTTATTGCTCGAAGTTGACTGAGCCTGAATTTGAGTCTGATTTTGAGTCGTCTGAGGCTGGGTGCCCGGCGTGGTGGGCGATGCACTTGTAGTGCCGTCGGGATGGCGATAGGTGAGCCGCGGCATGACACGCGCAGCTCCCTCGCGGAGAAATAGACCAAAGTCCATGGTAGGTGATGATGGTGTGAAATTGTTGTTGCTTTTTTACTTATGTCGATAGTTGATAGTATAATACGAGATTCAAGTTGCGATTCGGTGTCGAAGGTGCTTGTAGTCTGATGGCACTGTAGGATGTTGATGGTTCATAACGAATATGAAGAGGGGAAGGAGAAGAGAGAAGAGAAGATAGAAGGGGAGGAGGATGCAAGAGTAGAAGAAAAGAGAAGAAAAGAAAGAGAAGAAAAGAGGAAGCAGAGTCAGGGCTTGTCGACTGGGCGTAGTGTTTGTTTTGTTTGATGTTTGTCGAATTGCCAGACGCAGATGCAGATGTGACAAAAGACAGAATATAAAAGAAAATATAAGAGAAACGAGGCACTGGCGGCGGGCGAGGCAGTGAGAGTCAACAGGCGATTTCTTTGCAGATGATACATGCAACAATAGCAAGAGACAAGAGATCAGGAGTATTACAAGTACAGACAAGTATAGCGTGTACAGGAGTATTGCGTAGTGTAGAATACTGTAGAATGTAGAGCAAGTTAGGCAAATATCACTCGATACTTGTTTTTGTTGGTGTGTTCTGTTTTTCTGGCTGCTGTGAGATGAGATCAGAGTAGAACAGATGGGAGTGTACTTGGGTTATGATGAAAGATAAAAGGAAAAAGAAAAACGTAAACAAGGTTGGAAGAACGTTGTTATTATAAAGACAGGCTCGTTTATTTTTTACTTTTCTATTTCACTTTTTCTTCACTCTACCTATTTTTTATTCCTCACTACAGTGCTGAAATATGAGTACTTGGGTAGCAACGGTCTTGTGTGCTCGGGACGCAGACGGCATGAGTCGGGTGGTCTGCCAGGTGGTCGAACGTTGGGAATGGTCAGGGTGGTCAGGAGACGGCAGAGTGTATTCTATATTGCTATGATTCTATATTTCTATTGGTGTTTGATAAATGTGTGATAAATATAATAAAAGGGACGGAAAGACAAGGAAGTTGAAGCAAGACAGTCATTGTTACGAGCCTAAGAAGCGCTTGTAGCAGTCGAACAATGTGCTCGTGATGTATTGAATACTGAGAGGTTTTGTCTTATTTTGACTTCTTTTCATTTGTGTTTTCTTTTTCTTTTCATTTCAGGTTTCTTGTCATCTTCAGTCTTATTCTTCACTCAATATCAAAATCCAAACCCGAACATCTACGGAATGCGTCCTGCAGGAGACGACAATATTAATCAACATCATTAATCAACATCAATTACAGCTCGAGAGACCCAAGTCCGCCAACCACCGGACTCATGGCAGCGCGCACTGCAGATAAAAACAAAAATAAAATGACACAATATATGAATAAATACAACCCAACAAGGCTGTGCCCAATGGCTGATTCCTGATCTAGTGGTATTGCATTTCTTTCTGAGTGTGTGTGTACGGGCGTGTCTAGTGTGCGTTGTATGTGTGTCGTCGGTTGAAGCCCAATCTCCACCTTGGGCGTCAACTGCTGCAGACGTCGACGACATCAACCAAGGAGTGGCGAATACAAGTACAGAACTGCTGTTCTAAACATTTTGCGGCGGATGCAATAGTCGACCGCACAATAATTGATTATTCGCTGGATTTCGTAGAGAGTAGAGGCGTCGTACTCAGGACATCCCAAACAGCCTCATTTTTTGGTTGGCCCTCTTCTTCTTCCGCCTTTTGTGTTCTCTTTGTTTTGGGTTATCAACTCCTTCTTGGTTCTCTTTTTTTATCTAGTCCTGTCTTACGGGGTGCTTGTCCGACATGCCCTAATAGTAATCCAATCAAACTCGGAACAGTAAACACTCCATGATGCACAGCATATCGCACGGACAGGACTTGCATCACGGCTGTATTAGATCTAATTGTTACTATGGCTAGTTGTTGAAATGTTTATTGCCTTGTGTATCAAGTGGTCAGTGGTCGCAGCAACCGCATCGTGATCTACGTATATTAGTTCTACGAGGTATCAACAAGTATGTGCACTGCAAGGATAGTCCGCTACATACGTTCACACAAGCAAAGCGGTATTTAGGCGGCACAACAATACACTACTTGCACTATACATCCAGTACATTCAGTCAGCCATACAAAGAAGGAAAAAAACAGCCAGACAGCCAAACAGTACAACATGGACACGGCACATCATCGCGTGGTTAAAGGCAAAAGGCGGCATAGAAGGCAGTATACGCACGGAATAAAGCCGGCAATATAGGGACAGAATAGACGAATATGATATGGACGATAAATAAATAATAGTCATATTAATTTTATAATCAGTAAAGAAAGAAAAGGCGGAAAAGGTGCACGCCAGAAGGCGGCATCGAGACGCATCGAGCGGATTCAGGGCGGCCCCAAGGCGGCACAGACAGCAGCCGAGCACGTATTGCATAGATATTGCATACCAAACGAGACTGCAGTGGACGCCATCGCACCAGCAACCAGATGCGCCATCGTGCATTGCCTGCTTTGGTGCCGGCTCAGCGCCGGCAGGCTCGTGTGTACGTACATCTCGACGTGGACGTGCGTCATTCGGCGCCCAGGTAAGATATATTTTTACCCGTATACATTACAAAATATTGCAGGACAATTCCAGAATCCTAAAGATCGACTGCCAGCTAACAGCGGCCGCCGGCTGAACCAGAGATCCTCCGTCATATATCAGAAGATCAGAACGAGCAATGTCCGCCTTTTCATTTTTGTTTTGTTTTTGTTTCTATACTCTGAATTATGTATTATTATCCCAGAACATCGCAATGCAACCGAGTGCTGCCCCTGCAGAGAGCAAAGCAACCATCGGCCAGGTCTATAGAGTTGGGAGTAACGAGAAGACTGAAGTCACTCTACAGTCTGTATGCATGTAAAGCCTCCTTGCAGCGCGACAGTGATGTGGCATGGAGAGATCCAATCGTGTCTATGAGTCACGACACGGCTCCTGTTGGTTGTGGTTGTTGGTTGTATGTATAAATATATCTATATAAATAGCGTCGAATGAGGCGAGCATCGTGTTCTAGACGCCGTCGTCGAAAGATTATGTAATTATATGTGATTAGTCAGCGCTGGTGTAATAATTTGTCTTGGTGCCAATTCAGAGATACAAATGCGACGATGTTATTCTCTTTTCTAAAATCCATCCTCCATCCCCCCACCCCACGTCTGTCTCGGTTATGACGTAACTCGATGACACCCTGAGAACAGATCCTTCTCCATCGCTGAAGCCATGATGTCTGATAGGCAAGTACAAGGAAAATGTTCGATCTCCAGTTTAGTGTTTCTTGTTTGGTCACATAGTCCTTTTCCTTTCCTATCATCGTCAGCTGTCTACCAGCACTCAACAGCTACAACATTCTCCCCTGGCCCGTCGATACTGTTTCTATTCGCTATGTTATGATTGGCTGTTTTGTCAACAGTGGGGCGACATGCTCCCTGTCGCCAGTGAAAATTTCGATTTCCGAAGTTCGGAGCATCGGCGTCTGCACAGCTAACTCGATTTGTGCCAGAGAGTTCTATATTGCCGGCGAGGACGTGCATATTAGAGCAAGATATTGAAGCTCGGCATCTCGACTTGAGACTGCAACAGTTGCAACAGCAGTGTGTCTGTTGTTGTGTCTGTTGGTGTATCGCTCCTTCCGTCACGCTATCCCTCTTTTGTGTTTCTTACATAATCTTGACCGTCTGCGTATTGCCGTGTACTCTGCTGCATCGGAGCTCTCCGTTGACTCTTTATGCCCATGACTCCTTCAACACAACGATGCTCTTCCAATACAAAACAAACTGTCACAGAGCACAACCTCGGCCTCCTTTCTACACCTGCGGCCTCCCTTTCTACATCTACCGCCAAATTGCCCCAATCCAGATTAGTTTGCCGAGCCTTTCTTCCTTTTTTCTTTCTCCTGGCTCGAGTCTGTCGTCGTCTCTCGTCTCATCACTATCCTCCAGCTCGGACTGCCTTGTTCTATTTCTCTTGTTACTATGATACCCGTACAATTCTTCCCTACTCAGTAAACATCTCCAGCTCTAGCTGCTAAGACTTAATCCACCTCTTGCCAGGCCCCTCTCGTTCTCTGACGACATTGCCCTCAGTCTCGTGATTTTCCTCTTGTTATTTCTCCTTCTTTCTTCTGTCTTTTCTCATAGTACACCACGTAATGGGTGCGTGTTCACGTGTTCTCGCACTTTTGCACTTTATTCCCAACACGCCAAGCAGTCGTCGACAAACATTCTCTACATTGCTCTCTATGACTCGCCCTCTCCACTCGGGCTCCTCTTCAACTTTCTCTCCTGTCTCGTGGCCATGACGACGTCTCCACATCCCCCCTCTTTCTCTTTTTTTCCTTTCATCCCTGTCAAGTGCGCCCGTACATTGTATGCTCCTCTTCTCTGCGTCCTTAAAGCCTCATCACAAACCTCGCCCAACACCAGTCACCTCTACACCCTATATGCTGCACCGTAAGTCTACCAGTCGTAGTAGCATACTAGCCGTCCCGGCAGTAAACTCATTCTTCGTCCTCTCACTGCATTGTCTTGCCGCCGGTCTACTTTGTATCCGTCACCTCTACACTGTCCTTTTTGAACTTTACGTGATAACCATAACTAATCCCATAATGCCATCGACAAATCACACATCTGCATAAAATAATATAAAATAATATAAAATAATTGAATCAATTCTCCCATCCTGTTCCTGGCTGTGTGGTTGCGTCTGCGTCGGTTGATGTTGCGGGGTTGCCATCCCGCATTACATTCTTGGCTGTGATTGGCTGGATCTACAAATACCCACGCATCTGGGGCTACTCTAGATTTTTGCTTTATTTTTGCTTGAAATTATTCAATTAAATATGGTATTTTTTATAAAATTGTCAAAAATTGATGGCAGAATTTTCATTGACCAATAATGAGTCACGGCGGACGAGCGCTCATCGGAGAACCCCCCCTCTAGACAGTCTTTTCACCTCTATTTTCCTCTAGAAGAGTCACATTCTCCATTGACTTATATTGGCCACCGCCTTTGCTAACTTTTTGGTTTTCTCTCTTCTTCTCCTCCTTTTTACCTCTTTCCTTTGCTCCTTCCTAATTCTCTCTTTTCGACGACACTACTCATCATCAACACATAGACTCCCCATCTACACTTTTATCTGCACTGTAATTCTACCTGCTTGCATCTTGCATCTACTCCAGACCACGACCACGACGATTCTCTTCGAATTCCCCTCCTCGATACCCCTCTATCCTTCACATCCGTCATCATGGCTCCTTCTGCCGACGTCAGTGTAAGTTGTCCTCGCGAGTCGTTATCTAGAACTGCCATCTTCGGTGGCACATCCCTCATCTCGTCCATCATGCTGACTGCCCAGGGCGCAAGCCTCCCCGCCGACACCCGGGAACACACCACCCGCCAGTCGAACCCCTACCAGCCCGTAGGCGATTTCCTTTCCAATGTCTCGCGCTTCAAGCTCATTGAGTCCACCCTGCGTGAGGGCGAGCAGTTCGCCAACGCCTTCTTCGACACCGAGACCAAGATCAAGATTGCCAGGGCCCTCGACGACTTTGGCGTCGACTACATTGAGCTGACCTCGCCCGCTGCCTCCGAGCAGTCCCGCCTCGACTGTGAGGCCATCTGCAAGCTCGGCCTCAAGGCCAAGATCCTGACCCACGTCCGCTGCACCATGGAGGACGCCAAGATCGCCGTCGAGACCGGTGTTGACGGCCTGGATGTCGTCATCGGCACCTCGCACTTCCTGAGAGAGTTCTCCCACGGCAAGGATATGGCCTACATCACCAAGAGCGCCATCGAGGTCATCAACTTTATCAAGAGCAAGGGCCTCGAGGTCCGCTTCTCGTCCGAGGACTCCTTCCGCTCCGACCTCGTCGACCTGCTGCAGCTGTACCGCACCGTCGACAAGGTCGGTGTCAACCGTGTCGGCATTGCTGACACTGTTGGTTGCGCCTCGCCTCGCCAGGTCTACGACCTCGTGCGCACCCTGCGCGGCGTCGTGTCCTGCGACATCGAGGTCCACATGCACAACGACACCGGCTGTGCCATCTCCAACGCCTTCTGCGCCCTCGAGGCCGGCGCCACACACGTCGACGTGTCCGTGCTGGGCATTGGCGAACGCAACGGCATCACCCCTCTGGGCGGCCTGATGGCCCGCATGATCGTGTCCGACCGCGAGTACGTCACCGGCAAGTACAAGCTGCACAAGCTCAAGGAGATTGAGGACCTCGTCGCCGAGGCCGTCCAGATCAACACCCCCTTCAACAACTACATCACCGGCTTCTGCGCCTTCACCCACAAGGCCGGCATCCACGCCAAGGCCATCCTCAACAACCCCAGCACCTACGAGATCATCGACCCCGCTGATTTCGGCATGACCCGCTACGTCCACTTTGCGTCGCGCCTGACCGGCTGGAACGCCGTCAAGACCCGTGTCAACCAGCTTGGCCTCACCATGACCGACGAGCAGGTCAAGCTCGTCACCAGCAAGATCAAGGATCTGGCCGACGTCCGGCCCATCGCCATTGACGATGCCGATTCCATCATCCGGAGTTTCCACCTCTCGCTCGAGAGCCAGGCGCCCGTCGAGGCATCCAATTAGTTCTGTTTTTTTATTCGAAAAAAGAAAGAAAGACGAAATAATGGGTGTCATGGGAAAAGCAATGTGACAACATCATTGGAGTTTTGTTTTTGCTTTTTTTTTCCTTCTTGCTTTTTATATTTTTATGCTTTGATTTTGGGTTGATTTATGATTTATATGTCGATTTATTTGATTTTCTTTTTCTTTTTACCTGGTTCATCTGCGGCGTTATACACCTGATTTCTTAATCATATGAATACAACAACTTTTATATCAAAATTAAACTGATAATGCTTGAGTGATTTGATGTGCCGACATGGTCTGGATTTATGAATCATTGTTCCACCCCTATGGTATCTGTCACGCGGCTTTTATTGAGCGTTTCTGTGTTATCTTTAGCTGTACTATCTGGTCTGTTTATCTATCAAGTCAGGACTATCGACACATCGAGTCCAGCCTCGAGGGTTGTACCTGTGCTACCGCGGCGCATTAAATCCGTGGCTCGCCGAGGTTTTGCTGCTTAGCTGAATTACAGCAGTTCACTGTGTAACCACAAGTGATATATTTTCTGCTGTCCGTTTTTCACTCCACTGCGCGGGACTCCCCATTTGAGTCTACATCGTGGAACCGTCGTCATGAAATATCCTACGGGCGTGTAGCTCAGTGGTAGAGCGAGGGATTGCAGATCCCTAGGTCGGGGTTTCGAATACCCCCGGGCCCTCAAAAGGATAGTTTTTTTGTCTTTTTATCTTTTGTCTTTGTTAAGGTGTGTCGTATTCTCGTAGATGGTAGATTTTTTTGTTGATTTGCTTATACTGGTTTGATTACTGATATTCCGCCTTTCTAGTAGTTTGTGTGCTTAATCCTTTCACTATTTATTATTTATTATTTATATCGGTGCAAAACGTATGTATTAGATAGTTCGCTAACACCTATGATCCGTACTCAGACCGCCTCTCTATAAAGTGGTATGAATTCGGGTTTCTTGGTGATGCTTAAGGTGAAAACTCTATCTATCGTAGGATGTAGCCGCTAAGTGAGGTAATAAAGGTAAATACGTAGAGTCTTTATCGTTTAGTTATACTTATTATTACACTTATAATGTGACTATATCGACACTGACTCTCTCTCTAGAAGTCGTAATAAATCTAGACCGATGTGCGTTTAAAAACTAAATATATATAAAAATTACTAAAAATCCTTCCCGTATCCTTAATATCCCTTTTCTCTCTTCCTTTCGTACTCTTTTTAATTAATCCTTTTCTACCTACTTCTTTTTCTTTAGTACGATGTAATTCGTGTTAATAAGCCTCGTTAGCGCATCGTATGGCTTTACTTTTGTCATAGCGTCGGCTAGGTTCGCGTCTTTAACGATTTATTTTACGGCCGTAATCTTTCTTTTCTCGTAGCTTTAGCGGACTATAGCGATGTCGATTATTAAACGCTTTTTTACGGTGGTTTTTAGCTTTATAACCGTATTAAAGACTAATTTACTGTTTATATAAAATACTAACGGAATTTTACGCTTATAAATATTATCGAGCGTCGCTTTAAGGCAACTAGTTACGTCGAAGTTTTAAATAAAGGTATATAGCTTTATAGTTAAAATTAATTTTATAACTTTTTTATACTTAGTAAATAATTAATATACGATATTATACGTACTTAAGGTATCGTGTATTATAATTATATAACCGATTTAAAAAAAAAGGTCTTTATTATTTATAAAAGTACCGTCGACGAAAATAACTACCTCCGTAAAGTTTTTATCGAAGGCCTTAAAACGTAAGCCGCGCTTTAAGTTTTCCGTCTACTACCGAAGGCGCGTATTTAATGCCTTAACGTTTTTAAGGTCGGGGTCGGCTTACTAAGTAGCGACGGAGAGATTATAGGCCGTTTTAAATTAGTATACCGATATTACGTATACTTCGTATATACGTTAAGCTACGTACTATTACTTTATAGTAAAAAGGCTCGATACTTTACTTTTAAATCTTTTATTTATTTATTTTTCTTTTATAATTAAAGTAATATTAACTACTTAAGCTGTTTATAAAAGGTAAAGTAAGCCGTTTTCGGCTTAAGAAAGTACTCCGCCGTTAAATTTAAGTAAAGTAGTGTTATTAAAAGCTTTACGGGGCTTCGTTAAAAAGCTCGCTTTTTTAAAGGCTACCTTTTTAAGCTTCGCGAACGTAAAGTTATAAAAAATAAAAGTATTATTTATTTAAAAAGCTACGATACCGAAAACCTCGTCGACGTGTATAAAAAAACATAGGTCGTATATAAAGGAGTATATACTTAACTACTCGACGTAATACTATAAATATATCTTCTACTAGTAGTTACCCGTTTTTAATACTTTATATAAAGGCTTTAAAATAAGTAATACGTCGTCGTTTAGTAGCCTTAAAAAGGCTTTAATTTTACGACTAAGGTCGACGAAAAAGTCGCGTATAAGCCTCGTATTAAACTATATATAAGCCTATAAAATATCTTTAATTATAATAGTAATTTTATTAATTTATAGTTTTTTAACGGTTATAGATATAAAAATAATTTAACTTATTTTTTTAATTATCGGGTAAGCCTTAAGTTTCGTCTTTTTCTCTTCGTTTTTATAAGCTTATACTACGACACGACTTTTTTCGACGGCTTATATAGTACCTTTATGTTTTATTTTATCGACGAATCGACTTTTAAAAAGGCGTACGTTAAAAGGCACTTAATATCGTAGTATAAGGGTAAAGACTTTTTTCTTTAAAAGGTTAGTAATTTTTATTAACTTCGAAGCTTTAAACGTAAATAAAAATAGTAGTATAGTTATATAAACGACGTTATTCGGTAAAGTAATAACGGCGAATACTTCGGGAGGCGGCGTAACGGCCCGTAAAGGCCTACCTTTACCTTTACGTACCGAAGGTATAAGTGTTAGTAAAGAATTACCGGTATTATTTTTTTTTTAACTTTCTTTAAAGTACGGACGTACGAAAGTATTTCGGAAGGAACTTTCGATACTATTACCGAAGTCTACTATAACTTCTTCGTTAACAACTACTTTTACTTTAAACAGTCCGTTTTATCCGGTAGCCCGTACGGTAGTACTACTACCTTTAAAGAGGCGCTATATAAACACTTTATTACTTAGTATTAGCTTAATAAGTATAAGTCCGTTAATAAGTCGAAGTGTTTCTTAAACCGCACGGCGTACTCGGGCCGTTATAAAGTCTTTTATAACGGCCTTAATAACGGCCGCGCGTTATATAACTATAACTAACGGCGAGCTTAAAGCCGATAGTCGGGGGTAAGCTCCGAAAACGAGTAAGGTCGGTATTAAACCGTTAAGCCTTACCGTATCGTTAACGGCTTTTACGGCTATTTAAAAGGCTAACTCTTTCGATAAAAAAAGTGCCTCGTAGGTAATTATAGCGAAGGCTCGCTTAAGGGTGCCGTAGTAACGTTCGATTTAACTAACGCTATGGTACGCTTTAGTCGGTATAGGCTTTACGGATAAACTTATAACGGTTATATTATCTTTAAAGTTTTAAATAATAAAATTTATACCTTAATCGTATATAATAAAGTCGGGGGGGCTAATATAAATATTTAATTAATATTTTTTAAATTTATCTTATATATACTACGCGGTAGCGTTCTATAACTACTTAGCTACCGTAAAACCCGTAGTTTAGTCGATAATATAGATATACGGGGAGCCGTCGATATACGCGACGTTTATTACTACCGTATTATTAAAGATAACGTTTTAACCTTTACGAAAGTTAAATTTAAAACGCCTCGGGGGCCTTTAGTAAATTTAGTAGTTATAGTAGTAGTCTTTAATCTTTTATAGCTATAAACGATTAACTTTATCGCCTCTTACGGCCGTAAAAAGATCGTAAAGGCGTTATATCGATAAATAACCGAAACGGCGGTATAAACGCTTTAGTTTACGGGATATAAAAAAGCTATAAGTATTAATAATATACGCTATTTTCGGTACCGTAATAAATACGTAGCTAAAGCGGCGTAGTATAAGGACCTCGCCGTAAAAAGTTATTATTACGTCTCGAGGGTTTTCGAGATAGTACTTAAGGTAGTTTAAATCCTTAAACGAAATAAAAAATAAAGTCTTAGTTAATATAACGTAAAACGTAATCGTTTTAATAAACGTTTTTATAGCCGTAAACTTTATAAAAATAAACGTTCTTATACTAAATTTAATTCTTACGGTGCCTACGGTAGCTTCGTTTATTATTATAGACTTACGGAGGTATTACAAAGCCGTAAATTACGGAAGGCTATACGTTAAGTAAACGGCTGCGTTAATATCGATAATAAAGCTTATAAATTTAACGTTCCCGTACCGGGAGTTTACGTAGTCGTCCGGGAGTGTCGGAGGACCCGTAATTAACTTCCGATCGAGAGTATAGCTATAAGTAGCCGCGTTTATATCTTAAATTATCGCCGTTACCGTGTTTAGTGTTTTTATACTTTAAAACTATAGAATAACGTACTTCTCTTCGTTATTATTATTATTTTTATTTTCTTTTACTCTTTCGGGCTCTCTCTAAACGATAAAGTATACCGCTATCGTATCTTTTTAAGCCGCGTTTATCTTTAAGTAGTACTACGTTTACGTACGTCTTCCTCTCTCCTTTTACTAACGCCGGTATTCTTTTTTTTTATCGTCGGTATACTATAACTATTAATAGTCGGGCTAAGTATAAATAAAACACTTACGGTTAAGTATACTTATCGGGGCGAGGCGGTTATTAATACGGGGGTTATTACGGCTTTTATTACCGCTTTTAAACCTCCCGTTACTATCGTTACGGCGGTAAATTTTATTTATATAAAATAAGTTTACCGTTAGTTTTATAGCTATATTAATAAGTATACCGGTGTTTTTTTTAACCGTTTTAAAAACGAAGTATTTATATATTACCGCGATATATATCGGTAAGTCGTAACGTTAATTACGGATAAAGGTAGCCGTAATCGTAATTTTTAAATAATTAAAAAAGGTTTATTAAAGGCGAGCGAGAAAGTCTTCGGATATTTTATTACTTAAAATATATTTTTAATTTTTAAATAGTTAATTATATAAAATAGTAGTTACGGTAACTATTAATATTTTAAAATTAACGTTAATAATATTTTATATACTTAATATAAACTACTTCGACGTATAAACACTTTTTATAATATTTAATTTATAACGTTACTTAACGGCGTTTAATACCGTCCTTTATTAATAAAAGTCTCTAAAAGTATTATAAAACTTTTTATAAAACGTTTTAATCGTCGAGTCCCTTATTATATATAAAATAAAAGTAAAAAAACGGTTTTTATAAATTTAAAAATATATATATTTACGGAGGAAAGTTGTAGCTCGGTAAATAAAACTATAGGGGTTATTTTAACTTTAATATATTACTTAGTTAAAAGTATTAAGCTTTATACCGTTAACGAACTTTTATTAATCTCGGTTAAAACTTATAATCGGGCCGCGGTATAACTACTTATTATCGCTCGACGTTTAACGACGGTAATAATACTTCGAGGCGGTAAAAGTATTACGGTAGTTTTATAAAAGTATTATAAAAAACGGGCTTATTACGGGAAAAGGTATAGCGTTTATAAAGGTATTCCCGTATAACGTTTAATATTAAATTACTAAACGTCGGCGAGGTATATTTTTAAAGCTAACTACTTTTAATTTAGTAAGTAGTATAAACGGTATTTTACGGGCCTTTTTATCTTCGACGTAAGTAAAGTTTATATCATCGATCGGCTCGTTAAATTAAAAAATAAAATTAACGTATAGTTTATTAATACGATACTAAAGCTATTTATTACTCGTTTATATTAACGTCGGTATAGTATATAGCTTTTTAACGGCACGTATACCGGCGTCGGTTTATAGAAGTAAATCTTTTTTTTTTATAACTATTATAAAAACGACGAACTAATTACCGCTATTATAGTTATAACTTAAGATAAATATACCGCGCTAAGTAGTTATAATTTTAATACGGGTAAAAGTCCGCCGGTTTATCGATTAAAAGTTAGCCTCTCTTTAGTTTTTAAAGGTCTCTTAAAGCTTTATAAAGTATATATTATTATAAAAATCGAGGTAAGCTTTAACGAAACTAAAAAAGTTTAAAGCTACGTTTTTATAATTAACTAAAAGTAACGATACCGTATCTTTAAAAGTCACGCCGTCTCCGGGCTCGCTTAAGGTAATAGTCTTAGTACCGGTTATAATAATAATAATAGTATCGGCGTCGACGTTATCGTTATTATTAATGTTTTTAAATGTTTTTACTTTTAGTATATTTTTAATATATTTTAGTAATTTTATAAAGCTTAAAAATTTTACGTTTTAGTAGCTTTAAACTAATTACTTAAGTAATTACTGTCGGTGTAAAACGTATATATTAAATAGTTCGCTAACACCTGTGATCCGTACTCAGACCGCCTCTCTATAAGGTGGTATGAATTCGGGTCTCTTGGTGATGCTTAAGGTGAAAACTCTATCTATCGTGGGATGTAGCCGCCAAGTGAGGTAATAGGGGTGAATGCGTGGAGTCCCTATCGCTTAGTCATACCCATTATTACACTTATAATGTGACCACATCGACAATTTATATATATTTATTGTGTCGGTATTGATTGATGACTAATGCTAAAGGCGATGACTAAGGCTAGAGGCGATGACTAATGTTGCATGATACGGGCCACTGTGGGCCCGCTTTTCCCATGTCTGTTAGTGCCTCTCTTTTTCCTCTTTCATACGCCACAGTTAAAACCACTGATCAGACTGAAGAGTATCCGTTGACAAGACGGATATCCCGACATATTGACTATTGTGCATATATTTCCAAGGACAAACACGCAGAGCGTGAGTAAGCATGGCTTTTATCTAGTTATATCAGGAGGCCAAATCATAACAATATTTATTTTATAGTAGAACTTTGTTCTTAAACCCAACATATTACAGTACATCTTCACTTGTAGCAGAAGCCGAATCAATTATACCGACAAGCATAAGCAACACGCCGCGGCACCAGATGGCACCTCCCGTCGTCATACAGCAGAAACTTTGTTATCTGTTCTACGTGACCAGAAGTCTATTGGCAGATTTACATAACCATGTGGCCAATAACGCGTGGAACCAGTGTGAGTAACTAGGGGATACATGCTGGTTGCCGCTGTTCAATATTGGTGACATGCTGTGCTTGAATCCTTCTGATCCTTCTCAACTACCACTCTTTATTTTTCTCAACATGAATTTTACACAACAATCCCAAAACACCGGTACATATACCCGGAAGCAGTCCAACCCGGCTGTTGTATTATCATTGTTCAAAACGTTATCTAACCGGCGTACTTTTGTGCTCTTTCTCCTAAATAAGTTACATTGGCCGCCGTTGCGTATTTCTGTTATTTTGTGTGTTCCTTTGTGCTTTTTAAGCGTTTCAAGCGTTTCAGGCGTTGCTATATTGTCTCATGGCGCTTCCAAGAGACTTGGTGGGTTCTATTTCGATAACGGACTAGCCCGTTGGCTGGTAGAATGTAAATGAAATGCTGTGCCTCGTAGACAACACTCTGCGTCGTGTCATGTCCTTTGCATCTAGTCAACACTAGAAGTACAAGTACAGCCAGTCGACATGCCCAGACCAATGACACTTTTGTAAATGGAAGGATTACTCTATGAGAGGTTACAAGTAACGATATCAGGCCCAGCCAGCATCGAATGGCAGCAGAAAGCGTGGTTTCTCTTGACAATAGCCTACGAATCCTTCCGAACACCTTTTCCGAACACTTTTCCGAACATCAGTCAGCGATGAAATTTCTGGTTTCGTTTTTATCGGGACAAGATACTCTTAGTCCGAACCCACACTCCTTTTCTCGGGACTATTCTTTCTTCTCTGGGACACGCTGATACGAATTCTGAGCATTTCCGATTTTATTTTGCTTATTGTCTATTTGGTCTTTGTAATTTTGTAGACTTGAAGCACCACTTATCCAAAGGAAAAGAGGAGAAGAGCTGAGCTGAGAAACAATTGCAACCCGTACCTCGCAACATAGCCCATCTACTAGCACAGCTGAGCTGAAATATAAGAAGAAATCGTAGCATGTGTGGAGATGGAAGAATCCTGTGTAGGGCAAAATAGTACGCAGCTTTGGCTACCAAAACTGCTACATAGTATACGGACCAACGAATGGACCAATAAAACAAGTCGAAATGGTTCTTCAATACCGGAACACCAAATCTTGACATATCCTGCTTTAGTCATTGTTTATAGTTGGAAGCCACCAAAGGATTTTATAGTATTGTAGACATAGCTTCCTAGAAGGGAAAATAAGAGAATAAGAAATAAGAACGACAAATTCATATTTCAGACATATTTCACGAGATGTTGAGATGCTTTGTCGTGGCAACACAAGGCGTCGGAAGCCGTTTATCTTGTTTCTTTTGTCTCTTCTTTCTTCTCTTTCTTCTCTTGAACTTTGCTAGCCGCTCTTCATAACATCGAGAATTATAAAATAACAACACCGAGAGACACGAATGCAAAAGTACATTGGACTCAAGAAAACTTAAGGGGAAGTACATAGGGGTAAAGTAGGTAGTTCATCGCATACGAGAAAAGAGGCGGAGATACAAAGACCCTTCCTTTGACACCGACACCCTAAAATAGTCTTTTGGTCTATCAATGGGAGCTGAGGTTGTACGTAACAAGGGGGGGAGCTAAGCTTCAAGGGACTTATTATTGGACATTGATCAGAGAATATCGTCTGGCTTCCGATCAGTGGACTGCCAGTCTAGAATTCCGATCTCTTCCACCGAGAGACTTCAACACACAAGTCAAAGAGACATGAGGATATCGACACCATGAGACTGCTCTCGTGAGTAGATACAAAACAAACGATACCTGGGCCCTCATTTGACAAGGCATGGATGGAATATACAGAGTTATACCAAGTTGAGAATAAAATAAAGGAAACACTGGTAGCTTTGTGAAATATAAGCGTCTCCTTTCGTTAAAAAAAATCAAAACTAAAAGTTCTTTTGTCTCTAGTACTGCCACCCTGTCGTACGTATGTGTTCAACGTGTGCTGTCGTAGCTCCCGTAGCCGCCATTTCCGTCCCGCCGTCTCCCTTTGTCTTGAGTTCTTTTGTTTGTTTTGCTCAAGTTTCTTGTATTTTGATTTCAGTGTTAGTTGATACTTTTTTTATTTTTATTTTTATTTTTTAGGTTCACTCGGATAATAGGGTAGTGTTGGATTGTAGATTTACCGAGCCTGGCATATAAGTATGCTTCCCCTCGCATTTATTTCATGTCTAGAACTTATATCTCATTCTCTACGCCCCCCCGGCTCCTCCAAACTCACGACCCCTACATCTCATATCTCATATCCACATACAACATCAACATGGGTGTTCCTGGAGCAGACCAGCTGACATTTGCTCGCAAGCTGCCACAGGGGGGCAAGAACCTCTTTGTGGCTGGCGTTGCCGAGTTCGTCGGCACCTTTCTCTTCCTCTTCTTCGCCCTCGGCGGCACTTCTGCTGTCAACAATGCCGGAGATCCCAACGAGGTCCTCGCTTCCAACCCGGCCAAGCTGCTTTACATCTGCATATGCTTCGGCTTCTCCCTTGCCGTCACTGTCTGGATTTTCTACCGCGTCTCGGGTGGTCTGTTCAACCCCGTTGTCACTCTGTCTCTTGTCCTCGTCGGTGCTGTCGGGCCTGTCCGTGGTGTTGTCGTTTTCGTCGCTCAGGTCCTCGGTGGTATGGCTGCCTGCGGTGTCTTGTCTGCTCTCTTCCCTGGCCCGCTTACGGCCAGCACTACTCTTCGCGACGATGTCAGCATCGTTCGTGGTCTATTTATCGAGATGTTTGCCACCTCAATCCTTGTCCTATCCATTTTGCTGATGGCCGTTGAGAAGCACCGTGCCACGTTCATGGCTCCCCTTTGTATCGGTCTTGCTCTCTTCATTGCCGAGCTCACTTCTATTCCCTTCACTGGCGGTAGTGTCAACCCTGCCCGCTCGTTCGGTCCCTGCGTTGCCACCCGCACCTTCACTGGCTACCACTGGATCTACTGGCTCGGACCTGCCCTGGGTGGTCTGCTGGCCACTGCATTCTACAAGATCATCAAGGCCCTTGAGTACGAGACCGTCAACCCCGGCCAGGACGGCAACGGCAAGCCCCTGCGCCAGCAAGGCTTTGACCTGAACCACAGCGGCAACATTCTTCCCCAGCACGCGGGCGATGTTCGCGGTAACAGCGCAGTCAACAGCGGCAACCGCCACCTTTACTCGGGCAGCGACGTGTCCGGCAACACGCGTGCCGGCTCACACAACAACAACCTGGGCGGCTCTGTCGAGCCCAAGCGGAGCGCCGACACCCACACTATTCCTCCGATCAATGTTTAAATCCGGCATCGCACGGTTTGGGATGTCTACACATCTCCTTCAGTGAAAGAGAATATTAGTTATCACTAGTGATCTAGGCAGTGAGGGTATTCACGGTGAAGAGAGCAGATGCAATGGCTGCTCAGTAATGGAAGGGGTATTTCTGCTTATTTTATTTAGTTAGGTCATGAGTTTATGTCGTCTACAACCTTGGTGTTTGGGTGCGGAACGGGAAGTTCACTTAGCATATTTTATTTCATTAATATCATATTTATCAAACATTAAAAAATATTGAATATGAAAAATAAGTTTGTATTATTTCTTGACAGACTCGTGCCAGCTGATTTAATGTCGCGTGTCACCCTGTCACATGTTGTCAACTGTCACTGCGGGCGGAAGAAGTACAAGCAAGACATGAAGAGGAACATAAAGGCTGAACCAAGATAGGATCTGGGAGACGAGACCCCTACTGCGTATTACCTATAGAACCTCAAGACAACACTGTATACAGAGTATGGCACGCGGCAATATCAGGGCCGAAAGAGTGAACATTCGCTTAACAGATTTTCGTCGTTTTGTGGCCCCATCTGAAAATATCAAAAGTACCAGCTGGTTTCGACATTTGACAAAACGGAACCGCTACATATGTAGTAGATAAGTAGAATAATATCTCCTCTTCTTCTTCTTCTTCTTCTTCTTCACCAGAGCCGCGGGTACTATCATCAAGCTATTCCGTACACGTTCATTTCCATCCTCATTTTGATCATTCGTCGTCCATCTCCCATTTCTTTTTACACTTACTCCGTGTTAGTCTTTTGCGGATGTCGCTGGGAATCTAGACATCATGGCACGCCGCTTGCATAGGGTCCGCGGTGGTGAGGGGGTCAAACGGGTTTACACTTCCAGATTTGAAAGCGGGTCGCACTGTAAGTACGAAAAAGGTACAAAGACTGCAAAAGAGAAAAGAGAAAAGAAGATAATATATGTATATTTAATTTTCATATCTAATGTGATATTCGTAATGTGAGATGCACGTCTATTCGTGTGAGTCAAAGTCGGCATTGTCCAGAATCAAAAGCGAAAAAAAAAACCCAAACAGCAAACGATATTCGGGGAGCAATATAAAGAGAGCATTACTCGAAAACATATAAAAATCAAATCCGAAACTCCATTCTTTGTATCCCCCGCTGCGTGGGCATCTACCAAGAGAAAGTCATTAGGGCCGGGTTAAGGGCCAGGGGCAACAGGAGATGTGATGCAGCAACTGTGGCCATGGGCAGGATAGCAACAAAGTCAGTGATACGCCAATCGTAGGGCACAAATGGCGCCACAGCGAGGATGATCATGCCGGCAATCGAGATGATGGAAAAGAGCATCGAGAACTTGAAGCGTCTCAGGACCTTGGGCACCTCGATAAAGAAGTTGGAGAACTCGGCCTCCTTGGACGTTGCGCCCCAGGTCATGTTGATTTCAAACATGTGCGACAGGATTGCCTGGGACACGTGCAGAGATAGGCCGCCGAGGAAGATGGCAAGCAGGAACGTCCACTTAAAGTTCTCATAGATGGCGTGCAAGATGCTGCGTTCGCCGATGCGGTAGCGCATGATGGCGAGGGCGACGTTACCGAGGCCGTTGAAGACGATGATGATGGAGAACCAAACCTGCCACGAATCGACGTAGTACTTGTCGAGGTAGCCGTTGAACCAGCCCATGATGAAGTAGTTGACAGTGGTGAGCAGCCAGGCGGCGCCGATGGCGTAGTAGGTACCAATGTACGAGATAACGGTGATCTTGGACGTAAAGCGGATGCGCGAGAACAAAAACTTGCGGAACAGAGGTGTGAAGGGGCCCTTCCAGATCCACTTGCGGATGGGGTGGAAGAGAAGCTCGTTACAGCCGTAGGCATACTTTTCCCAGCGCGCGAGCTCGTCGTAGACGGTTAGCGACACGCCCTCCTTGAAGCCGTCGCCAGCCCAGGCGGCGAGTCGGATAATGTAGCCGTCGCACTGCAGGCGCAGAGACATGTCAAAGTCCTCGGACACGTGGCTCTCGGACCAGAACTTTTCGTAGCCGTCGTCGTCGGTGTACGAGACCTGCTGGATGGCGCTCCAGCGCAGCATTGCGTTGTGGCCGACAAAGGGTGCGACGTCGCCGTTGGAGACGGTGTAGCGGATAGCCGTGTAGATGAGGTTGGTAAAGAAGGTAATGCCGTTCTCAAAGTAGTTGTTGACAACCTGCATGACGCCAGATGAGAACTGCATGATGCCGACATCAGGCGACTGCTCCATCTCGGACACGGCATCCAGCAGGCAGTCATTGGGAACGCGCGTGTCCGAGTCGATGATCAGAATGTAGTCGCCCATGCGCACGTTTCCGTCGGCCCAGGCACGGCCGTCCTCCTCGAGCACCTCCTTGAGCGCCTGCTCGTAGGCGCGGGCCTCGTGCTGCTGAGTCCATTCGGGGCCCCGCTGGTACTGGCTGAGCTTGTCCTCAACCTTGCACGAGATCATCAGAGCAAAGTTCATGTTGGAGGCCTTCTTAAACTTGCCGCGGCGCACAAATCCGTTCTCGCCGTGGCCGGGGCGGGCCACCCAACCGATGCTGTGGTCGGCGTAAAAGTCAATGCGGTTCTGGCGATCGGTCTCGTCCAGCAGCTGCAGTCCGTCGTCGTTGATAAACATGTTGGCCGAGCCACCCTGAAGCTCGTAGGTGGAAATGGCCTGCTTGATGGACTTGACCGTGGGCTCGATAACGGCCGAAAGACCCTCCTTGTAGACGGGACACTGCACGGTAACGTGGGGGAGGATGGACGTCTGCAGGCGCTGGGGACGCTGGGCCGAGTAAAACTTGGAGTTGATGGTGAGCTGACGGACAGGGCCAAAGATCTGGGCGAGACAGCCGACAATGACCTGGGCAAAGAAGAGAGTGAAGAAGATTTGGATAGGGAACAGAGCAACGAGCGCGAGACGGATGTAGCTATGGTCGACAGAGACTTCAATGGCCAATTGGCGCCATGCCGCACCGAGGGACACGGTAATGAGGACGAGGGTGAATGAGACGAGCCATGTGTTGATCAGGTGGACAGGGCGCTTCTCGGGCTTGACCTCGCCGCTCTCCTCGTCGATTTCGTGCTCGAGGTAGCTGGGGCCGGCCTTTTCGTCCTCGGTCTCCTCGTTGCCCGACCGCCACACGAGCCCCATAAGTTCGGCCTCGATGTCCTTGGCACGCGTGACAATATGCATGGCATCATCGTCCCAGACAACAAGCAGGCCTTCGGATGCGACAAAGGCGGCAAACTGGTGCTTGCGGGCGCGCGCCAGATCTTCAATGGTGGGAAGGATCTGGATACGCAGGCCGTTCGGCAGGGGCACATCGACGGCGTCGGGAGCCCACTGCAAAAAGGTCTTGATGACGCGCGAGTTGACGGTCATGGCACATGGCACGTTGAGCGCGCCACAAGCCATGGCCAGGGGCGACTCGACCAACTGCGGCGGGCAGGCCATGTATTGACCCTTGGCTTTGCGCAGCAGCACGCCCTCCACCTCGCCGGTGCCATCGGCAACCCAGAGGCGTGAGCACTGCTGCTGGTAGAGGTAGTTCACCATAACCTCGTGCTTGATTTCGTCGAGGAACATGGAGCTGCCATGGGTGCGGACGGAGTAGCCTGCGGAGCGTGTAGAGTGTATGGAGCGGCCAGCCACGGACAGCGGCCGAGAGTTGTAACCCGAGGGCGGCAATGAGTTGGGGTCGAGTTCATTGTTGTTGTTTGTGCTGTTATTCCGCAGCTGGTGCAGTGTGACGGGCGGGCCGTTGTGGCCGGGGGTGGGCGTGGTGCTGTTGTTCTGGTCGAACTCGTCCTGCTGCTCCGGAATGGGGGCAGTGAAGTAGCCGTCCGCCTGGCGCGGATGTGACTGTTTTTCAGACATGACTGTATAGATGTGCAGTCGTTTTGATTTCTAGTTGCGTGTTAGTCGTGCTCTGGCGAGAATTATCACAAAAGAAAAGGAAGTAATATAGAAGTGCATACCTTGTCTGGTATGTTTTGATGTAACAAACCGAGCCAAATAAAAGAGATCCTCGGGCTAGATAACACAAACTCGATGAGATTTCAAATAAAAGTTTAGGACTCGACTGCCAGCATGACGCGAAAAGGCCTTCTCGGGTATATACACACGATAGAGTGTGTTTGCAACAATACGCAATAAACCAAGAAAGCTGGTCAATGGTGGTATATAAAAGGGTCGCTGTACTTTTCCGGCTTCACCAAGCAAATCAAAACCAGGGACAACAAAGTGCAAAGAGTGCACTATCGAATGTTGGAAATTATTAGGTATTTGAGTCTTGGGACGGGACGCGCGATGAAAGGGTAGCAGATGAAAGAAATGAGGTTGAAAGGACTAAAAGGGTCCTTTTGGTTTTGTCTTTTTGTCTTTTGTTTTCTGGGCGTTGATAGACACGACGGCCGAACAAGAAAGGGAAAGCCAGCGAGAAGAGCTCAGCCAGAACTTTGTCAAAAGCAAGTCAGAAGTCAACAAAAACTCAAGTTCGAGATCTAGATAATAGACCACAAGAACCTGAAGATCTTGTCTCAAGGAGGGTGCACGAGTGTTGAAGAGCCGTGGGATTGGCGCACACTGGCGATAATCTGTTCGACGTGGTCGATGAAGAGGTAGATGATAAATGCGAAATGAGAAGAGAACAAGAAAGAAGACGAGTTGGTGAAATCAAGAACAAGAGAAATGAGACGCAAGCAGGGGATATTAAAATCCAAACCAAAATACAGATAGAAATAGAAATAGACATAGAAATAGCAAACAGCATGCATCAACTCGACGAGGCCGACAGTGATATGAGGGTTGGCAGCAACAAGTACATCGCACATGTACGTCTTAACAAGCGTGTCCAGAAGCAGCTAGGCCGTTGAAAGGCTAAGAGAGGTCTAGTAGGAGTTGGGGGGGGGGGGGTGTATATAAGCCGATAAATTCGATAAATTCGAGTGGGACCGAAGAGGGACAGCGGACGGTGAGATTCAATAATACGGGTAATGCAATCTATCTTGTTGCCGTAGTTGATATAAAATAAGTTTTTTTTAAAAAAAATAAGAATTTCGAAATAGAAAGAGAAGCAGAAACAGAGAGAGGGCGCACAAAACGGACAGGATAAACGAGGGCTGAGGTGGCAGTCGGGAAGAGAAGCTTGAAAAAACATTGATTTGTCACTGTGTGTGGCTGGCTAGTCGACGTTGACGTTTATTGATGTTGTCTTCTGTGGTTGTTGATCTGGTTGGTTTGCTTAGACGCATTGGCTATTCCCAACCCGACTATTTGCACTATAGTCGAGATCTAACGACTTTTGCAGCTACATTCCTCACTACTACTATTGAGCATTCACGATGCTTCGAACTGTATACAGTATCCTCTCATACTTGGGCTTCTTTTCTTTTCTGTATTGTTTTATCAGTTACCTGCATTCTGAGCAACTACATTGCAGAGCGAGATATAGTGGACAGAAGAAAACACGAAGAAAGGAAGAAAGGAAGAACTACATACTGTCTCGGGTGTTCAGGTATCCAAACCAAACCGCTGGGGCAGCATTCCGTAATAGATATCGGATACAGACATAGACACGCCAGGAATGCGCCCACACGGCCACGTTGGCGTTGGTAAGCCTCGTGTTTTGTGTTCTTGTTTAAATTTACAGCAAACCAACTTTGCTGAGATCCTATGCTCTTTTTTCAGCGGAGAGTGCCTTCTCTCGCGTCTTTTGTCCGCTTCCTTTTTCTTTCCGTTTCCCCCATTGTATTTGTCTTTTCTTTTGTTTTCCTGCTTCACTATGACCATTTTGTGCTCGACGTCTCTGTCCTTCCATGCTTTAGCCGCGGCCTGCTCTTTGTGTTTGCGTCCTTTCAATTGGCACTATCAGTGCAGACCTGTCTCGAGTATTCAAACATCCCCGTACGGCGAGGTCTGGGATACACGAGAGACAAGAGACTGACCTAGATTAACAAATTAACAGACCGAAGTTTATGAGACATTCGAGGGAACCATAACTGTACAGCCCAGCCGACCAAGACAGCCAGCCACTGTACTTGAATTAAGAACACAAGCATCCTGGCCAGATAGAAATAGAACGCTTGAACAGCATCTCAGCCACTCGCTATGAATGCTGCTTTGAGATGGTTATTCTTCGTGAATTAACCAATCCCGTACTACCGCTACAGCTCCCTTTGCACACGTCCTTCGGGTTATCGGGACCCTGCGGCGTCGCTAATTTCTTATTTTCAGCCCTTTCTTAGCTTTTGCCTTGACCCCGACGATCTTGTTGTTCGTATCTCGCTTGCCTCGTTTTCGCCATATTTTCGGAGTAAAATATGCCATCCATTTACTCCGTAAACCTACCAAGGCATCGTGCACCCTTGTCATGGGCCTCCTTGCATTTTGAGCTTTCTTATCCACCCACCTGCTGGTGTCCCACTACAACAGCAGCAAAAAGAACCCAAAACAAAAAACTAACAGCCATCCGCAGAAGCTGAAAGAGGGTCCGCGATATTACAGTGATAGGTGTAGATAATCCTGATGATAAACATTCTAGACTACTATGTACAGTTTACTTCGTTCACATTTTCGGTATATTTTGAATCCTGCAGTCACAGCCGCACCAGGAAAGTAACGAAACCTTGCCAGCGGTAGAGCTAAAAAATACTACGGTGGCCATTGCCACTGCACGTTCTCGATGTAAAAGGATTGGCTGGAATACCATTGGCATTTACAAAAAAAAAAAAAAAAAAAAAAAAAAAAAAAAAAACAAACCAAAAAAAAAAAAAAAAAAAAAAAAAAAAAAAAAAAAAAAAAAAAAAAAAAAAAAGAAAAATAAAAAAAAAAAAAAAAAAA